>CM059201.1:56118648-56170143 GCA_030323885.1 Branchipolynoe longqiensis
GGATGGGGGATGGGGGGTGGGGGATTGGGGCTGGGGTTGGACAAGGGTGGGGACTAGGACTAGGAGAGGATGGGGTGATGGTGGGTTGGGGTATTGGGGGATGTGGGGAATTTGGGGGTTGGGGATTGGGGGATGGAGGTGGGGTGGAGGATGTGGGGGGTGGGGGTGTGAGTTTGGGGGAGGAGGATGGAGGATGGTGAGTGAAGGATGGGGGATGGCGAGTGGGGGATGGAGGATGGAGGGTCGGGGATGTAGTGTGGGGGATGGAGGATGGAGGATGGTGAGTGAAGGATGGGGGATGGATAGTGGGGGATGGAGGATGGGGCTGGGGGACGTGAGTGAACACCGAGCTTGTGAACTTCTGCGTCGCTACTGGCATGATGGGGACTTTACCGTTAGCGTATACTTCTCTGTCGTGACGGACGGGTGACGTAAGTACCCACGTGACAGGAGGGAAACTTCAATGTGGGTGGTTGGGGCGCTCCATGTGACAAGGCGACGAGGTGTTGGAAGGGGGGATGGGGGGGGGTGAGTGGGTGTGACAGCACACATACACACACTCACACCCAATCACACACCGAAACACTCAACCACGCACCCACACACTCACACCAATGCTCACATTCATTTACACACTCACCCACTCACTCAACCACACATTCATACACTCACACACTCACTCATAGACACTCACACACACTCAGACTTACACACTCACACACTCACACATTCACACATGCATACACAGACTCACACACACTTATACACACTCACACAACCAAACACTCACACCCACTTAGACTTACACACTCACACATTCACACACTTACACCCACACTCACACACACTTACACATACTTACACACCCACTCTGAGTTACACACTCACACACTCACACATTCACACACACACTTACACACACTCACACAACCACACACTCACACCCACACCCACACTCTCACAAACTCAGACTCACACTCACACACACACTTACACCCAGTCACAACCACACACTCACACCCACACTCACATCCACACTCACACCCACACTCACACACACTTACACACACTTACACACACACTCATAATTACACACTCACACACTCACACACTCACACACTCACACACTCACACACTCACCCATTCACACAATTCACACCCACACCCAGACCAACACCCACACCCACACCCACCCCCCCATCCCCACCCCCACCCACCCCCCACACCCCCACACCCAACCCCCACCCCCACCCCCACACCCACACCCACCACCAACACCCACACCCACACCCCACACCACACCACACCCACAAACCACAACCACACCCACACCCACACCCACACCCACACCCACACCCACACCCACACCCACACCACACCCACATCCACACCGACACTCACACACACACCATGAACAGCAGTAGCAGTACACTCGGTATGTTCATTGTATGCAGACAGTGACAAGTTATTGCCAAACAACGGTGACTTGGAATCAATCCATTGATTTGCGATTTTTCTTGCCTTTCTTCTTTGCTCTTGGCGTTGGTGTCTACCGCAATGGTGAGGAGTGGTGACCAAACGTGGCAGCGTGGTGGTCTGCTGACTGATACGGTGTGTGTGTGTGTGTGCTGATTGTGTATGTGTGTGGGTGGGGCGGACATGGGGGATGGGAGGTGTGTGTCTGGTGTGTTCTAATGGTGTTGTTTTAATGTGTGTTAGAAAACCACACCACACCACCACATCATCACCACACCACTACTGTCACTTAGCTACCTAGATACAAGATTCACCCCATACTGCTGCAGTAGGGGTGCAAATCAACCCTATGTAAAAGCTGTCGAAAAAACGGGTCAATGAATTGAGAGCCTAATTTCACAATGCGCTGAAGTACCTCTCTCCATGGTGGGTCACCTATTTCCCACCTAGACATTACGTGTAATGCCCAGTACACACCTACCGTTTACGATCGTTTTTGCGCACCCACCTACCGTATACGATCTAAAACTGCCCAAAAGTTGTGAGGTGTGCACTCCCCTAGCACACCTACCGATTGCGATTCGCGATTTTTAGGGCTAAAACGGTAGGTGTGTGCTAGCATTACGATTGCGATTCGCGATTCGAAAAATGAATCGGCCCGTTTTCAGTTTTAAGCAGATCGGGAGTTTTAGTGCGCGAATCCTATACGGTATGTGTGTACTTGGCATAATACCCACAGTGCACCAGACATGTAAGTAGCATGGAACACCCACCCATGACATAACAATTTATACTTGTCACTTCCTTGTCAGGCGCTCGGCATTATTAGGACTGGTTGGCTCAGTGTAAGGATAATGTGACTGAATGGCATATCGAGTGATGGTGCCAGTGGCCTGATTCCCCAGCGGGGTAACACTATAAAATTACCATGAGTTTGCACTGTCACAAGTCGGTACCCGTCCTGATATGACCTTAGATGTTGCCAGGACGCAAAACTCCAAAAAGCACCCATCCCACCCACTGCGCATGCCCCGTGTTAAATAGCACGATGAGTACTTACAGTCACCCCAATGCTCAGTCATAATCTATAATTACCCATAATTGTTCACGCCCCTATATAATTACCGACGGAGCAGGGTCAGGGACTATATCCCTCTGCTGCTTGCTGGGACAAGGCAATACAATAGCAAGTTGGTGTTTACAAAACTCTCCTGTTTTCTTCACCAGGGGCCATATTCATGAGCTCGGGGTACGGTTAGCCGGAGGATAGGCTTAGCCGTTGGGTAGGTATCCCGCAGGTTAACGGCGGAGGTTAATTAGGTCAATTGGTATTCACCAAGGTTCTAGCCGGAGCGGATAGCTACCCGTTCGCTTTGTTTACATTCGTCGATTCGAAAACATTAATATCGCCGCCGTTACGGCGTCAGCGTTAATTTCGCTTCGGATTTAGGGTTAATTTGAGCAAATTTCACTTATTGGGTATTTAAATCTATCAAATATGATCGCATTGAATAGATTTGGGCGTAAGAAATTCACGCCGATTCGGCGGCGAGGGGCGGCCATTTTTGCGCCGATTTGTGTACTTTACATTCGTCGATTCGAAAATATTAATATCGCCGCCGTTACGGCGTCAGTGTTAATTTTGCTTCGGATTTAGGGTTAATTTGAATAAATTTCACTTATTGCGTATTTAAATCTATCAAATATGATCGCATTGAATAGATTTGGGCGTAAGAAATTCACGCCGATTCGGCGGCGGCGGCCATTTTTGCGCCGATTTGTGTACTTTACATTCGTCGATTCGAAAATATTAATATCGCCGCCGTTACGGCGTCAGTGTTAATTTTGCTTCGGATTTAGGGTTAATTTGAATAAATTTCACTTATTGCGTATTTAAATCTATCAAATATGATCGCATTGAATAGATTCAGAACCACACACACTCACTATCCCCTCGGGATAGTGGCTTACCCCTGGGTCGAAATTGGGGTAGCGTACCCTCCGGATAGAGCCCCAGGGTAGTGCTACCCCAAGCTCATGAATAAGGATTTTCCGCCGTTAGCCGGGGGGGTAGCGTACCCCCCGGTTACAGCCTCAGGGTAGCGCTACCCCGAGCTCATGAATATGGCCCCTGATTTCGCCTTTATGGCAGGATAGTGTTAGATGGTTGATTAGATCAGTGTCAGGATACAGTGACTGAGTGGGATAGAGAATGCATTTATCACTGGAGCAGCACTATAGTTTATAAAGCCACTAAGCACTATAAATCAACACTTTGATAGATCAGTATTCGGACTCATATAACCTCAGATGTTGCTAGGACGTAAGACACCAAGATGAACTTGCTCCACTCATTACAGCGCTCTGTGTATGCATATATATAGTAGATGAAACTTGGAGTGGTGAGTGAGGGAAGAAGCCCCCAACGGGAGGAGGATGCCCAAGAGGAGGCGCCACCGGACAAGAGCAGTGGGGGGGGGGGGTAGATGGTTCAGAGCAACTTCCGTGAATCTATACTCGTATAATTCATTTACCTCACACATATATATAGCATATTTGGAAGTCCTTATGTATCACATATGTACTATATAAGTAATATATATGAGACTGTCTCAAAAGGTGCTAAGCAATATGAGAAAAACGTTGTCCATTGTAATGATCAACATGCTATCTGCTTATGCATTTGATCAGGATAAACTCATTTGTTTTTTACATGGTGTTTCATAATCCCAATAGAATATATATTGAGTTGAAGTAAATGTCCTTGTGTGTTCAGTTTAACCGTTTCTGTGGTCTTTTGTGTCAAACATTAAAATTGACTCACAAAAAAAGAGTTATCACCTTTTGAGACAGGCTCATATATGATAAATAAAGACTTATCTGAATATGAATAGTGTTAGGTTCCCTAATCGAATTATTCACCAAAAATCAAACTGGTGGCGCCATCGCCATGTGCCCACCACACTAACCATTAGTGACACCCCTTACCAATCACTGTGCATATTTGTATTCCCATAATATATTATAGAGCATATATATATATATATATATATAGAGAGAGAGAGTATAATTTATTATTATTATTCCTCTACTATTATTAGCCAATCGCTGACTTGCCCGCATTTGCCCCGGTCCTGGCCACCCCAGCGCCACCACCGGGGGGTTCTTGGCACTACTTGCCCGGGCATCACCTCCTCTTGTCTCTCTCCTTGCCGTAGCCCAACTTTATATATATATATATATATATATATATGTTATGCAGCTATGCATACTCTCGAACTAACCACCTTCACATATCGACCACTCCCCTATATTGATCCCTTTATTTGGATTCGAACAATAACATTATAAGGATATTCAAACTCCCTAAACCGACCACCTTCCCAAATGGACCACTTAAACTTGGTCCCAAGGTCAGTCGATCTAGAGAGGTTTTACTTGAAACAGTAAAACCTCTCTAACCGACCACATAGACAGATCAACCACTCCCCTATATCGATAGCTTTATTTGGTTCCCAACAATACCATTGTAACCATATTCTAGCTCCCTAACCCGACCACATCCCTAAATGGACCACTTAAACTTGGTCCCAAGATCAGTCGATTTATAGAGGTTTTACTGCATATATATATATATATATATATATATACATATATTATTACCAACTCAGAAGTGGCATCAAACTGACCTACTTTACTACCTCACTGCTGTTATCAATCATTGTGATCTAGTTTGCTATTTCAAAATTGAAATAAATCAAGATCATATTTGTTGCAGAATCAGAATTGAAACAAATCAATCTGATGTACCTTGCTAAATGAGAACTGGCATCAATCAAGCTGACCTACATCGATATCTCCAAACTAATCAATCAAGCTCACCTACATTGATATCCCCAAACTAATGGGCACGTTAGCATTTCATCAATACCACATCACTCACATGTAATAGTGAAACAGTTGAGCGAATACAATCAGGGTAGCTCAGTGGCGCATGTACACTGAACGCGGGCAACACAGCTTGAACAGAGGCTTGTGTTTGGATAACTTATCACTGTTTCATATCGGGGGTATGGTGATGGAGTGTCCTGGTAATGGGTTCATTGCTTGGGGAATAGTGTAAAACCTCTCTATACCCCCCCCCCTCCAAAGATCGACCACTCCGCTATATCGATCGCTTTATTTGGGTCCCAACAATACCATTGTATGGATATTATAACTCTAAACTGACTACCTCCCTTAATGGCCCATTTAAAGTCGGTCCCACAGTCCGTCGATTTAGAGAGGCTTTACAGTACTAGTACTTAGTAGCAGCCAATTAAAAGATAGCCTTGCATTGCACCATGGACTGATGGATATCCTACTGTATACAGCAAAACCTCCCCAACCGACCACCTCCACAGATCAATCACTCCCCTATATCGATCGCTTTATTTGGGTCCCAACATCACCATTGTAACCATATGTTAATTCCCTAACCCGACCACCTCCCTAAGTGGACCACTTAAAGTCGGTCCCAAGGTCGCTCGATTTACGGAGGTTTTACTGTATATATATACATACATATATATATATAAATGTTATGTATATATATATATATCAGGTGTGTATATATCACATATATATATCATTATATGTGATATATATACACGTGATATATATGACATATGACATATACACACCGGCATGGTGACCTAATCGCTAGAGAGCGGGCCCCGCGCATGGAAGGTCGGGAGTTCGGTTCCCGGTTTAGTCAAACCAATGACTTATACAATTGATACTTGTCGCTTCCTAAGCTGGTGATCGACATTAATAGGCTAGGGTAAGGACTGGTTAGCACAGTGCCAGGATAATGTGACTGAGTGGCATATTAGGGCATGGTGCTGGTGGCCTTTTGCCCAGTGGGGCAGCACTATAAAGTCGCCATGAGTGCGCAGTGTCACAACTTGGTCTCCGCCCTGATATGACTTTAGCTGTTGCTAGGACATACAACTGAAACAATCAAACAAACCATGACTGAGGATGACATATTTATGTTACATATATATGTCATATATATCACATATATGTGATATATATCACGTGTGTACATATCACATATATATGATATATATCATATATATACGTGATAAATGTATATCATATATATATATCACATATATGTCATATATATATCACATATATGTATATATATATATAGTTTTTTTGTTTGCTTGCTTAATGGTCTCCCAGCACAAAAAGTAAAGATTGGCTATTACTCTATTAGGAGTCATATGCATATATATTTATCACATACTTATATAGCTCATAAGAGAATTACTTGTTTAATATTCTACCGATGATTCTATATTACGCCTCCTCGACCACACGTGTGTGACTGGTGGCGCCACCACCGGCGTTCCTCGTCCCTAACGGACTGGGCACACACGCTCAGTCACACCGGAGGTTTTTTCTTACTGCTTCCCCATATGCATTTTATGGGCTGCATAATTGATTATGCAAATATAAATAAGGAATAAGTCTACCATTATAGATGGGTATCGGCGTGTGTACTGAATAGGGTTATCTATTGGCTGCAGGCTACCTAAGCACTCAGTGTCCCAGCACCCAAATCAAAACAGTGGCACCACCTATTGTGCACCGTCGAAGCTCCCCACTCCTGTCCTCCTTCCTCACCTGTAGGATATATATATATATATATATATATATATGTATATATATATATATATATACTATATATGGGTCAGGATCACGAAAAGAGGCCAATTGGTGGTCAATGTCGGCATCAAGCTTGGATATCGGCGTCGATCGGTATAATTATAATTTAGAATTGACATAGGTGTTGGAAAGTCTTTAGATTTATCCTGAATGTAAAGGTCGAGAAAGTACAACAACCTGAATTGTTTTTAGGATAATATAATATAAAACAAAGAAATGTACGAGTCTTTAAGAATTGCGACGCCGATATCTGTTAAAGTTGTCGGCATCGATGATTGGATGTCGGCGTCGATCAGGATAATTATGATTTAGCATTGACAGAGGTGTTGGAAAGTCTTTAAATTTATCCTGAATGTAAAGGTCGAGAAAATAAAACAACTTGATTTGTTTCTAGGATAATTTAATATGAAACAAAGAAATGCACTACACTTTTAAGAATTGCGATGCCGACATCTTCACTTGACCACCGATTGGCCCGTTTTCGTGAGGCTGACTCATATATATATATATATATATATATATATATATATATATATACTATATATATATTATACTATATATATTAATATATATAATATATATATATATATATATATATATATATATATATATATATATATATATAGTAAATCCTCCCTAAATCGACCGACCATGGGACCGACTTTAAATGGTCCATTCCGGGAGGTGGTCGGCTTAGGGAGTTTTTTTTAATCGTTACAAGGATATTGTTTGGTCGATCATTTGGGACCCAACAAAAAAGCGGTCGAATTAGCGGAGTGGTCGATCTGTAGGGGTGGTTGGTTAGGGAGCATTTACTCTGTATATGTATATATGGAGTTCAGGCACAAATCAAGACAACAATGAGATAAAAATTGGAACCTTCAAAAAAGGTTCATTTAAAAAATGTATATATACATCTCCTTTCATAATGAAATACGCAATCAGGTATTGATATACTTTGCTTATAACAGTGTAAAGGAAATTAACAAATGTTATTTTAAAGAGCACGTCTAAAACGGATTTGTCAGGTTTTGCACCCGAACTCTTCATTATATGTTTCCCCAAGTTATAAGGTGAGGAGGTGGGGGGGGGGGGGCACCGGAAGTGACGTCATCAGTTATGGCAAGGACAGGAGGCAGGACAGAGTATTCGGTGTAATACAAATTAACATAATAGAAAATAATTAGGTTACGCGCCTAAATACTCGCATAATGCGTCATAATCACATATATCATTAATATTTTTATTGTAAGACGTACATTTTCCCTGTAAATAAGCCTAGGCTACGTCACAATCAGAGTATGTTGGCGGAAGTAATTCAATTGGGCTAAACATAAAACATAAAGTCAACTGTCACCCATGTCTACAGATAAAGACATTCTTGTATTTCATTTCATTCCAAACAAACAAGAAACAGCCTCCAAAGATGAAATGTCTCGAACACAGTTAAGCATGGTTAGCTTCTTTTTTTTTTTTTGTTGTTGGTCAATTAGTTGTTTAAGCAGGGGAAATTTCAATCATAGACGACTGGTCTTCCTCATTCCACTGCTGGTTGATAGAAAGCCTGAGCCTACACTTTTACCGACCCAAGGGATTTTTAACCTCCCACACCACATGAGAGCAACTGGCCTTTGATGACGCTGTAAGTTATACACAACGGTGGAAATCCAAATTGGCAGAGCTGGGGGCATGGGGAATCGAACCGCCGACCCTCAGATTAGGAGTCTGACCTAGAAAAAGTCAGACACTCTAACCACTCCGCCACAGAGAATGGTTGACTGGGTTGGTAAAAAAATGTGGGTTTCAGTCCCGATTTGGAGAGAATAAACCATTTAATTACAAGATTTCCTAAGACAGCACACATGTCCACAACACCGCTGTCACTACTTTAGTGGCAGTGTCAAGGTACCTTAGGGGTGTATGCATACTGCCTTTGGTATAAACAGAACTGGTAATCGTAGGATTCCTGCTTATTTCTTCGTTGGAGATTTATCCCATGGCACCATCTAAGGTCATATCAGGATGGGTGCCGTCTTGCGACAGTCAACACTCGTGGCGAATTTATAGTGCTGCCCTATTGAGTATTGGCAGACCAGGCCTTGAACACCATGACCTAATTTCCCGTGCAGTCACATTATCCTGATACTGAGCGAACCAATCGTTGCTCAATCCTACTGATGCCGAGCACCAGGCTAGGTAGCGACAAGAATAAATTTAGTAATGCCTGGTACACACCTACCGTATAGGATTCGCACACTAAAACTCGCGACTCCACCCGACCCACTTAAAACTGAAAACGGGCTGATTCATTTTTCGAATCGCGAATCGCAATCGTAATCGGCCCATTTTAGGCCTAAGACTGAGGTGTGCGCGGGGAGCGCACACCTAGCGATTTTTCTGTGCGAAACGGGCAGTTTTAGATCGTATACAGTAGGTGGGTGCGCACAAACGGTAGATGTGTACTAGGCATTAGTCATTGCTTTCGATCGACAGGGAATCAAACTCCAGATATTCCGCATGGGAAGCCTGCGCTCTACCGATTCGGACACCACGTCCAGTGCAGACAGGATGTTAATCGGGCGATGATTACGGCAAAACATCAACATGTTCTGCAACCATAGTCGATTACATAAACTATAGTCGATTACATAAAGTGGCACTGAATCGATTTACTGTGGCATGAATCGTTGTTTAATGCAGAACTATAACGTCGTTTTATTCGTGCCGTTTTGCGTTGTCACGAAGGGCTGAATCTGTGTGTGTGTGTGGGGGGGGGGGGGGGTAGAGGGCGGGGGGGGGGGGGGGGTTACGCACGAAGGAAGGGTGGCTGGAGGCCGGAACCGGAAGGGTGGGGTTAGCAAGTTCCAGTGTGTAGGGAACCAGTGAATATCATGTAGGACGTGAAGGTCGGTGGGTGGATTTAGTTGTAGGTGACATGTATTTAAGTCTTGGTCTTATTAGTCTATTTTTCTTATACAGCTATATATATATATAATATATATATATATATATATATATATATATATATATGCGTACTAGCCAGTGATGGCTATTGTCATAAAACTTTAGATAGCATATATATATATATATATATATATGATGTATAAGCATTATGCGAGTATAAAGCTGCGTAAGGGATTATATATATATGTTATTACTCTGTACTACTTGATAACACACTATGTTATCGACCAATCGTCTCTCTGTATCTATTTACCTCCTACCACAATGCACTTCGAGCCGCGCTTCCGCCGCCTCCACTGTCACTTGCGACCTGAATTTTTCACTACTAACCTAAGATATGGGTTGGGTATCTCCGATCTTGGCAAATATTCCCTATGCCAGAGAATATATATTATCTCATCCCATATCATTGTTTGTCTCCTTCTTGTACTGTAGCTTGTTTATGTGATGTATAAGCATTATGCGAGTATAAATTTATTATCTCATCCCATATCATTGTTTGTCTCCTTCTTGTACTGTAGCTTGTTTATATATATATATATATATATATATATATATATATATATATGTGGTCTATCATTTATTATGTGGATATAAATAAAGAATAGTCCCCAATGATTTATGGTGTTCTTATCCGGACACCTCGCGCTCATAACCCCTTGTGTGTCTTGCAAGCCCCCCCCCCCCCCTGTAACCGGGCACTCTCTGCTTCCCTCCTCCTGGGAACCGACTCCAAAGGTATCTCGCCTCTCACTTCAAACTACTTGTATATATATATATAAAGAGCACTGCATATTACATATATGCATGCATGTATATGCCTCTCTCTTTCTATATATACAGATATATGTGTATTATAATGTACTATAATAATATAAAGGAACGGAGCGAAACCCATTATTAATATACTATTGTATATATTGTTTATTGTACGATCAGTTGTATGTATTCGGAGTCGCGCGCCCACCTCAATACGGGACGCGCGAACGGGGCGCCATCTGCGTGGTGCGGAATTAATGCAAATCATTGTCACTCCGATCACAATTATTGCCTAGTGGTTTATATATATATATCTATATATCTGAAAACTAGATGTATTTGCTATGCTCTCCGCTTAAACTTAAAGTTGCATAGTCCGATGCTTTTGAGCTTCAGCAATTTTTCTGAGATAAATATATTAAATTGATCGTTATAATCTATCTTACTTTAGTTTGCAGTAACTTTTATTTTAAATGGCTAACCTTGGAGATATTTGAGGCGCAAGCATGCAAGATTAATTTTGGCAAGCTTGCCAAAACTCTGAGTCTGACACCATAGGCTTATGCAGAAACAGGTTCAATTAAATTGACTCAGTATTCCCTTCGATGTGGCAACAAATGTTTAATAAGTCCACCAGTATCTAAGGTAGATATGTAGAATCAAATATGGGTGAGTGTTTTGGTTTTGAATATTTATTGTTTTCATCGGACTATGCAACTTTAAAGGCTAACAATTCCATATTGAGTAGGGCATTATATTAGGGATGTGGCAGCTTCTGCTACTAAAAAACCTGATTTGATTATCGGAATGATGGACGTTTCATCTGTAATGTAGTGTCATGGGCTTCGTTTCATTTTGGCCCAGATGGCATTTGTGCCTAATCCTTTGGTATATAACTCGTATACAAAGCTGTATGCGGATGTAAGTCAAGAAAGACTCCGGCTGTACTACTTTCCCATTGTTGGCACTATTGGGGTAGTTCCCGGGTTTGATACCAGGGGTGCTTGTGGCGCTGCATGTGCAGAGGCCCTGTTGCCGACCAAGGTGCATTCACTCGGACTCCAGACGCACCCGACGCAACAACTGTTTTTTTGTTTTTTGTAACGGTAGGGCAGTGGCCCAGCCAGATATCAATTCTGACATTCATTGAGTCATGTGACTATGTGTTATACTGATTGATTATCGACACTGATTCGATTTATGTTATATAATTATTATGTCAGTTACGGATCCTTGTGCATCTCTGAAATCCATTAAGGATGATCGGTTATCATGTCGTCATTATGCTTGTGCAAGTGGAATAAACTGATATCGCCCTTACTCTCGTTATTACTGCCGCCGCTTGCTT
This sequence comes from Branchipolynoe longqiensis, assembly GCA_030323885.1. NCBI lineage: Eukaryota > Metazoa > Annelida > Polychaeta > Phyllodocida > Polynoidae > Branchipolynoe > Branchipolynoe longqiensis. The sequence continues at coordinate 56,130,914 of CM059201.1, forward strand.
ACATAATAAATACACAGCTGTGTATAACTTTCAGCATCATCAAAGGCCAATTACTCGCATACCGTATCTATGTGGTGTCGGAGGTTAAAAATCGCTTGTGTCTTTCAAAAATAAAAGTGTCGGCTTGGGCTTTCAATCAATAATTATCAACCAACTGTCTGACAGTGAAAACAAGACTATTAAGACTTATCCATGATAGGCATTATACAATACATATCAGATATATATATCAAACCTCTCTAAATCGACCGACCTTGGGACCAACTTAAAGTGTTCCATTTAGGGGGTGGTCGGTTTAGGGAGTTAGAATATGGTTACAATGGTATTGTTGGGGCCCAAATAAATCGATCGATATAGAGGAGTGGTCGATCAGTGGAAGTGTTCGATTAGGGTGGTTTTACTGTATATACTATCCCACATAGCATATTTATATATAGGCCTACATTCTATGCAAGGAATTGTAAATACACATACATACATATATCAGGTGCTGGTTAAACTCATTTATTAAATTAGATACCATATATACATGATATGAGTTATATATATATGATGTATAACCCATTATACGAGTAAAAATACAAGGGTAACATGTACATCCTATATTTCCTCTTGCGCATTGGTGGAGTGCCCCCCCCCCCCCTCTCTCCCATCTGTAGGGTATATTGCCGGGTGGGTGCCCCTCTCACGTCACATTCTGGAGGATTTTTTTCTGAATGTATATACAGTAAAACCTCCGTAACCGACCACCTCTACAGATCGACCACTCCCCTATATTGATCGCTTTATTTGGGTCCCAACAATACCATTGTAACCATATTCTAACTCCCTAAGCCGACCACCTCCAGAAATGGACCACTTTAAGTCGGTCCCAAGGTCGGTCGACTTAGAGAGGTTATACTGTATATATATATATAATATATATATATATAGGCCTACATATACCTTTACACTTCCTCCTGTCTGAGATGCGCATGGGAGGTGGGGGGGGGGGGGCGTCCAGGCACAACAATCGTCCTAAGTGGGGCACTACACCAATGTGCAGTAAAGGAGAATAAGAATAGGACATTGTTCCCCTGGAATTTACACTAGTATTCCTTTCACGTGGTATGCGGCATGCGAATGCGAATGCGGCATGCGGCATGCAGCATGCATACGGGTTGATTCCTTTCACCCACACCCACACCCACACCCACACCCACACCCACACATAGTGTCAGGTTTCTCACAACTGTTTTCTATGGCAAACGCAGCAGCATTCGCATTCGCATGCCACACTGATGGCTACAGGGACTGATTCAGTTGCCGCATTTGCATTTGCATTTGCATTTGGAGGCATGGAAGCACCCCTATTCACTTAGATGCTTTTCGATTTTTTGCTGCATTCGCATTCGCATTCGCATGCTGCATACCGCGTGTGAGGAATGCCAGCTTAATTTGTTATACATAATATAAAACCCATATACATTTGGGAAGTACGGTAACACTTCCCTAACCGACCACCTCCACAGATCGACCACTCCCCTATATCGATCACTTTATTTGGGTCCCAAAAATAACATTGTAACCATATACTAACTTCCTAAACTGACCACCTCCGTAAACCGACCACTTGAAGTCGGTCCCAAAGTTGGTCGATTTAGAGAGGTTTTATTTACTGTACACCTTTTTTTTAATCACACCATGAATTTTATTTTAGGTGCATACATTTTTTTTGCACTGGAGTGCCCAAATAGGAAATTCGGAGGAGGGATGTTTACATAATTCTTGAAGATTTATACTGCCTATCATGGATAAGTCTGGATAGACTTGTTTTCACCATTAGACAGTTTGGTGGTAGAAAGCCCGAGCCTACACTTTTACCGACCCCCAATGGATTTTTAACCTGCCACACCACATAGACATGGTATGACCACTTTGATGACACTGTATGTTATCCACAGCGCTGGAAATCCAAATTGGCAGAGGTGGGGGCACGGGGAATCGAACCACCAACCTTCAGATTAGGAGTCTGACCAGAAAAAAGTCAGACACTCTAACCACTCAGCCACAGAGAACACCACAATGTATTATGTAGTGCGCAGTCCACGTGAGATTCTCGTCGGGAGGTGAAGGATGCGAACAGATTATCAGTCAGAGCAGATCGGGTGCAAGCCGATAATTCCCGTTAATCTAATGACTCCGTCACGCGCCTTGTGTCAGTAGTATAGGAAATCAAACATGGTTTATGGGTCTTTATAAAAATAAGCCATCTACGGCTCCAATTCCCGGGAGGGTTAATAAGGAGATGAAACTCCCTGATGGTGCATTTAAGGAGGTACGGGTGGGAAGTAGGTGATTAGAGATTACGTGGCAGGATATGGAGAAAGTGTGTCGGGGGTGGGGGTGGGGGTGGAGGAGGGGGTGTGGGGGGGGGGCGCAGGAGTGGGATAGGAGGGGAAGGGAAGGGTGGGATGAGTTTGCGGGTATTGGAGTCAAATGGTTGGATTTGTTCTGTACGCGTCGAGTTATTGGGTGGAAAGTGATATTTGTTGTATATAGAGGTGAGGGGGAAGAGGAGAGCGAGGAACTTGGGAATTGGGAATGGGGAAGAGGATATAATAGGGAAGGGGGAGAAGTGAATGGGAAGGTTAGAGTGGGAAGGACAAAGGGAGAGGAGCAAGAAGGAAGTACAGATGGATACGGGCAGAGGAGGGGGAAGAAGAGAGAGGAGGGAGAAGAGTTCGGGTATATGAGGGAGAGGAGAGAGGGGAGAGCGCGGAGAGGGAGGGGAGAAGTGGGGAGAGAGGAGAGAGGATTTGAGGGAGAGGAGAGAGGAGAGAGGAGAGAGGAGAGAGGAGAGAGGAGAGAGGAGAGAGGAGAGACGAGAAACAAGAGAGGAGAGACAAGAGACGAGAGAGGAGCGACGAGAGAGGAGAGAGGAGAGACGAGGCACAAGCCACGAGACCCGAGGGAGGAGACATGAGAGACGATGGAGGAGAGACAATAAATGATAGACAAGAGATGAGAGACAATAGATGATAGATGATAGATGAGAGATGAGAGATGATATATCAGACATGAGAGAGGAGAGAGGAGAGAGGAGAGAGGAGAGAGGAGAGAGGGAGAGGAGAGAGGAGAGAGGAGAGAGGAGAGACAAGAGACGAGAGAGGAGCGACGAGAGAGGAGAGAGGAGAGACTCTCATCTCTCCTCGAGACCCGAGGGAGGAGACATGAGAGACGATGGAGGAGAGACAATAAATGATAGACAGGAGATGAGAGAGGAGAGATGAGAGATGATAGATGATAGATCAGACATGAGAGAGGAGAGAGGAGAGAGGAGAGAGGAGAGAGGAGAGTATTGGGACACTAGAGAGAGGAGAGATAGGAGAGGGGAAATATGAGAGAGATGAAAGGGAGACTCAGAGAGGAGGGGATAGAGGGAATATGTCAGAGGAGTGCGTTGATTTAAAGAGGAGAGTGAGACCGAGCAATCGAGCTAGAAGGAAAGAGATTAGGAGAGATACAGAGGAGGAACAAAACAGGGACAGTTGGTTGCGTGATATGCATGATATGCGTGATCCCGACACTGGCTGAACAAACAGACAGGGAGGAGGACAGACACTGGAACACGGGGATACGTGGATACGGGGATACGGGAACACGGGGATACGGGGATACGGGGATACGGACATATAGGAAGAGAACAGGGGCAGGAAGGACATTGTCACCAAGATTTATCTGATAAAACTGCCAGTACCTGGAAAGCGTCCGTGTCCAAAGTAGCCGCCTCCGTGCCGCGACATGAGCCAGGGGTAGAGCGAGAAGTGTTCCCGGTGCGGGCCGAGCAGGAGCGGGTGGGCGCCGGCCAGCCCCGGGTGGTGTCCCGGGGGGAAGTTGGCCGGCAGTCCCGGCCCCAGGCCGCCGCCAGCAGCCGCCGCCGCCGCGGCAGCCGCAGCAGCCGCCGCCGTCGCCGCCAGCGGCACGGGGAAGCCGAGCGCGGCGGCGGCCGTGAGTCCGTCCGGGTAGCCGTGCGCTTCGTGCGGCGGCCCGCAGACCCCGCCGCCCAAAAGGCCGCCGCCGCCGCCACCGTAGAGAGCCTTCATCGAGTGCAGCAGCGCCGCGTTGCTATGCACCGGGTGGAAGCTGGACGGCAGACCGGCGTGCAGCGCCCCCGGCGGCCCGAACAGCCCGGCGCCGCCGTCGCGGTGCGTCCCGGGCACCGTCGCTGCCTCGGCCGACGCCGTCAGATTGACCGGCGCGCCGGATGAGGACACGGGCGCACGGGCCGGCGCCGGCGGGGGAAGCTGCGACGCGACCCGGGACGGAGGAGGAGGAGGAGGGAGGGGCTCGCCAGAACCGGCGCGGGGCGGCGGGGTGCGGACCGGAGATCGGGAGCGGGACCGCGGGCGCGCCGGAGTCGGGCGCGGGCCATCCTTGCTCATCAGCGACTCGATGGTAAATCCGTGCGAGCGCTTCGCAGTCGGCACCACCGGCATCATGGTAGTGTTGGGCGGGCGTAGCTGCGAGGCGGGCCCGGCAACGCGCCCCGGGGGAGACAGCAGCACTGCCGTAGTGACGGGCGGCGACACGGGGCGGGAAGAGGAGAGACGAGCACCGGGCTGTGAGATGGGGAGGAGTTGTGACTGGGAAGCACCGGCCAGATCAGAGATGGATAGTTTGTTTGTTTGTTGTTGTTTTACGTCCTAGCAACATCTGGATGGAGATGGATAGAGATAGATAGATAAATATATAGATATCCTCCCCTTGTCACTCAATCCCACACCTGTATTTTCTCCAGGGCATATGACTGCCTCCTCCCGGGTCTTCTTCGTCTATGTCCGGAGCTGATCATTCCCCTTCAGATTTCACAAACTGACAAAAGTGACATACTCTGAGAGGTGTGGCGCTATCTCATCATGTCTTCCTGGGCGGTAATTAACGTATTGCCGCGGAGAACTTTGCCATCTGCAAGAAGCCTTGTCTGAATGATGCCCCAGTAGATAAAATAGTGGCCCTGACAGTGATAATGATGGGCTGTGTTGAGAAGTGATTAGAAGTGTGTATCTATGTTTTAGAATTGCTTAACTGTGTTTATAAGTATCTAACTGTGTTCAGAAGTGATTAACTCTAGTTAGATTTGTTTAGAAATGTTCAGCCGTATCTAGAAGTATTCAACTATGTTTAGACGTCGTTCGCTGTGAATAGAAGTGTTTAGCGGAGGGCTAGCCGTGTTTGATGATGGCAAGTGGTTAGGAAGATGTCTTAACCTTCTGCTTCCCTGGTCTCTACCTTCGTCTAGCACGGTGTTTGGCTGCACCCAGTGCAGCCCACACGGCCACCCGGCCCGGCCCGGCGCCAACCCCCGGCCCAACCCCTGGCCAATCCCAGCCAGCACCACAAACCGCACAAGCACAGGCACAAGCACAGTCAATCAAGTCGGTCAGCCCTCTTCCTGCCTCCAATGGAGCCGACCTGGAGAGTCAACCAGTCGGGCCGTCACCTGCACACCCTGCCATTCCCATCGTGACAGATTCCATCTGGTCCCCTCTCTCCATACAACAACCTGGTACCAGGGCTAGTTGGTGCAGATTCAGTCTGGTCCCATCTCCATACAACAATCTGGTATCACAGCTATTTGGTGCAAATTCAGTGTTGTCCCCTCTCCAAATAACAACCTGCTATCACGGATAGTTGCTGCAGATTCAGTATGGTCCCCTCTCCATACAACAAGGGAGTACCACGGTTAGTGGTGTAGATTCAATCTGGTCCCCTCTCCATACAAGAACCTGGTGCCACGGCAGGCTGGTGAAGATTCAGTATGGTCCAGTCATCATACACAACTTCTTTAGTTATGCGGGTCTGTGCAGATCTAGGGCTGTTCACACTGCATACAAACTATTATTCTGCTAGTCTATGCAGAGTTGACACAATCCACTCTCCATACACATCCTACCTCTGCTAATATGTGCAGATTCCCTCCAGTTCACTCTTCATACACAGCTTCCTTCTAACAGTCTGTGCAGATTCCATACAATCAACTCTCCAGACACAACCTCCCCGCATTATTGTGGGCAAATATAATCCTGTCTCCATCCACAACTGTCTTCCCTTTCTACCTTACTGCATACAATTTCCGTCTCCATAGGCAGACTCCTATCAATTATATGCGCAGATTCACTCCTGCAAACTCTTCATCCAACATGTCCTCCTATTGTTAGCGTGTGTATATTCAGTCCACTCTCCATGCACATGCTCCTATTACTATTAGTAGTCTGTGCCGATTCAGACCAGTCCACTCTCCATGCACAAGTTTCCACTCGTAATCTCCACAGATTCACGTAAACAACAAACTCTTTATTGAGAACTTGGTCCTAGCTAGCCTGTGCAGTTTCAGTGGACAGTGCACTCTCCAATCACAAACTTCCTTCTATCTATTCCATGCAGGTCCAATTAAGTACACTCTCCATGCGCAATGCTTGAGTAATAGCTTATCTGTGCATATTCAGTACAATTCACTCTACAGACATAACTTCCTGGCAATCTGGGAGGGACTTGCAGATTGATAAGATTCCAGTCTATTCTGTGCAGATCCAATTGAATCCACTCTCCGGGTAAGTTAAAAGTATTAGAACTGCCAGGAAATTTTCATTCCAGTCTGCTTGCTGCTACCTCTCATGCCCGAAGCTGCCCCGGTCTGCGCTGATTGGATCTGCTGGATTCTGCTCCGTCAACCAGTCGACACTAACAACAATAACAAGAACGGCAGCAGCAAGTTCGTCCTTGTAGCCCCAGATCGGCCCCCAAATAGGCCTACAAGCTTCCAAGCTTAAACTGGCCACTGTTTTGTTCTGTAGTCGTATGTTTACGACAAGCTTCCAAGCTTACACTGGCCACTGTTTTGTTCTGTAGTCGTCTGTTTACGACAAGCTTCCAAGCTTACGCTGGCCACTGTTGTGTTCTGTAGTTGTCTGTTTACTACAAGCTTCCAAACTTACACTGGCCACTGTTTTGTCCAGCTATCCTCTGTTTACTACAAGCTTACAAGCTTACACTGCCCACTGTTGTGTTCTGCAGTTGTCTGTTTACTACAAGCTTACAAGCTTACATTGGCCACTGTTTTGTTCTGTAGTCGTCTGTTTACTACAAGCTTCCAAGCATATACTGGCCACTGTTTTGTTCTGTAGTGGTCTGCTTACTACAAGCTTCCAAGCTTACGCTGGCCACTGTTTTGTTCTGTAGTCGTCTGTTTAGAACAAGCTTCCAAGCTTACGCTGGCCACTGTTGTGTTCTGTAGTCATCTGTTTACGACAAGCTTCCAAGCTTATGCTGGCCACTGTTGTGTTCTGTAGTCGTCTGTTTACTACAAGCTTACAAGCTTACACTGGCCAATGTTGTGTTCTGTAGTCGTCTGTTTACTACAAGCTTCCAAGCTTACACTGGCCACTGTTTTGTCCAGCTGTCCTCTGTTTTCTACAAGCTTACAAGCTTACACTGGCCACTGTTTTGTCCGGCTGTCCTCTGTTTACTACAAGCTTACAAGCTTACACTGGCCACTGTTTTGTCCAGATGTCCTCTGCTTACTACAAGCTTACAAGCTTACACTGGCCACTGTTGTGTTCTGTAGTCCTCTGTTTACTACAAGCTTACAAGCTTGCATTGGCCACTGTTGTGTTCTGTAGTCATCAGTTTACTACAAGCTTACAAGCGTACACTGGCCACTGTTTTGTTCTGTAGTCGTCAGTTTACAGCTGGCCCCGGCAGGACACTGAGGTGGGGCCCCGCTGTGGGTTGTAGTGATGATGATGCCTCAGCGATGTGTAACAATCGCGGTCTGTTACAGTTGTAGCCTTCTTCCCTGCCAACTACACTGACTCGGCAAGCCTGGCGCTACGGCATTGCACGCCCACTCTGTGTGTACCTGTCTGTCTGTGTGTCCGCCCGTCGGTCGGTGCTGGTCTGCGCGTGTGTGTGTGCATGTGTGCGCGTGTGTTCGGCCACTTAGTATTCACCAAAGTACGCATGCGCCGTCCGCGGCCCGTACGAACGCCCACTGCTGCCCGGGAGTCGTCTACCCTGCTCGGCGTGGTTTCACGCCCCCCTCCCCGCCTCTCTCTCTCTCTCTCTCTTTCTCTCTCTTTCTTCCGCCTCCTGCCGAGAGCGAGACTCCTCCAAAAAAATGTCGTCTGCCCGTTCACCGAGTCACTGAGGCGCAGTCGACAAACCGCGCTCACCGACCGTCGCGCCCTCCCTTGGCGTCCACGTGAACTACTGTCGGTCGCCTGATCACTGGCTTCAGGATTCCGGCTTCGGATCCTCTTGCTGCCGCAGACACAGCCACAGCCACAGCGCCGCTCTGATAGGATAATTAGCTCAATCATTATCCCATTATACGCGGCGAGGAGGGGGGGGGTAGGGGGGGCACAGAGCAAGGCGTGTGGGTGGGGTGGGTTGTGTTTATATGCCTATGCAACGCGCCTTCTGATTGGTCCCGCTGTGTGTACCCGAGGCGCCTGTGAGCTGAGGCCGCTGATTGGACGGCTGGCCGTTGTAGTGTTTAGTACCGGCGGCGTCCACCAGGCATTGGGCTAGTTGGCAGGAGAACCGGGCACCAACCAGTCTGGGTAAAGGACACAGCCGACTGAAGGTGACGAAGCGGATGTTGTGCTTTGCTATGAATATGGACATTTACACGCGTGAGAGCTATCAACGACGTAGAAGTCTCCAGCTCTCCTTAGCAGAGCAGGGACGAAGTGCAGTTCACAATTAAAGTTGCATAGTCCGATGGTTTTCCCTTTCTGTTATTTTCCAAGATGAACATGTTAATTTGATCATACAAATCGACCTTCGTTTAGGTTGAAGTAGCTATTGATTTAAATGGCAAAGTTTTGAGATGTTTGAAGTGTAAACAAGCCGAATTAATTTGAGCGAGCACACTAAAACTCTGACAGCATAGGCTTTGTTTAAGTTTAACAGTAGTCACAGCAAAGCAAGGACAGGATTAGAACTATATTGCATTTTCAATGACTGCACCAGTATATACTTTGGATTAAATCTGGGGAACTGGATTGGTTTCGAAAATGTATTGTTTTATGAAACTTTAAGTTTAAAGCTGCATGGTCTGATGAAAACATCAAATTTTCAAAAACAAGACAATTATTTAGATTTGATTGTACATATCTAACTTAGATAGCACTGCATTTATCAAGCATTTATCACCACATAGAAGGGAATACTGAGGCAATTTAATAGAACCTGTCATCCAGGAACCTATGGTGTCAGACTTTTGGTAAGCTTGTCGAAATTAATTGTGCATGTTTACAATTCAAATATCTCAAAAGTTAGCCATTTAAAATAGAATTTACTCCAAATTAAGGTATGGTTGATTATAATGACCAGCCAAATATATGTATCGCAGATAATGACAGAATCTCAAAACCATCGGACTATGCTAGGTTAATTCAGTTGTGCTCTATTCAACAAAGTTTGTCTGACTGTAGTCTAATATACTTGACTTCAAATTGTTCAGTTATCACAACAATAACTCTTGTATACTTCACTTAGTAATTATTCACATGTCATTCCAACACAACCATAGCCATATACATACATAGCTGATTATTCTTGGCCGGAATCCCACTGCCTTGGTGCTGATGTAAGGTTAATTACAAGAATAACAATTTATCCCAATAAATTGCCGAGACAAATTGCAATGAGTGCACACTGTCAGTAGCTGATATTACTGTCGTGGGGGTGATGACAATGGGACATATTGCGCCTAGAGCGGGAATCGAACCCATATATCTTTGCATGCCGTGCCAGTGTGCTAACCAATTCACCACCTAGGCTCCCTGATATCACCATACGACCCACGTCTACCTTTCTATGCGGCTCCTTGCCTGAGAGGTCAGTGCCGACCACTCATAGCACCACAAACAAACAAAGGAACACTTTGTATCGGCCAACTCTGTTCACGTTTCATGTGTGTGTCAAGAACAGGGCTAGTTTAAAGTAACTTTTAATTGAAATGGCTACCTTTTGAGATATTTGAAATTCAAACATGTGAAAATAATTTTGGCAAGCTTATATTGTTTATAATGTGTCTCGTTTTGCATTTTTTTAAACTATTTCTTGAAAGTGTATGCTGCCTATCATGGACAAGTTTGAAAAGACTTGTTTTCACCATTAGACAGTTGGTTGATAGAAAGCCTGAGCTTACACATGTGCCGACCCAAGGGGACTCCCACACCACATAGACATGGTATGAGAGCAACTGGCCTTTGATGAAACTGTAAGTTATACACAGCTGTGGAAATCCAAATTAACAGAGGTGATGGCATGGGGAATTGAAACCACCGACCATTCAGATTAGGAGTCTGACCTAGAAAAAAGTCAGACACGCTTACCACCCCTGCAACAGAGAACAGGGATGAGATATGTAATTGGCAATTATGCATGGGTAAGATTATTCTATATAACTAAACCATCTATTCCGTACTACTTGGGTTAATGCATTATAATGTTGGTGTTTTGACCATTACATTTATTTTGCTTGTGTTTGCTAATAACAAGAATAATGTAAATTTAATAGTGTCGTCACTAGAAGGAGACATTCTTATACATTTCATATTATAACCACAACATAACATAACATATATGTCCAACTTTGTTGAAAGGGTCGGACGAAAGAGAAATTTAATTGACCTTAAAGCTGCATAGTCCGATGAAAATATCAAATTTTCAAAACCAAAACAATTATCTAAATTTGATTCTACATATCTAACTTGGATACTGGTGTACTTATTAAACATTTTTCACCACATAGACAGTGAATACTGAAGCAATTGACTAGAACCTGTTACTGCAGATGCCTACGGGGTCAGAGTTTTGACAAGCTTGCCAAAATTAATTGTGCATGGTTGCACTTCAAATATCTCAAAAGTTAGCCACTTAAAATAAAAGTTATTTTAAGCTAAAGTAAGGTACATAATAACGATCAACCTAATGTATTTATCTCAGAAGATTTCAGAAACTCAAAACGATCGGACTATGCAACTTTAAATAGCTACCATAACAGGTGAGTCTTGAAGGCAGTTCTTTTTGAAGAAACCGAACACAACTAATTGCCCAATATGAAATTGATATTAATTTAACTGTAACAGCAAATTGTATTTGACAGAGAACAACTGTAATGAATTTATCGGTTTTAGCACGTGTCCTCTTCGTCTAGGCCCCAAAGACTACTAATTTAAGGATGCACCTTTCTGTCTTCATTCTGTATTGTTGACCTTGTATAATCTGATCAAAGCAAAACGTGTGCAAAACAACACCACTTACCTTGAGTTGGTGCTACACTTTGGAATTGGTTTTTACATTAATGCTGCATAGTCCGATGAAAACATCAAATTTTCAAAACCAAAACACTTAACAAGATTTGATGTGACATCTTCAACTTAGATACTGGTGCACTTATTAAGCATTTGTTGCTGCATAGAAGGTCATAATAAGTCAATTTAATAGAGCCTGTTACTACTGAAGTCTACGGTGTCAGAGTTTTGGTGTGCTTGCCAAAATTAATTTGGCATATGTTGACATCAAATATCCCCAAAGTTAGCCATTTCAAATAAAATTTACTTGCAACTGAAATTAAATAGATTACAATGATCAGCATAATGTATTTATATCAGAAAATGGCAGAAACTCAAAAGCATCGGACTATGCAACTTTAATCATATCGCTGCACTGTAGGAAAAATGAAATTCAATGGAATGGTTGGATGGTTATTGGAGTTTTACGTCCTGGCAACATCTAAGGTCATATCAGGACAGGTACCGACATGTGACAGTGCGCACTCATTGTGACGTTATAGTGCTGCCCCACTGGGAAATCAGGCCGGCAGCACCATGACCCGATATCCTACTCAATCACATTATCCTGACACTGAGAAAACCAGTCCTTGCCTTATCCTACCAATGCCAAGCGCCAAGCCATGAAGCGACAAATATAAATTGTGTATGTCATTGGTTTGACTCGATCGGGAATTGAACTCCCGATCTCCCAGAATAGAATGAGTCGGGTTCTGGAAATGGGTAAGCAAAGCTTCAATGATACCTGTGTAGGTGAGTGGGTGGTGTTCCTGTGCTACTCTGCTAGATTCGCACATCTATGACGGCCAGCATATTGTGAGTGGGTGCCAGTGTAGCTGTGCTTCCCAGTCCACCTTGGGGCCCCGTCCCGATGGAGGGATGTGTCGGATGCGTCGGAAATCTGCCGTCAGTTGAAGTTGCACAGTCAGATGGCTTTGAGTTTCCGTCATCTTTCTGAGATAAATAGAGTGAACTGATTATTATAATCTACCCAAATTTAGGGGGAACCTCCCCCTGAATGTATTGGGTGTCAGTCCCCGCTGACACTCAAACACATTTTACTAAGTTGCATTGATTTTTTGGCCGTGCGCCAATAGTTCTACACTGCAGACAGTATGCATGACCTTTTTACTAAGGTAAAACAGGACAACATTTTAGCCTCTTTGAGGGCAGCTGGATTGTACCACCTCATATAGTTTCTATCAATTTTTAATCAAACTTTTCTTTTTCTATGGGAATTTGTTTCCCTTGACCACAAATATATCATTGTGAGCTTTCTAATTTAATGAGTGTCTATTGGCACATAATTGATTGTCTGCTTTTACATGTAAAAGCGATGGTTTGAACAAAAAGCAAACATTTCTCGCCGTGAATATGGCCTATGCTACCGACATGGTGTAAAGCAACCACCAATCAATCAATCAGTTTGAATTAACGTGTCTTTTAAATGGCTAATTTTCTATCCATTTGAAATGTAAACATGGAAAGTAGCTTTGGGAAGCATGCCAACAACTCTAACACCATAGACGTCTGGAGTAACAGGTTCTATTAAGTTGATTTGTTATTCCCTTCTATGTGGCATGCTGGAAATGGCTGCCAAGGTGTGGAATGCCCAAATGGTAAATGAACGACAAATTCCTGACCTAAAAACTTACAAAAAATATCTGTGCAAAATAAGGCTAGGAAACCCCCAGTAAACTGCACTGCAAAGGGGCATGTGATATGTCACGGCCCACCAGTGGGACGCCCAATGGAAGGTAACCATGCCAAAAGTAGCCAGATAACACACCACACAGCTACGTACAAGCCTATGATATGTAAATAGGAGTAGGCTAGTCTAGTAATAAGAGTAGAAAAATAAATACATATATACCAAGAAAATCCAAAAAAACTAACATAGGCTACTAACCATACCAACCAATTATCTATCTGCTACTGAAATGCAGGCAATCAAATACCTTATCAGCAGCCACTGTGTGGTAAGATAACACCAACACTACAACTGGCCAGCATTGAAAACAAGCCTGGGTACCCGGGCTTATAAGTTATATGCTGTGGACAGTATAAATACAGCCTCAATAAAAAAAAAAAAAATTTAAATGTGGCAACAAAATGCGTGATAAGTGCTATGGCATGTATGTAAAATAAAATCTAGATAATTACTTTGGTTTTGAAAATTTGATGCTTCATCGGTCTATGCATCTTTAAAAAGTGTAAAGGAATCAACAATTTTATATTTTACAGTCTCATCTTGACTAGATCTTGCAAAATCATCGGAAAGATTACAGTGAAAGCCTGACATCTGCTTCATGGTGGACATCGCTTGGAAATTCGAAGTTGAATGGTCAATGTTGGTTGCAACATGGGTAATCGAACAAGGCGGTGTCGGATACTTATTCAAGCGGCCGCTGGCACCACCTATACTCGAACCTTAACATTACTATGTACATTGATGCCTACCACGCCTAGCGGGTCTTTTGGAACTATGCCGAGTAACCACGCAGAGATGGCGGATGCGCCTATGTAAATTAGATAAATCTGTTACAAAGTTACAAAAACTTGTTGCAGTCGTGACGTTTCGGGCTGGGTAGCTGCTATATAAAGCAAGCAAAACCCGAACTCTGCCACGACAACTTGGCGGCGGACGGCGATGGACATTCTACTCTGCCATCCCGCCCACTCCACAATAAACGACTAGAACTATAGCGTTAAAGCATCTCGGGGCCTTCTCTCATTATACTCAAGCATGTACGATTTCCATTTTTGTTAATTAAAACGTCAAAAATATATACCATTTATCCATGTTCCCGTTGTTCAATTAGTGATGTAATGAAATACACATGAATGAAATGTTCAAATCAGGCTTCCCTTCATGAACTATTCTAAAGGGAAAATAAATAGAAATAAAAAAACAAAAAAAGATGGTGATGCAACTAAGTTCATCCTTCCCAATTAAATTAATTTGATCTGATGCACATGGATTAAAGGTGCATAGTCCGATGAAAATATCAAATTTTCTAAACCAAAAGAATTATCTAGATTTGATCTAGCTGAGATGCGGGTGATTTTATTAAGCATTTGGCATCACATAGAAGGGGAAACTGTGGCAATTTAATGTTTGTTTGTTGTTGTTTTATGTCCTAGCAACATCTAAGGTCATATCAGGACGGGTACCGACTTGTGACAGTGCGCACTCATGGTGACTTTATAGTGATGTCCCACTGGGAAACCAGGCTGCCGGCACCATGACCTGGTATCCCACTCAGTCACATTATCCTGACACTGAGCACACCAGTCCTTGCCCTATCCTATTAATGCCGAGCGCCTGGCTAGGAAGCAACAAGTATCAATTTTAAAGTCATTGGTTTGACTCGACCGGGACTCGAACCCACGACCCCACGATCTACCAGCACGGGAGACGGACGCTCTAACCCATTCGGCCATCCCAATTTAATAGAACCTGTTACTGCAGAAGCCTTACAGTGTCAGAGTTTTGGCGTGTATGCCAAAACTAATGTTGTACTTCAGATATCTCAAAAGTTAGTGATTTAAAATAAAAGTTACTTCAAACTAATGTATGGTAGATTGTCGATGTTGCTTGCAAAATGGGTAATTGAACAAGGCAGAGTCGGATACTTATTCAAATGGCCGCTGACGCCACCTATACTCAAACTTTAACATTAATATGTACATCGACGTCTACCACGCCTAGCGGGTCTTTTTGAACTTCACCGAGTAACCATGCAGAACTGGCGGATGTGCATATGTAAATTAGATATGACGTCGGCAGTCAAAATCTGTTACAAAAACTTGATGCAGTAGTGATGTTTCGGCCCGGCTAGCTGCTATATAAAGTGAGCAAAACATGAACTCTGCCACTACAACTTGGCGGCAGACGGTGACGGACATTCTACTCTGCCATCCCGCCCACCCCACAATAAGAGACTAGAACTATAGGGTTAAAGCATCTCAGGGCCTTCTCTCTCATTATACTCAAGCATGTACGATTGCCAATTTGTTCATTAAAAAAAGTCCAAACATATACCATTTATCCATGTTCACGTTCTTCAATTATACCAATCAACCTCATTAATATATTGATCTCAGAAAATTACAGAAACTCAAAACCATCGGACTATGCAACATTAAGTTATATTTAGAGATCAATCGTTATCGGCCACACCTCAGTAGCTCAGAGGGTCGTGTGATGGACTGAATATCTCTCCGTACCTGGTTTAAACATTGGTCTGCCAGACTGCATACACAATTAAATAAGAAACATATTGTAATTTAATAATTTATTAATATTAATACATAACTACATTAACATTAAATCAATATGCACATGCAATTTGATTAACTTTCTTAATTTATGTAAATAATCTTTGAAATCTGATATTATATGATATATCTATACATATTAAAGTTATTATATATATATATCAGTCGTTGTTGTTGTTGTTGTTGTTGAAGATTTTTACTGCCTATTATGGGTAAGCCTGAATAGGCTTGTTTTCACCATTAGACAGTTTGTCGATAGAAATCCCGAGCCTACACTTTTACCGACCCAAGGGATTTTTAACCTCCCACACCACATATACATGGTATGAGAGCAACTGGCCTTTGATGATGGCGGTGGAAATCCAAGTTGGCAGAGATGGGGGCATGGGGAATCGAACCACCGACCTTCAGATTAGGAGTCTGACCTAGAAAAAAGTCAGACACTCTAACCACTCCGCCACAGAGAACACCATGAGTACCGAGTTGTGACAGTGCACACTCATGTCAACTTGTACATTCAGGCACCTTTAAACAAGACAAAGTTGCATAAAGCGCCTGTCATACCTTACCGGATTGAGCAACGGACATAAACCGGACAAAGAATTATCTAGTCCGGTAGTGTTCAGTATCAAAATGTATCGAAATGTGTCAAAATGTTGGATGAACGGACATGAAACGGACATGAAACGGTCATGAATGGATAGCCACCGGATGACAACCGAATGTCAAACGGACACATACCGGACTGATCACGGACATGCTGACCAAATTCTCGCAACACCGTCAACGGACTCTGCAGGAAGCAATCCGGAGACATAACAGATGGGTAACAGACATTAAATGGACAAAACAGACTAAACGGACTTAAACCAGACCCCAACCATACACGTCAGTCCGGCGGTGTCCGGTACAAGTTTTGTGCATGTTCAAAACTTCCCACCACACACACCAGACACCACCGGACAGAGAACGGACATGCTGGACGCCAACCGTATATAAACCGTACATTGCTGTATTTCATCAGACAGTGTCCAGTTTATGTCCATTGCTCAATCCGGTGAGGCATGACAGGCGCTTTATGCATAATCGGATGAAAGCAGAACATTTCTTTTCAAAACCCAAACACGTATCTAGGTTACGATTACCACATCCACCTAAGATACTGCTGCACTCATTACACGTTTATTGCATGTTGGTCATTATCTGTTACGCAGTTGTGCTCGAAAATTGGTAAACAAAATCTGTCTAGCATTTTGAGGTGCTTTTCAAAATGTTTTTATTTTATTTGATTTCTTTCTTTATTTTGTTATGGGTGTATTTATGCTGCCCATAACGGTTAAGTCTAATGACTTGTTTTCGCATTCTTTTGACATTCTTCACATACAACTTCTGCCCTCATCAACTTCTGCCCACGTCAGCCCGTTAAAAATAAGGTGCTTTAAGTAAAGGGAAATAGGGATAAGGATCAAGCTGATATATATATATGTGATATATAATTTAATATATGAGTATAAAGGGGCGGAGCAGCTATTCTATATGGTTTTATGTAAATGTGTATGTAATTTCTTGCTATTTATTATCGATGTGTTATTTATTGTGCTATTTGCTGCGAGCATGCAGGTAGGTATTGCAATACCTCAGGGAGATTGATGCCCCTGCCCTGCAGAGTTGTAAACCACTGCCTTGTGGTACAGGTTCTTGACAGAACTGAAGGCTAAGGGAGCAAACCCTGAACAGAAAACCATGTCACTGTGGCAGCATTAAGGGCGGTTGATGTATGGAACTCCCAACCTCTCCCGACCAGCCCCTGCAGGGACAAATAGTTTGCACCGGTCTGGACATGTTCTTGCCAGTGTGAAACCTCTATTTGCTCCTCGAGAGAGTGCCGCTGGTAACTTGCAAAAGCCAGCAGCAATTCAACACTTTTGCAGGCAGCTTTCATGAAATGTACAACCACACTAAATGGAGAGCAGCAGTCAAGTAATGAAAGCAGTCTTTGTCGCATCGCGACCGACAGCATGATGATGATGATGGTGGTGCCACCACCATGTAGGCGTCAGCCAGAGTGCGTCAGTATCACATGAGCTCTGAATTTTAAACTTTTTTCTGTAGGTAGGGTTGTTTATTGCTCGGCCAATGGGCCTTCGGAAATAAAGGTAGGCTTCCACGACTCGTCGTCTTGCTGTCCTCTTTTTGTCTCCTGTAATTCATAGCCAACTTTATATATATATATATATATATATATATATATATCTATCTTTATATATATATATATATATATATATATTGGCGGTGCTGCTTTTTCTTATTTATTTATTTATTATTGATTTATTGATACGTATACGATTTGCCCTGGGACTATTGGCGCCACCGTCACTTCCGGTGCCACCATCACCGTCACTTCCGGTGCCACCATCACCGTCACTTCCGGTGCCATCATCACTGTCACTTCCGGTGCCACCATCACCGTCACTTCCGGTGCCGATCCGCCCCCAAATCGCCATTCGCTTCAAGATTTTTAGCTTCATATGATGCTTATATTTCACATTCGCCCCTATTCTCTCTATCCTGGCTCTTCCCCCCTCTCCCTTCTCCCGTCATCCTTCTCCCTTCTCCCCTCTCTCCATCTCCTCTCTCCCCTCTTCCTTCTCCCCTCTCTCCCTCTCCTCTCTATCCCTCTCCTCTCTGTCCTCTCCCTTCTCCCCTCTCTCCCTCTCCTCTCTCCCAACATCCTTCTCCTTTCTCTCCCTCCTCCTCTCTCCTCCTCTCCTCTCTGTCTTCTCCCTTCTCCCCTTTATCCCTCTCCTCTCTCCCCTCTTCCTTCTCCCCTCTCTCACTCTCGTCTCTCTCCCTCTCCTCCCTCTTCTCTTCCTTCTCCCCTTGCTATCCTCCCCTCTCCCCGTCTGCCTTCCTCCCTGCCTCTCCATTCCCTATCTGCTCCCCCTTCTCCTCACCCTTCTGCCTCTCTCCCTTCTCCCTTCTCCTCTTCCCATTCTCCTCTTCCTTCTCCCCCTTCCTCCTCCCCTCTCCACTTCCCCAGTCAACTCTTCCATTTCCCCTCTCTCGTTCTCCACCGCCATTAGGCCCCCTCTCCTCCCCTCGCTCTCCCACAACTCTCCTTCCTCCCCAATCCCTCTTCTTCACCCTTTCCTACTAGTACTACTGATCTCATGACAGAACATCCACCCTGCCCCCCCTCCTTCGCCCCTAATGTAGCCTCCTTACCCTAAGCCCTTCCCAAAGCCCCGCCCCGATAGAAAAACAACACACCTACAAAACGCGCACAGAACACAGACACACAGAACACAGACATAAACAGACAAACAAAAACAAACACACAACATACCAACAAACCACCAAAACCACCCAAAAAACACACAACAACATACAAAAACCAAAATAAACACTCACAAAGCACACAAGGTTTGCATACGCAAACACACACGCAAGCACAACAACACCCCATAGCATCCAATACTCCTCAACCCACCTAAGAGCCCTCACCTCGAGCACCCCCCCCCCGCACCCCCCCCCCCCGACACACCCAATACCGAGCCACCGTCTGATAAGATAGCAACATAGCTGTTTTCCCAACACGGCTCCTAGCAAACCATGGCCGCATCCACCTCCCCCCCCCCCCCCTGGCTCCACACAGACACACACAGACCCACACACACACACACACAACCAAACCCCCACCGTCGATTGCTCCCACCAGACGCTCCACTACCAGAACGAGGCCGGCCACTTAGCGGCGATCGAAGGCGTGCGCGCGCAGCTTTCCCGCGTCGCCTGTCTTGGTCCGCTCTGTGCGCGCGCAAATATTGGCGCAACAATTTGGTTGTCGCGTCCCCGCCACTGGGGCCTCTTTAAACTCACTTAGCATTGCTGCCGGCCACCCATTGAAGGCTGCGCCGACACGATGCCAAACCAATTAGCACTCATCTGCCGAGCACACAACAAAAGAGCGCGCCTTCCGGTGGCTGCACGGCGCTGCTGTGTTCGGCTGCGCGCGCAGGTTCTGCCACGCCCCGACTCTCCTCACCTCCTCCTCCTCCTCCTCCTCACGTCCCCGCCTCCCCACCTCCTCATTCGGGCATCTCCTCACTTCCTGCCCATCTCCCCACCCCGCCATATCCCCCACCTGGTGATGGGGGCAAGAAGGCGGGGAGAGGAAAGGGGGCCTAATGGCGGTGGAGAACGAGATAGGGGAAAGGGAAGAGTTGAGAGTGGAAGGGGAGAGGGGAGGGGGAAGGGTGAGAAGGAAGAGGGGAATGGTGAGAGGGGAGAGGGGATGGAGGGGTAGGGGGAGCGATGGGGAGGGGAGGGGGAGGGGAGGGGTGGAGGGGAAGGGGAGGGGAGGGGATGGGCACATGGAGGTGGATGGGGAGGAGAGTTGGTGGGGATGGGAAGGGGGGGGGGGGGAGGAAGGAGGGCGGGGGAAGTGAGGGGAGGAAGAGGGGAAGACGTGGGGTACGGGGAGGAGGGAGGGAGAGTGGGGAGGGAAGGGAGGGGAGGTGGTGGTGGTGGTGAGTTTGTAAAGAGGTGGTGGGAGGGGGTGTGGGATGTTGTGGTGGTGGATGTATGTGGTGGGTGGTGGTGAGAGTTTGGTGGTGAGGGGCTGGTGATGTGGTGGAGATGTGGTGTTCAGGTGGTGGTGGGAGGTGGTGGTGGGGAGGGGGTGGGGATGTGGTGGTGGTGAGGTGGTGGTGAGGGGGTGGTGATGTGGTGGAGATGTGGTGTTGAGGTGGTGGGGAAGTGGTGGGGAGGTGGTGGGAGGAGGTGGTGTTGAGGTGGGATGGGGTGGGGCTGGGTTGGGGGTGTGTGTGTGGGGGGGTGGGAGGAACTCAACAAGGCCTGGTGGGAAGGAGCCTTGTCAAACGCTTGCATTTCATTGCGGGCCGCTAACACATTCAGCACCTCTTGTCTGCCTTCTTCAGCGCTTTTCGTTTCCATTTTTTGTTCTCGTGTCATGAAGTGGTGGCTGCGTGCTGGGTGTGTAGTCAATGTATGACGGAACATGCGTCTGGATCCGGCACCCACACCGCCTCCTCCCTCCTCCCTCCTCCCTCCCCCCACCCCCTCCTCCCTACCACTCCTCACTCCCCTCCCCTCCTCCCTCCTCCCCTCCACATACACGCATTTACACACAGGCACACCGCCACTCCACCTCCCTCCCCCTCCTCCCTCCTCCCTCCTCCCTCCTCCTTCCCCATCTCCCTCCCCTCCTCCCTACCACTCCTCCCTCCCCCTCCTCCCTACCACTCCTCCCTCCCGCTCCTCCTTACTCTTCCTCCCCTCCTCCCTCCCCCTCCTCCCTACCACTCCTCCCTTCCCGGCCTCCCTAACCCCACTCCTCCCGTCCCCTCCTCCCTCCCCCTCCTCCCCTAACCACTCCTCCCATCCCCCCATTCCCCCTCCTCCCCCTCCGCCTCCACATACACGCAAATTAACACACATGCACACCGACACTCCCCCCCACTCCCCCTCCTCCCTCCACCATCCCCGTCCTCCCCTCCTCACACAAAGACATTTATACACGGACACTCCACCTCCCGCATCAATTCGCGACCGGGCCTCCGTGTAAGACTATCTGTCGGCCCCGGGACGCCTCGATTACTTGGTAAATATGCTCGGGTCGGCCGCCAGGCGGGGACGCGGCTCCGACATCTGTCCGACGAGCTGCTCCACTCGCCTCCCGCCGCCCCCCCCCCCTCCTCCCGCCTCCTGGCACCCGCCTCCCGCCTCCCCCTTTCCGCCACCCGCCTAGCGCCACAGGCCAGCCGTCAATTGACTACATCACGGTTCCGACTGCGCATGCGTTGAAAACGGCGTTGGGAGCAAAGCAAAGGCGTATGCCCATTGAGTTTGCCGATATGTGTAGGGAAAAACTGGCATTTTATTCAAAATAACTAGAAATACATAACAATTTGGCATAAACATGGATGGAAGGATGCAATATAATAATATAACGCATATGTTTAAGACATAACTCTCCATAAACCATAGAAGATAAATAAAAACATGAATAAAATAAATAAAACTGACTCTGGCTATGGCTCTAACACTAGTCTGAGTGCCAAGAGTAGTCTAAATCTAAATGCACATGACATAAGATGTGCTGGTTATATTGATGTAAATGCAATGCTGGATAAAAGATTAATATCTTAATTTACTATATATATTTGTTTAGTTGGTATTCTATGTTTCAAACAATTCATAGCTGCACCCAGTGTATTAGCATGTGCCATCTGCTTCTCATGGCTTTGTTTTGCTCTGATACATCCCACAATGCACCGCACCACTGGAACCGTGATGTAGTCTATTGGAGCACGTACTGAATGAGGAAAGCGGGAAAAGAGGAAAAGGGGTAAAGAGGAAAGTGGGCAGGGGAAAGGTGATGAGGGGATGAGGGGAAGAGGGGGAAAAGGGGAAAATGGCAAAATTTAAAAAGGTTAAGCTTTCATTGGACTATTTGACTTTAATGAGTGCGCCTGTATCTAAGTTGGATATATATCAATCAATCAATAGTTCCGTCCTCTAGTCGAGGGTTGGATGCAATGGTTCTCCACTTGTCCCGTTGGTGTGCTGTTCTGATAGACTGTGAATAATTCAAGCCTGTCCACTGTGAAATATTTGTAAACCATGGTGTTCTTGGTCTCACTCTCCCTCTGCTGCCATTCACCTTCCCTTCCAACAATGTACGGTATTATATATATAAGATAAAATCATCTTGATGGTGAAAATATAACACTTTCATCAAATTATGCTCTCATCACTGCTCAGCTACTGCCGGTAGCCTTGCAGACATGTGCTACCCCCACCCACACCTCCACCCCCACTTCCACTCCCACCCCCACCCCTACTTCCCCCTGCAGCCCACCGCAACCCCCACGTCTATGTGCCTCGTTCTGGTTCACTGATTCAGTACAAATAATGTTGTCTGCCCATTATTTTCAAACATGAAAAAATTACATCCAACTAATAGCCACACCCAAGAAGTTATCTGGTAAGCATTAGCACAACTGTCTCAGTCAACAAGGTAATCTGACAGTGACAGGCATTGCTAGAACAAAACAAGGTGTCAGGCTTGAGATGTTGGTACTTTCGACACGTGAGAACGCTACTATTTGGTTGGCCACCTTTAGTCAGGTGTCAGGCAGGCATTCCTGGCATAAAACAAGGTCCGTTGGGGTTTTACGTGCTGGCAACATCTCAGGTCAGACCATGACAGGACCGACTTGTGACAATACGTGCTTCTGATGACTTTATAGTGCTGCCTTTATGTGAAACCACACTGCTGGCACCATGAGCCAATATCCCACTCAGTCATATTATCCTGATATTGAGCTAACCAGTCCTTGCCCTATCTTAGTAATGCCAAAAGCCAGTCTAGGTAGCGACACTTATACATTTTTTGTTTGTTTGTTTGTTGTTGTTTTACGTCCTAGCAACATCTAAGGTCATATCAGGACGGCTTATAAATTTAGTAAGTCATTGGTTTGACTCGGCTGGGATTCAAACTCTTGATGTTCCGCATGGGAGCGTGCGCTCTATTGATTCGGCCCCCAAGCCCAGTTATATGAAGCAAGGTGCCAGATTTGGGCTGTGGGCATACCCCACATGTGAAACACTACTACTTGGTTGGCCACCAGGCGCCGTGGCCGAATCGGTTGTGCGTGGGCTTCGCCTGCGGAAGATCAGGAGTTTGGTTCCCGGTCAAGTCAAACCTATGACTTATAAAATTGATACGCGTTGCTTCCTATCCTGGTGCTTGGCATTAATAGGATAGGGCAAGGACTGGTTAGATCAGTGTCAGGATAATGTGAGTGAGTGGGATATCAGGGCATGGAGCTGGCAGCCTGATTTCATGCCCAACGGCTCGCCGTTGGGGTTTAAATGCGCAACACAGAGGTCGCCGCGCCGGGCGATAGCCCAGGACTAATGACCTTGTCGGCCTCGTTAAGATAAGCGGGGGGGGGAGGAAACCCGACCCACATTGCCGGGGTCGGCGAAAGGAAAACGCGCCGCGAGGGAAACGGCGAAAGGAAAACGCGCCCCCCCCCCACCCGCGGGAGGCGGGGGGGGGGGGAAGGGGGCGAGCCGGGGCACCTCCCGGCTCCCCTAGCTGCCCTCACTCTTCTGGCCGCGCGCGCCTTGCCACCACGCATCCCGAGCTGCTCAGCAACCGCTCGGATGTGCATGCCTCGTCCCTCCCCCAGCCTGGCTGCTGCCCTGATGGCAGAGGACGAATTCCAGTTTCTAGACTGGGCCACCCTAGCGGGGCTCAGCAGAAAAACTACCGGCGTAATGGCACAGGAGGACGTGACCACCATCGCCGCACTTCGCGCGGTGGACAAGTCGGACTTCGCGGCCCTAGACATATCGCGCGGCCAGCGCGCCCTCCTCCGAGTAGCGCTCAGCGCGATCGGCAACGAGGATTTCGGGCCTAGCGCCCCCTCAAGCCCGGGGGAGGACAGCCAGCCCACCCCCGGCCAAACCGACCGAGCGGCAGCCGACATCAGCCAAGAGAAGGCCAGGCAGGAGCGCCACGCTATATTGGAGGCGGGGGTGGCGTTCGACCAACTGTGGTCATCAACAGCAGCCAGCAAGGTACTGGGGCGGGCAAGGGGCGAGACAGTCGAGACGCCCGAGCGAACCCTCCCCTCGGGCGCAGTCGGCTACATACCGCCTCCCCCACCCCCCACGGACCAGCCGAGCCGACACGGCGCCGGCCCGGACCCTCGCCATAGCCTCACCATACGAGCTAAGTCCAACAAAGCGCTCCGTATCATAGACTATCTGCCGCGCACGGTGCGCGACAGGATCGCAAAAAAGAGAAAAGAGTATCTGCAGGTGCTGAACCCCCCCACGGGGCAAGTGCACTTCAAGACCGAGGAGGACAGTTGCGCCTGTGTTTACCTCACACAGGGCGAGTGGGGCGCCGCAAACCAGTGTTTATTCGCGCACCATTATTAAGTCACAATGAGTGTGCACTGTCACAAGTCAGTCCTTGTCCTGCAATGACCTTAGATGTTGCCAAGAGGTGAAACCCCAACAATCAACCAACCAACTTAGTTGAGCACATTTGATCAGGTGTCTGACAGGCATTGGTGGGATGAAAGAAGGTGTCAGGTTAGGGATGTGGCCAAGTCGAACATGTGAGAACACTACTATTTTGTTGGCTGCTTGTTGTCAGGTGTCTGACAGGCATTGCTGGTATGAAGCAAGGTGTCATGCTTACACTGTGGTGGGTGCATCCCACATGCGACACTACTATTTTCTTGGCCATCTGTCGGCAATTGTCAGACAGGCATTGCTGGTATGAAGCAAGATGTTTAAGCTGTGGCGGGTTAATCCCACACTATTTTGTTGGTTGCTTGTTGTCAGGTGTCTGACAGGCATTGCTGCTATGAAGCAATGTGTCATGTTTAAAGCTACATGGTCCGATGAAAACATCAAATTTTCAAAACGAAAACAATTATCCAGATTTGATTGTACATATCAAACTCAGACTGATGTACTTTTAAAGCATTTGTTGCCACATAGAAGGGAATACTGAGACAATTTAATATAACCTCTTACTGCAGAAGCGTATGATGTAATAGTTTTGGTGTGCTTGCCAAAACTAATTTTCCTTGTGTGCATTTAAAAAATCTCAAAAGTTAGCGATTTAAAATTAACGTTACTTCAAACTAAAGTAAGGTAGATAATAACAATCAACCTAATATATTTATCTCATAAAAATGGCCGAAACTCAAAACCATCGGACTATGCAACTTTAAGCTGTGGCGAGTTCATCCCACATGTGGCACACTGCTATTTTGTTGGTCACTTGTTGGCAGGTGTATGACAGGCATTGCTGGTATGACGCTAGATGGCATGGTTAAGCTGTGGTGGGTTAACGCCACATGTGACACTCTGCTATTCTGTTGGTCGTTTGTTGTCAGGTGTCTGACAGGCATTGCTGGTATGAAGCTAGGTGTGATGGTTAAGCTGTGTCGGGTTCATCCCACAGGTGACACACTGCTATTTTGTTGGTCGCTTGTTGTCAGGTGTCTGACAGGCATTACTGGTATGAAGCTAGGTGTCATGTTTAAACTGTAGCGAGATCATCCCATATGTGACACACTACTATTTTGTTTGCTGCTTGTTGTCAGGTGTCTGACACGCATTGCTGGTATGAAGCTGGATGTCATGTTTAAGCTGTGGTGGGTTCATCCCACATGTGTCACACTCCTAATTTGTTTGCTGCTTGTTGTCAGGTGTCTGACAGGCATTGTTGGTATGAAGCTAGATGTCATGTTTAAGTGGTGGCGGGTTCATCCGACATGTGTCACACTGCTATTTTGTTGGTCACTTGTTGTCAGGTGTATGACAGGCATTGCTGGTATGAAGCAAGGTGTCATGTTTAAGCTGTGGCAAGTTCATTCCACATGTGGCACACTGCTATTTTGTTGGTCGCTTGTTGTCAGGTGTCTGACAGGCATTACTGGTATGAAGTTAGATGTCATGTTAAAACTGTGGCGAGTTCATCCCACATGTGTCACACTGCTATTTTGTTGGCCGCTTGTTGTCAGGTGTCTGACAGGCATTGCTGGTATGAAGCTAGATGTCATGTCTAAGCTGTGGTGGGTTCATCCCACATGTGACACACTGCTATTTTGTTGGCCATTTGTTGTCAGGTGTCTGACAGGCATTGCTGGTATGAAGTTAGGTGTCATGTTTAAGCTGTGGCGGGTTCATCCCACATGTGACACACTGCTATTTTGTTGGCCACCTTTTACCGGGTGAACACCTGCATGGGTCTAATTGGTGTCCTGGCGGTAATTCACCAGCAGCCACCAGCAAAACCACACCTTAGGGAGAGGTTCGTGAACGGGTAATGTCCACAAATAACACGTCTAGGGGTATCCGTCAACCGCCCCGGAATTCAGTCCGCAATACACGCTGGGCCTGTGCAGAAATCTATGAAGAGTTCAGAGTGCAAAATCCCGTAAACACCAATCCCAAAATTGAGATAAACATTGGAATCAAACCATCAAAAAGTACATTTTTTTACATTCTATTTTTGTTGTTCATTGCACTATAATCATTTGAGCACAAGAAATGTGGAATTATTGAGAATTAGTATTACCTTCAGGCAAAACGTTTTATTTTAATTAAATCTTTCGATTGGCATATACAGGGTTTTGCATGTGAACTCTTCCTATACAGTTTTTGCTGTCGCTGACTGACACAAGGAGGCTGAAGTGGTTAGCTGATCCACCGTGGTGGCGCCACCTGTCATAGGTATTGTTGAGCAAAATACGGTTGGTTGGTTGTTGGATCTTTACATCCTGGAAATATATCAGGATGGGTACCGACTTGTGACAGTGCGCACTATTGATGACTTTAGAGTGCTGCCCCACTGGGAAATCAGGTCACCGGCATCATGACCCGATATCCAACTCAGTCACATTATCCTGACACTGAGCTAACCAGTCCTTGCCCTATCCTATTAATGTCGATCGCCAGGCTAGGAAGCGACAAGCATAAATTTGATAAGTCATTGGTTTGACTCAATCGGGAACTGAACTCCCGACCTTCAACAAGTGAGGTCCACACTCTCCCGATTC
Source organism: Branchipolynoe longqiensis (assembly GCA_030323885.1). Classification (NCBI taxonomy): domain Eukaryota; kingdom Metazoa; phylum Annelida; class Polychaeta; order Phyllodocida; family Polynoidae; genus Branchipolynoe; species Branchipolynoe longqiensis. The sequence goes on from CM059201.1 coordinate 56,158,158, forward strand.
GGCCACTGCGCCTGGTTGCGAAATATGGGTGTATTGGATGAGTTGACTTCAGTTTCATTTAAAGTGGCGTAGTCCAATGGTTTTAAGTTTTGGCCGTTTTCTGAGATAAATACATTAGATTAATCATAATAGTCTACTTTACTTTAGCTGGAAGTAACTTTTAATTTAAATGTCTAACCTTGGAGCTATTTGATGCAAAGAAATGCCAAATTAATTTTGGCAAGCACGCCAAAACTCTGATGCCATATGCTTCAGTAGTAGCAAGGACTCAACTGTACACATAAAACAGTGTGACAAGCTCCCAACTGTACACAAGAACCACTGTGACAAGCACCCAACTGTACACAAGAACCAGTGTGACAAACACTCAACTGTACACAGGAACCAGTGTGACAAGCATCCAACTCTACCCAGGAGTCAGTGTGACAAGCATCCAACTGTACACAAGAACCAGTGTGACAAGCACTCAACTGTACACAAGAACCAGTGTGACAAGCACCCACCTCTACCCAGGAGCCAGTGTGAGAAGCATCGAACTGTACACAAGAACCAGTGTGACAAGCACTCAACTGTGCACAAGAACCAGTGTGACAAGCCCCCAACTGTACACAAGAACGAGTATGACAAGCACCCAACTGTACACAAGAACCAGTGTGACAAGTACACAACTCTACACAAGAAGCAGTGTGACAAGCACACCACTCTACCCAAGAACCAGTCTGACAAGCACTCAACTGTACACAAGAACCAGTGTGACAAGCACCCAACGGTACACAAGAACCAGTGTGCCAAGCACCCAACTGTACACAAGAACCAGTGTGACAAGCACTCAATTGTACACAAGAACCAGTGTGACAAGCACTCAACTGTACAGACAAACCAGTGTGACAAGCACCCAACTGTACAAAAGAACCAGTGTGACAAGCACCCAACTGTACACAAGAAACAGTGTGACAAGCACCCAAATGTACACAAGAAACAGTGTGACAAGCACCCAAATGTACACAAGAACCAGTGTGACAAGCACTCAACTGTACACAATAACCATTGTGACAAGCACGCAACTGTACACAAGAACCAGTGTGACAAGCACCCAACTCTACCCAGGAGCCAGTGTGACAAGCATCCAAATGAATGCAAGAACCAATGTGACAAGCACTCAACTGTACACAAGAACCAGCGTGACAAGCACCCAACTCTACCCAGGAGCCAGTGTGACAAGCATCCAACTGTACACAATAACCAGTGTGACAAGTACTCAACTGTACACAAGAACCAGTGTGACAAGCACCCAACTCTACCCAGGAGTCAGTGTGACAAGCATTCAACTCTACACAAGAACCAGTGTGACAAGCACCCAACTGTACACAAGAACCAGTGTGACAAGCACCCAACTGTACACAAGAACCAGTGTGACAAGCCCCCAACTGTACACAAGAACCAGTGTGACAAGCACACAACTCTACACAAGAACCAGTGTGACAAGCACTCAACTGTACACAAGAACCAGTGTGACAAGCACCCAACTGTACCCAAGAACCAGTGTGACAAACCCCCAACTGTACACAATAACCAGTGTGACAAGCACCCACCTGTACACAAGAACCAGTGTGACAAGCACCCAACTTTACACAAGAACCAGTGTGACAAGCATTCAACTGTACAGAAGAACCAGTGTGACAAGCACACAATGGTACACAAGAACCAGTGTGACAAGCACCGAATGGTACACAAGAACCAGTGTGACAAGCACCCAACTGTACACAAGAACCACTGTGACAAGCACTCAAGTGTACACAAGAACCAGTGTGACAAGCACCCAACTGTACACAATAACCAGCGTGACAAACACCCAACTGTACACAAGAACCAGTGTGACAACCACCCAACTGTACACAAGAACCAGTGTGACAAACACCCAAACTGTACACAAGAACCAGTGTGACAAGCACTCAAGTGTACACAAGAACCAGTGTGACAAGCACCCAACTGTACAAAAGAACCAGTGTGACAAGCACTCAAGTGTACACAAGAACCAGTGTAACAAGCACTCAAGTGTACACAAGAACCAGTGTGACAAGCACCCAACTGTACACAAGAACCAGTGTGACAAGCACCCAATGCTGCATATGAACCAATGTGACAAGCACCCAAGACTATTCCCGAGCCAGTGTGACAAGCACCCAACTCAACACAACCATGTGTGACAAGCACCCAGCTCTACACATAAACCAGTGTGACAAGCACCCAACTGTTCAATTGACCCAGTGTGGCAAGCACCCAACTGTACAATTGAGTCGGTGTGATAAGGACCTAACCATGCACTCGAGCCAGTGTGACAATCACCAAACTGTACAATTGAGCCAGTGTGACAAGCACCTAACTGTACAATTGAGCCAGTGTGACAAACACCCAACTGTACAATTGAGTCGGTGTGATAAGGACCTAACTGTACAATTGAGTCAGTGTGATAATCACCAAACTGTACAATTGAGCCAGTGTGACAAACACCTAACTGTACAATTGAGCCAGCATGACAATCACCTGGCTGTACAATTGAGCCAGTGTGGCATGCACCTACCTGTACAATTGAGCCAGCGTGACAATCACCTAACTGTACAATTGAGCCAGTGTGACAAGCACCTAACTGTACAATTGAGCCATCGTGACAATCACCTAACTGTACAATTGAGCCAGTGTGACAAGCACCCAACTGTACAATTGAGCCAGTGTGACAAGCACCTAACTGTACAATTGAGTCAGTGTGAAAAACACCCAACTCGAAACATTACCCAGGGTGACAAGCTCCCAACCCTATATAGGAGTCAGTGTGGCCATGACCAGGGCCTGTATGCATGGGTCGGTGTTAGCGGCTTTTGGTGTTACAGCCTGACACCGTTTAGCTATCACTGAGGTCGGGAAATATGTCAAGCGTTATGCAGGAGCCCATAACACTTTGATTATAGCTAAACGTGAAGTTATTTATAGATTTGGGAAATCCCTCGATTTGACAATATGAATAACGCCGCCAATGTGGCGGTGGCGTTAATATCGGTTCAAATTTAGGGTTAAATTGATCAAAATTTCACTTATTGCGTATGTAATTCTGTTAAATATGATAGCATTGAATAGATTTGGGCCTAATATATTGCCGCCGATGTGGCAGCAGCGGTGGCGGCGGCGGCAGCGGTGGCAAACAACAGTATGGATATTGATGTCCATGCAGCGGTGGCGGCGATTTGTTTACTTTACATTCGTTGATTCAAAAATATTAATATCACCGCCATTGCGGCAGCAGCTTTAATCTCGCTTCGATTTTAGGGTTAATTTAATAAAATTTCACTATTTGACTATGTAACTCTGTTAAATATGACAGCATTGAATAGATTTGGCCCTAATCGGTACCTAACACCACCTGTAAACCAGCTATGGAACGGGTTTACCATAACCTAGTTTAAGCTTGTGGTGTTAGACCTATCACTGACTCATGCATAGCGACTTTTCGGCGCTAAACCAGAAATCCCGTCTAAACGCGTTTTGGCTCACTAATACCGCATCATGCATATGGGCCCTGGTTCTGAACACATCCTCAAGGTTTATTAACCGAACCCATCTATTTTTCTAGTACTTTCTACTTAGCCGCCAAATCCATCGTAATCACCCGCCTTCACCCCCCAGCCTCCTTCACATCTCCCAGCGTCCCGAGGTCACGGTTCAACGCGCGAGGGGTCAATTTCCCGCCAACTGCCCATCCCCCCCTATTATCGCCCACTCTTCGTTTGCGTTTGTATTTACACGTCGCCGACGGAGACATCAACATTGCGTCACAATAGTACGGCCGGCTACCACCAGTCGCTCTAGTGGCGCTGCTGGGAGTGTTAGTGACGTCCGCTGGTTGGTTCATTTGATTCGGGGTTTGGTTTGAGGTTGATTCGAGCGGAAACACTGCTGCGTTGCAAAGTGTGTAGACGTTGGTGTAATTTGCGTCGCGAAGCACTTAGTCGGCTGTGACGTCATAACTTGTGCTTATTTCCCAGGTGTGTGGCTTGGTGGGTTGTCTGTCCATGTGAAGATGAGCAGAGACACTCAGAGACAGGTGTGGACTGTGTGGCGTATAACACCCACTGCAGGGCCTGCCAGGCATTTCGATTCCCGTGGAATCATTTGGATTTTCAGGTAAATCGCTGGTATTACATCACATATTGGGGCGCATCTCCCAATGCCATCCCACACACGTCATCACCTATCTGAGCCAATCAAATCAACTGTAACCACCCTCTGTCGTACCATCTTGCCAATTCACAGGAAGGGGTGGCTGAATCGGTAACACTAAAGAGCGATGGCTGGGATCCTATGCAGGAGTTTGGCAGTTCCAAACCCCGACCGAGTCAAAGTAAAGCTTGTTTTATTAAATGACGCCTCTAGAGCGCATTGATTTTTAGCATCGGCTATTGGAGGTCAAACATAATTATGGTCATTCTGACATATTTCTTTGGAGGAAACCTGCTGCTGCCATATAGGCAACTCTTTCCGAGAAGCAGCAAGGGGCCATTTATATGCACTTTCCCACAGACAGGACAGCGCATATCACAGCCATTGTTGAACCAGTTGGGGACCACTGGTTGGAATGGAAAATAACCCAAACCGCAAATGGGTCGACTGAGCAGGATTGATACAATGATAGGATGACCGAGACCTTCACAGGTGGACCCTCTACCGCCTGAGCTACATCCCGCTCCTCTGACCGAGTTGAACCAATGACTTCCAAAATTGGCTCTAGTCGCTACCTAGCCTGGCATTTGGCAATAATAGGATAGAGCAATGTCTGGGTTGCTGAGTATCACTATTAGGATAATGTGATTGAATGAGACATTGGCCTGGTCTTCCAGTGGGGCAGCACTATTAAGTTGCCATGAGTGTGCACCATCATACATCGGTACCCATCATGATATAAATGTAGGTATTGTTATGGCCCTGTCACACTATGACGTAACGACGTCGGCGTGGGGAGAACGTGAAGAACGTTGAACTTCTCGGCGTAGTATGCAAATTTGGGCACACGTTGAATGTGGATGCAGCGTAGTGGACGAGAGCGTAACGTCGGTAAAGCGTAGTGATACCGTCATTCCACGAGAGAGGACAACATCGTTATGCTCACGGAACGTTATGAATGTTATTCCATCGCCAGAAGAACGTTATGTAACGTTACATACGTCATGAGACATTGAACGTACATTGAATGCACGTTCTCCTGACGTTCTCCTGACGTTCTCCTGACGTTCTCCTGACGTTCTCCTGACGTTCCCATTACGCCACGTGGGCATTTGCACTCGGTTTAATGTGGGTCAACGTAGTGGAACGTAGTTGAACGTAGTGAGCAGCATTGGAATAACATCTGTTTAACGTCATTGACGTTCACTGAACGTGAACAGAATGTACGGCGAACGTAAACCCTTACATTCGAGCTACGTCGAAAGTTTTGAACATGTCCAAAACCTTGACGTAACTCGACGTAACACGACGTAATGTGACGTAGCTCGACGTCATTGTAACGTCATTCTGACGTCATCATAACGTATGTCAAAGTAATGACGAAAAATGACCACGTTAGGCTCACGTTGGCTCGTTACGTCGTAGTGTGACAGGGGTATTACTGTTAGAATGTAAAGCCCCAACAACCAAACCTTGCCCTCCACCTCCCAATTTACGCCACCCCACGTATCCACACTCTACACGTAAAGAATTCACCCACCCACCCACTACCCGCCCAACCCTTTTCAACAGCCACTCATATCACAAATCTTATCTGACTCACCATCATCATAAGTTTGGCAATTTGTTTATGCTGTTATCTGGGACGCGATGGCCAAGTGGCGAAAGTGTTTGCTTCCTGTGCGGAAGGTCGTGGGAACGAAGCTCGGGTCATGGGATCGAGTAAATAACAAGGACTTACAACATGTTGTATTAAGGGCGGTGATGAATGGAACTCCCAACATCTCCCGAACAGCCACTGCAGGGATAAATAGTTTGTGCCTGTCTTGATGTGTTCTTGCCGGTGTGAGACCTGTATTTGCTCCCTGAGAGAGTGCCGCTAGTAACTTGCAAAAGCCAGCAGCACTTCAGTAATTTGCAAGCAACTTTTATGAAGCAGTTAAGTAATGAAAGCAGTCTTTGTCGCATTGCGAATGACAGAATCACGATGATGACAACATGTTTATAAAGGAAACCCTCCCGAAACGACCACCTCCACATATCTACCACTCCCCTATATCGATCGATTTAATTCGGTCCCAAAGAATCCATAATCTTAATACTCAATCCATACAATACCATTGTAACGATAACAAAAACTCCCTAAATGGACCGCCTACCTAAATGGACCATCTAAAGTCTTCCCGATGGTCGGTTGAATTAGAGAGGTGTTACTGTACTTGGGAGGAACAGTTGTGAGGGAGTGGAGGGGGAGATTGGTCACCGCCTTGCTTGACCCTCACTAGTACTCGCATACAGCAATGATTGGTTTGTTTGTTTGTTGTTGTTTTACATCCTAGCCAAATCTAAGGTCATATCAGGATGGCTACCAACTTGTGACAGTGCACAGCCATGGTGACTTTATAGTGCTGCCCAACTGGGATACCAGGCCACTACCACCATGACCTGATATCCCACTCAGTCACATTATCCTGACACTGAGCCAACCAGTCCTTGCCCTATCCTAATAAGGCCAAGCACCTGGCTAGGAAGCAACAAGTATACATTTTTAAGTCATTGGTTTGACTCGACCATGGTTCAAACCCACAATCCGACGGTCTACCAACACGGGAGACGGACGCTCTAACTCATTCGGCCATCCCGTCTGGTCACAATGACTGCTTGGCTCAGTGTCAGGATAATGTGACTGAGTGCGGTATCAGGACAACGTTTAGGAAATGTGATTCTTTGTTCAATCAAAGCCGCTTTGATGGACTATAGACGCGATGCTGTCATCAGATTATGAACCTTTAATGAAATATCTCTGATGTGTTCATTATATTAATTATTATGGAACTTAATGAACTACATATCTGACGCCTCATTGAATTATACAGCTTTAAGGAAATAGAAATGTGAAATTTTCATTAGATTATGCAGCTTTAATGGCCTATCTTTACTGAACTGTAAACACATTTCTTTCATCAGATTATGCAGCTTTAATGACTATAAATGTGATGGTTTAATCGGACTATGCGTCTTTAATGAACAATAATTGTCTGCTTTAATTCTCACAATTCACACTAGAGGCACTGCCATCAATGTGCAGGTCACGTGTCTGCATATCTGCCCTCCCCCCCCCCCCCCCACCACACAGCCCCCCTCCACACACACTAATGCAGCAACACTCGAACACCCGCACCTACCCATAGCCACACACACCCAGACAGCCACCTCCACACACACTAACGCAGCAACACTCGAACACCCACACCTACCCATAGCCACACACACCCACACAGCCCCCGCCACACACACTAACGCAGCAACACTCGAACACCCGCACCTACCCATAGCCACACCCACCCACACAGCCCCCTCCACACCCACTAACGCAGCAACACTCGAACACCCGCACCTACCCATAGCCACACACACCCACACAGACTCCTCCACACACACTAACGCAGCAACACTCGAACACCCACACCTACCCATAGCCACACACACCCACACAGACTCCTCCACACACACTAACGCAGCAACACTCGAACACCCACACCTACCCACAGCCACACACACCCACACAGACCCCTCCACACACACAATTGCAGCAACACTCGAACACCCGCACCTACCCATAGCCACACACACCCACACATACCCCTCCACACACACTAACGCAGCAACACTCGAACACCCGCACCTACCCATAGCCACACACACCCACACAGCCACCTCCACACACACTAACGCAGCAACACTCGAACACCCACACCTACCCATAGCCACACACACCACACATCGCCCGCCACACACACTAACGCAGCAACACTCGAACACCCGCACCTACCCATAGCCACACACACCCACACAGGCTCCTCCACACACACTAACGCAGCAACACTCGAACACCCACACCTACCCACAGCCACACACACCCACACATCGCCCGCCACACACACTAACGCAGCAACACTCGAACACCCGCACCTACCCATAGCCACACACACCCACACAGGCCCTCCACACACACTACGCAGCACACTCGCACACAACACCCGCACCTACCCATAGCCACACACACCCACACATCGCCCGCCACACACACTAACGCAGCAACACTCGAACACCCGCACCTACCCATAGCCACACACACCCACACAGCCACCTCCACACACACTAACGCAGCAACACTCGAACACCCGCACCTACCCATAGCCACACACACCCACACATCGCCCGCCACACACACTAACGCAGCAACACTCGAACACCCGCACCTACCCATAGCCACACACACCCACACAGACTCCTCCACACACACTAACGCAGCAACACTCGAACACCCACACCTACCCATAGCCACACACACCCACACAGACTCCTCCACACACACTAACGCAGCAACACTCGAACACCCACACCTACCCATAGCCACACACACCCACACAGACTCCTCCACACACACTAACGCAGCAACACTCGAACACCCACACCTACCCATAGCCACACACACCCACACAGACTCCTCCACACACACTAACGCAGCAACACTCGAACACCCACACCTACCCATAGCCACACACACCCACACAGACTCCTCCACACACACTAACGCAGCAACACTCGAACACCCACACCTACCCATAGCCACACACACCCACACAGACTCCTCCACACACACTAACGCAGCAACACTCGAACACCCACACCTACCCATAGCCACACACACCCACACAGACTCCTCCACACACACTAACGCAGCAACACTCGAACACCCACACCTACCCATAGCCACACACACCCACACAGACTCCTCCACACCCACAATTGCAGCAACACTCGAACACCCGCACCTATCCATAGCCACACACACCCACACATACCCCTCCACACCCACTAATGCAGCAACACTCGAACACCCGCACCTACCCATAGCCACACACACCCACACAGCCACCTCCACACACACTAACGCAGCAACACTCGAACACCCACACCTACCCATAGCCACACACACCCAGACAGCCACCTCCACACACCCACACAGCCACCTCCACACACACTAACGCAGCAACACTCGAACACCCACACCTACCCATAGCCACACACACCCAGACTCGCCCATCACATCTACCTGTATCCAAACACATCCACATCTACCCCCACCACCTACCTCACACACCCCTGCGCAAATAAACTCACACACATATATATATATATATATATATATGTATATATATATATATATGTATATATATGTATATATAGGATGTATAATGAATTATGCAGGTATAAAAACAGGCGGAGTTTCATTATTATTTATTATTTCGTATACTTTGTTACGATATTATTGTCCAATCGGTGACCTGCCCGGGATTTGCCCCGGCTAGTCGGGCCCGAGCGCCACCACCGGGCGATATCTGCCCCGGGCCGTCACTCTGCCGCTACATTTCAAACTTTACCGATATGCCCTTTTATTGTGCATGTCCTAGACGCTCAATAAAGTGTATATATACATATATATGTATATATACAGTAAAACCTCTCTAACCGACCAGCTCCACAGATCGACCACTCCCCTCTATCGATCACTTTATTTGGGTCCCAAACTATCGCCGATACAATACCATTGTAATGATTAAAAAAAACTCCCTAAACCGATCACATCCCATGGTCGGTCGACGTATAGAGGTTGTCCTCTCTCTCCCACTCTCTCTCTCTCTCTCTATATGTATATATATATATATATATATATATATATATATATATATATATATAAGGGTGTGCCGTGTGCAGATGGATAAGTGGATTTGCGGATAAAGTGAGGGGCGGAAGGGGGAGGGTGCGAGGGGGAGGTTTCGCATTATCGCCACCTTGGGGGGTCCCTTCACAGCCTCCCCCCTCCCGCCGACTGTACCCATCCTCCCCCCCCCCCCCCCCCCCCCCCCGTCAACCATCACTCACGTGGCGAGGCGGGCCCGACACACATGGGTATTCGGCGACTCGGGCCTCTCCCTGCAGGTGTCACCGGGCTTGTACAGCAGCACGTCCCGGCCCACTGTTAGCCGGGGGAGGCGGCGGTTAGGGCGGCCAGCCGGCTGTCAGAGGCTGAGGGGGGAGACGTGGTGGTGGTTTTTTAGGGGTGGTGAGATGTGCTGATGTGAGGTGTGGGGTGTTGAGGTGAGGGGAGGGGAGGGGAGGTGAGGTGTTGTGAGGTGATGTGATATGAGGTGATTTGTTGTGAGGTGATGTGTGGTGATGTGATGTGAGGTTATTTGCGGTGAGGTGAAGTGAGGTGATGTATGATGTGATGTGAGGTGAGGTGAAGTCAGATGATGTGAGGCGATGCGGGGTGATGTGAGATGAGGTGTGATGATGTGTGATGATGTGGGGTGGTGTGAGGTGGTGTGAGGTGATGTGAGGTGATGTGTGGTGATGTGATATGTGATGATGTGATGTGATGTATGGTGATGTGATGTGTGATAAGGTGAGGTGAGGTGAGGTGATGTGTGGTGATGTAATGTGACGTGTGATGATATGAGGTGATGGGTAGTGATGTGATGTGTTAACTGTTATGATGTGAAGTGATGAGTGGTGGTGTTATGTGGTGTGTGATGATGTGAGGTGGTGTGTGGTGATGTGATGTGATGTGTTATGATGTTAGGTGGTGTGACTCTTTTCTGAGCTGATATGTGGCGATGTGATGTGACGTGTGATGATGTGAAGTGATGTGAGATGATGTGTGGTGACGTGTGATGATGTGTGATGATGTGAGGTGATGTGTGGTGCCCAAATTTTGACTTTAAGCTAATAAATGGCACGTTCTTTATGACTTTAGCTCGGCCAGCTTGTTTGTAGTGTTTAACAAAAAATGGAATGAGCTAAATAATAAGCCCTAAATGTCGGATAAAACAAAGCCATCCGTCACTCCGGACCCTGTTGACTGCTTTCTGTGACTAGGAAGATGTTGAGAATCGTGGAGAACGCCTTACTCAGCCTCGCCTAACTTCTAATTACAGGGACCAGACCGGATGGCCGAATGAGATGAGCATCCATCTCCCGTTTTGGTAGATCGTGGGATTTGAACCCACGGGGTTCGAACCCTAGTCGAGTCAAATCAATGACTTAAAATTACTACTTGTCGCTTCCTAGCTAGTCGCTCGTCATTGGTAGGATAGGGAAAGGACTGGGTGGCTCAGTGGCCCAGTGGGATATCAGGTCATGGTGCTGGTAGCCTGGTATCCGAGGTGGGGTAGCACTATAAAGTAACCATGAGTGTGCACTGTCAAAAGTCGGTACCTGTTCTGATATGACCTTAGATGTTGCCAGGACATAAAACCTAATAACCAACCATATAATTGCAGTAAACCCTCTCTAACCGACCACGTCCACAGATCGACCACTCCCATATATCGATCGCTTTATTTAGGTCCCAACGATATTATTGAAAGGATATTTTAACTCATAAACGGACCACCTCCCTACATGGACCAGTCGGTCATATTAGGTCTATTTAGAGAGGTTTTACTGTACAGTACTCCCAGCGTCTGTCCCTCACTTCCGGTCCTTCACCAGCGTCTGTCCCTCATTCCCCATCCTTCACCAGCGTCTGTCCCTCATTCCCCATCCTTCACCAGCGTCTGTCCCTCATTCCCCATCCTTCACCAACATATGTCCCTCATTCCCCATCCTTCACCAGCATGTGTCCCTCATTTCCAATCCTTCACCAGCGTCTGTCCCTCATTCCCCATCCTTCACCAGCATTTGTCCCTCATTCCCCATCCTTCAC
>CM059201.1:56170643-56223525 GCA_030323885.1 Branchipolynoe longqiensis
TGATGCGGCTGGTGCTAGTGTTGGTGCTGCTGGTGCAGGTGGTTCTGGTGCTGGTGCAGGTGGTGCTGCTGGTGCTAGTGTTGGTGCTGCTGGTGCTAGTGCTAGTGCAGGTGGTGCTGCTGGTTCCGGTGCTGGTGTTGATCATGGTGCTGCTGCTGATACTGCCTGTGTTATTGTTGGTGCTGTTGGTGCTGTTGGTGCTGTTGGTGCTGTTGGTGCTGTTGGTGCTGTTGGTGTTGTTGGTGCTGTTGGTGTTGTTGGTGCTGTTGGTGCTGTTCGTGATGTTGGTGATGTTGGTGATGTTGGTGATGTTGGTGATGTTGGTGATGTTGGTGATGTTGGTGCTGTTGGTGCTGTTGGTGCTGTTGGTGCTGTTGGTGGTGTTGGTGCTGTTGGTGGTGTGGTGCTGTTGTGCTGTTGGTGCTGTTGGGTTGTGGTTGGTGCTGTTGGTGCTGTTGGTGCTGTTGGTGATGTTGGTGCTGTTGGTGATGTTGGTGCTGTTGGTGCTGTTGGTGCTGTTGGTGCTGTTGGTGCTGTTGGTGCTGTAGGTGCTGTTGGTGATGTTGGTGATGTTGGTGATGTTGGTGATGTTGGTGATGTTGGTGATGTTGGTGTTGTTGTTCTTGTTGGTGCTGTTGTTGGTGCTGTTGGTGGTGATGTTGGTGGTGCTGTTGGTGATGTTGATGTTGTTGGTGTTGTTAGTGATGTTGGTGCTGTTGATGTTGTTGGTGATGTTGATGTTCTTGGTGTTGGTTATGTTTGTGATATTTGTGCTGTTGGTGATGTTGGTGTTGTTGGTGCTGTTGCTGATGTTGGTTCTGTTGATGTTGTTGGTGCTGTTGGTGTTGCTGGTGCTGTTGATGTTGGTGCTGTTGCTGATGCTTTTGGTGTTCTTTGTGTTGTTGGTATTGTTAGTAATGTTGGTGTTCTGGTGCTGTTGCTGATGGTGGTCCTGTTGGTGCTGTTGGTGATGTTGGTGCTGTTCGTTCTGGTGCTGGTGCTGGTTTTGCTGTGGTCCTTGTGAGGGTGTTCTTGTTGATGCTAGTGCTGGGGCTGGTAGTGGTGTTGCTAGTGTTTGCTAGTGTTGGTGCTGATGCCTGTGATGTTGATGGTGCTGCTGTTGCTGTTGCTAGTGCTGGAGCTGGTACTCGTGTTGCTAGTGTTGGTGCTGATGCTGGTGTTGGTGATATTGCTGGTGTTGGTGTTGCTATTGGTGTTCCTGGTGGTCTTGCTGCTGGTGTTACTGTTGGTGCTGATGTTCGTGTTGGTGCTGCTATCGGTGGTGCTAGTGCTGGTGCTGATTCTGGTGCTGCTGTTGGTGTTACTGTCGGTGCTAGGCCTGCTGTTCGTTCTGGTGCTGGTACCGCTGCTGCTAGTGCTGGAGCTGCAGCTGGTACTAAACCTAGTCCTGCTGCTGGTGCTGGTGGTACCGGTGCCGTTAACCTTTAATGGGGGCTGCCGGCGGGGGGCGGCGGGTACCAGCGGGGGGCGGGAGACCACACACGTTCCGCCCGCCCAGCGTTACTGCCCGATCGATGCGCCCCCTGCCGGCACCGCCCGCCCCCCGCCGGCCACCCTACTAATAGACCGTCATATCAGCCCCAGCACCCCACGGCCTTCCAGCGCCACCCAAGACCAATTTGAAAAAAAATAAAAGTTATTATTTTATAACACCCCACAGATTATGCAATTTTGGCGCTGGCCAACAGCGCGATTTTAGCCCCTTAAAAAATAACAAGAAATGTTAATGATAATAAAAATATCCCACCCAAACGTGAAGACGGTGGTGGAGGTGGGGGTGGGGGTTGGGTGAGGTTGGGGACCACGCTGGAAGTAGTTTATTTATCAACTTGGAACATCCCCACCTCACCCCTCTTCGCGTCCTTTGTCTGTTACAACATGTGTCCATAGCTCCCTGCCCACCTCCTTATCGCCATCTGTATGCGTACAGACACACACATACATATATATATGAATGCCTTTTCCAAAAACGCGATAAGTGCCAATCCAAAAATGAGTTTGCAAAGCCTTTGCCAAGTTGCCACCAGGTGAGGGAGTAGTTGGTGCAGTGACCACCAGGTGAGGGAGTAGTTAGTGCATTGGCCACCGGGTGAGGGAGTAGTTGGGGCAGTTGCCACCAGGTGGGCAGTATTTAGTGCAGTGGCCATCAGGTGATGGAGTAGTTAGTGCAGTGTCCAGCAGGTGAGGGAGTAGATGGTGCAGTGGCCGTCAGGCGAGGGAGTAGTTCGCACAGTGGCACAGGTAAGTGACTAGTTTGCACAGTGCCCGCCAAATAAGTGAGTAGTTCTCACAGTGACCGCCAGGTAAGTGAGTAGTTCTCACAGTGGCCGCCAGGTGAGGGAGTAGTTCACACAGTGGCTGCCAGGTGAGTGAGTTGTTGGTGCAGTGGTCACCAGGTGAGGGAGTAGTTCGCACAGTGGCTGCCAGGAGAGGGAATAGTTGGTGCATTGGCCATGGGAAGGTGTAGTTAGTGCAGTGGCCGCCAGGTGAGGGAGTAGTTGGTGCGTTGGCCACCAGGTGAGGGAGTAGTTGATGCATTGGCTGCCAGGTGATGGAGTAGTTGGTGCAGCAGCCACCAGGTGAGGGAATAGTTGGTGGATTGGCCACCAGGTGAGGGAGTAGTTCTTCGCACAGTGGCCGCCAGGTGAGGGAGTAGTTCACACAGTGGCCGCCAGGTGTGGCGCTGGGCTAACACACTCATTCACTCACTCACACACAACGCTAGAACGGTGGCGCCCATCGCGCTGTGTCTCTGCGTGTGTCTGTATGTGTATGTGTGCCTGCGTGTGTGAATGTGTGTGTTGGTGGGTGGGTGTGGGGAGGTGAGGAGGGTGGCAGGGAGAGAAAGCGGACCAAATGATTTCAATAATTGACACGGCGGTCGTTCTGACCACGCCCCCCGCTCGTTTATCATACTTTAACGAGCCGTGTTGACGTGGGGGAACGTGGGGGAGGGGGCAGGGGGTGGGTGGTGGGGGTGGGTGGTGGGTGGTGGGTGAGGGTGAGGGGAGGACACGGGAGGGGGACGGTTGTCAGCGTTGATGTAACTATTGAGTGCGGTCAGAGGGAGGTTAATGATGAAGGGGTGGAGGAAAGGGAGATGGAGGGAGCAGGGGGGTGGGCTGATGGCAAGGGAAGGAGGGGAGGGGAGGGGAAAGAGGGGAACTAGGGATGCAGGGCCAATCAGGGGAGGGCAGGGGAAATGGCGGGGCAGGGGGGGGGGAGGGATGGAAAGGCAAGGGGTGGTAAGGCGAGCAGACAAGGCAGGGCGAGGCAGGACGAGACAGGACGAGGCAGGACGAGGCAGGACGAGGCAGGACGTGGCAGGACGAGACAGAACAAGACAGGACGAGGCTGGACGAGGCAGGGTGACGTCGACGAGGCAGTACGAGGCAATATGAGGCAGCACGAGGCAGCACGAGGCAAGATGAGGCAAGACGAGGCAAGACAAGACTGGAGGAGGCTGAACGAGGCAGGACGATGCAGGACAAGACAGGGCGAGGCAGGGCTAGGAAGGGTGGGGCAGGGCGAGGCTGGGCGAGGCAGCGTGAGGCAGGGCGAGGCAGGGTGAGGCAGGGCGAGGCAGTGCGAGGCAGTGCGAGGCAGGGCGAGGCAGCACGAGACGGGGCGGAGCAGGGCGAGGTAGGACCAAGTGCATATATAGAGCAGGGTTCAAATCTACACTTCTGGTCATTCCAGGGCTAGTGTGCTAACCGTTATGTCATCTAAGCATCTGATGCAGCAATCATCCTATGCCTGTGTCTATATGACTCCTTGCCTGAGAGATCAGTGCACACTACTACTACTACTACTGCACTCCTTATTTATTCCCGGGTCTGTCTGATACAGACCCACTAAAATCTCACCCTTCATTTGAAGTGGATTAGGGCACACGAAAGCGTAACATTTTCAAAACCAAGACAATTATCTAGATTTGATTCTACGTCTCCAACTTAGATACGGATGCACTTAGTAAGTTTGTGTTGATGCATAAAAGGGAATAGTAAACCAAGTTAATAGAACGTCATACTAGCTAATCATATTGAGGTCAGAGTTTTGACATGCCTGTAAAAATTAATTAGCCATATTTGCACGTCAAATATATGCTAATTTAGCCATTTTAAATCAAAACTACTTCAAACTGAAATAAGGTAGATATATAAAAATCAGCCTAATATATTTATCTAATAAAATGGCAGAAAGTGAAAACCACCAGATTGTGCAAATTTAAGTTAGTCCACGACCCGGCTTGTGAATGAGGCGTGACTTTTATGTGAGTGAAATTGATTGAGGTACAGTTTAATGGCGATTAAATTGATATTTGATTAAAACATTCTGCCATTTCTCATGGGTATGTAGGTAATGTTGCATCGTCCAATCGTGTTAAGCTTCTGCAATTTTCTTTTAGGTAGATATACTTTGTTCATTGGTATAATCTATCTTACCTTAATTTAAAATCAATTGAATTAATGACCAATTCGCTACACTTGGATCTAAGGCAGAGACAAATGAAAACAGATGAAGCAGAAACAGATACAAGTTTAAATAGAATATTTAATAGAAAACAAATTGGACATTGGCAGGTGAATCAATCATGTATCAGGCAGCGACAGGGCCAGGTATCATGCGCTGACTGGAATGCGCAACCAGGATTTCAGTCCTGTTACAGGTTGGAGTAGATACAAGTCGGGGATCAGCACTCACCCAACATTTGAGCGAGCGCTGATGGAGCATCCATAATCTTGACTTGAGACAAGTAGGCATGGAAGGACCTTGTCTTCCAGGTTCCAGCAGACATCAAGGCTGGCAACAGAAGACCAGCAACAGAGCAAGCCTGCGCGGCACCTCGGTGGAGGCTATGGAGCATGGCCCGGCGTGCAGAGGAGAGTGTCGGTGGCATGGCCTCACGGAGCGTGTTAGTCAGGATGCTCAGGGTCAGAGGTCATGAAGATGGCAGGACGAAGGCAGGGTCATCAGGGCTAGGAGTAACAGAGGCTATATAATGGAGCCAGGCTTGGACAGGACAACAGGGCGCGCCAGGAAGTGGCGGGAGGAGGAATTGGAGAGGGCATGATGACACCGGGCTGGTTTTAGTAGATATAACTAGAACTTGTAAGCCAGATTTGGAGATGGGGACGTGCTTAAATCACTTAATAATTGACTTAGTTAATAAATACTTAGCTAATAAATAATTTAACTGCCTTAATTAATAATTAATCATTAATTTCATTGGGAATTAATTTCATTGATAATTACTTGTATTAAAGAATAATGGGGGAATAAATATAATTTGGATGATGTTGACTTTAGCAGTCATCATCATGCTGTTGGTCGCGATGCGACAAAGACTGCTTTCATTACTTCACTGCCGCTCTCCATTTAGCTGAGGTTGTACATTTCATGAAAGCTGCCTGCAAAATTGTTGAAGTGCTGCTGGCTTTTGCAAGTTACCAGCGGCACTCTCTCGGGGAGCAAATAGAGGTTTCACACCGGCAAGAACATGTCAAGACAGGCACAAAACTATTTGTCCCTGCAGTGGCTGGTCGGGAGATGTTGGGAGTTCCACACATCAACTGTCCTTAATGCTGCCACAGTGACATGGTTTTCTGTTTAGTGTTTCCTCCCTTAGCCTTCGGTTCTGTCAAAAAGTAGATTGTTCCCTTCTGCATTCATTGGACTATATACTCCATACTATAGAGAATATACACGCAATACAGTATGCATATTGCTTGCTGTCTGCTTCATGCTGCTGGTGATTTCTTCTGGTTTCAGGACAAACTACAAAGAATTGATTTTACTCTGAGTTGTTGTTGTTGATTTTGGATTTTATGTCCTGGCAACATCTAAGATCATGACATGCGTTGACTTGTGGATGGGTGCACTCACGGTGACGTCATGGTGCTAAGCCACTTGGAGGCCAGGCCATGACTCAATATCGCACTACGTTACTATCACCCCAGCATTGAGGAAGCCAGTCTGAGCCCTGTCCATACTAGATTGCAAAAGGTATCAATTTGTGAATCATTGCCCAAAATCAGTCGAGGTTTGAACCCATGATCTCACAGAGGGGAAGCCCGTCATTGTTCCGACTTATTTGACCATCCCATCCAGTACTTCAATGATTGATACCATTGGTGAACCCATTGATGAAACCCATAATCTGCCCATATAATTGGACAGATTATGGATTGAAAATTATGTAGTAACTCAGGAAAATAAACTAGTTCCTCACAAAAATTATTTGGTTGATTGTTGTGTGCAATAACGTTTTGTCAAAAATCAGCATAATCATTTATTTACTGGAAAATAAATTAACTGTGTGTTTGGTATGTTTTTTAACTTATGGAGTTAATCAGAAGAATTCAAAATAAATTGATAGATTTGTTTTTCAATAGAAAAATATCATCTTCTGGATATATGTATAGAAAGCTAGTTACCCAATGTTTTAAAAATTAAAAATTGGTCATCTCTGGAAAGGGTACTTGTAGGGAAAAGGCAACAATATAGTTTATTGATGTCTACCACACTTGTCATTTTCACTGTCTGCGGTAGCGTTGACTGTGGGTTCAACATGATTTCACTATGGCTTCCACAGACGTTCAATTTGGTGACAATTTTGTTTTCAGCATGACTTCAACATCGCTTTCACACAGGTTCAATATGACTTCAAAATAGATTCAACATGGTAGACAATGTGGCTTCAATGTGGTTTTAATATGGCTTCAATATGGCTTCAATGTGGTTTTAATATTGCTTCAATCTGGTTTCAATGTGGTTTTAATATGGCTTCAATATGGTTTCAATGTGGTTTTACTATGGCTTCAATATGGCTTTAATGTGGCTTCAACAAGGCTTCAAAATGGCTTCAATATGGCAGACAATGCGGCTTAAACATGACTTCAGCATAGTTTCAACATAGCTTCAAAATAGCTTCAATATGGCTTCAATGTGGTTTTACTATGGCTTCAATGGGGCTTCAACATGCCTTCAAAATGGCTTCAACATGTCTTCAACATAGCTTCAAACTGACTTCAATATGTCTTCATTAGGGCTTCAATATGGTTTCAACATGGTTTCAACATGGCTGCAAGATGCATTTAACATAGCTTTAATCTTGGATCAAAATGGCTTCAACTTGACTTCAATATAACTTCAATGTGGGTTCAAAGATGGCTTCAACACGGCTTCATATTGTCTTCAGTATGGCTTCAATATAGATACAGTGGGGTCAATGTAGCTTTCACGTGGCTACAATATGGCTTCACTGAGGAGTCAACGTGGCTTCAATATGGCTTCTCGGGAGGTGTCTCCTGCAAGAGGCTCCTTCTCACTTTTGAAACCGTGAATCAACAAGGAATTGCTTCTCTGCCGGAGATACCGCTGCAACTGGTGGGGGAGTGTGAAGGGTGGTGTGGAAGGTGGGTGGGGCGGTGTGGGACAGGGGTGGGCGGGTGGGGCGATGTGGGAGAGGGGGAGTTGATGACTGTTCACATGACCGGCCAGTTTATACATTGATGCCGGTAGCGATGCTCGCCCCCTCATCAGTTCATTATTCAGCGCTTCCATCGATCTGTCTAGCCCCTTAGCGGTAATGTGTGGGTATGCCCCCCCAACCCCCAACCCCCCGTCACTTTACTGCCTCCCTGTGTTGGTCCTGTCCGCCCCCTCCCTCTCCCACTCCCTCTGCCACCCTTCCTCTCCCATCCTCCCTCTGCCAACGCTTCCTCTGCCATCCTTCGTCTGCTACCCTGCTTCGCCCACCGTCCCTATGTCACCCACCCTCTTCCACTCTCCCTCTGTCCCGCTCCCTTTGGCACCCTCCCTCTGCCACCCTCCCTCTGTCCCGCTCCCTTTGCCACCGTCCCTCTGCCACCGTCCCTCTGCCACCCTCCCTCTGTCCCGCTCCCTTTGCCACCCTCCCTCTGCCACCCTCCCTCTGCCACCCTTCCTCTACCACCCTCCCTCTTCCATTCTCCCTCTGCCCCCTCGCTCTACCATGGTATCTCTCCCAACATCTCTCTGCGCCCCTCCCTCTGCCACCCTCCCTCTACTAACCTCCCTCAACCAGCCTCCCTCTGCTCTCTCCCTCTGTTCTCTCCCTCTGTCACCCTCCCTCTACCACCCTACCTTAACCAGCCTCCCTCTGCTCTCTCACTCTGCTCCATATGTCCCCCACCCTCTACCACCGTCAGTCAATCAGCCTCCCTATGCCACTCTCCCGCTGTCACCCTCCCTATACCACCCTCCTTCTCCCTCTCTCTCTATGCCTGCCTCCCTCTACCACCCTCCCTAAACCAGCATCACTGTGTCACCCCCCATATGTCACCCTGCCTCTGCCACCCCCATATGACACCCCTATCAGCCACCCTCCCCTTTCCTCCTCCCTCTGCGCCCTCCCTCTGCCCCACTCCCTTTGCCCCTCCCTCAGCTTCTCCTCGTAGCACGCTTCTTCTGTCACCCTCCCTTTGCACCCTCCCTCTACCACCCTCCCACTACCACCTTCCCTCTGCCACTCTACCACTGCCACCCCTCTTCTGCTACCCTCCCTCTTCCAGCCCCCTCTTGCACCCTCCCTCCACCACCCTCCCTCTACTCCTCATATGTCCTCTCCCTCCCACCTCTCCCATTCCCGTGTCCCTCCCCATCTCACTCCACCCCACACACACTCTCCCAATTAATCTCCTTTACTTTTGTTTACATTCGCGGATTAAAGTTCCATAGTCCGATGAAAGCTTCATCTTTTCGAAAACAAACCACTTATCTAGACTTGATCCTAGATACCCAACTTATGTACTCGTACACTTAGAGTTGCATAGTCCGATGAAAATATCAAATTTGTCACGCTTAACATTGTCACGTCATGCTTAATGTTGTCATGTCACGCTTAACGTTGTCACGTCCAACACAACCGTTTTCCCCGACGTGAGTCAATGTCGACCAACCTAGAGGCTGGCGTCAGTCCAACGTTGCCGGCGTGAGCTGCAAAGTCCTCCTCGCTGTGCGACACTATGATGTAACGCACCATTGATCTAACGTAGCCGACGCATCCCTCCCACACGTCTAACGTCGGCGTAACATGAGTGTGACGTCATCCGAACGTCAGAGCATCACGTCGAGCTACATCAAAAGTTTTGGACATGTTGAAAACCTTGATGCGCTCCAACATAACGTGACGTAGCTTGACGTCAGTCTAACGTCATTCTAACGTCATCATAAGGTAACCCAACATACCTCAACGTAATGACTAATAGTCACATACGCCAGGCTTACGTTGGCTCTTACGTCATAGTGTGACAGCCCTTTAAGAAATGGACAGAAACTCAAAGTCATCAGATTACGGAACTCTAAGCAGGGGAAATTTCAATCGCAGAGAAGACGGATATTCTAAGATATGCTGGGTAGGGAAAAGGAGTAGTGGAATGGGGAAGACCAGTTGTCTGCGATTAAAAATTCCCTTCCCTAATCAACTAATGTACACAAATTTATAAATAAAAAGATTTTATATGTAAAGAAAGTGCCAGCTGATAATCTACCTTTCCGTATACTACTTCAATGGGCGTTCTTGTGGCTACTTCAATGGGCGTTCTTGTGGCTAGTAATACAGTATAACCAAGTTAAAGCAAACTTGAAGGGACCCTAGAAATTTGTTTGGATTAACCGATCATTGGTTTAACCGAGCTTTGGCATCGACTTTGACTTTGAGTAAGAGTGTATTGCACATGTAATATACAATGTATGTGGACACTTTGATTATTGTAGTTTATGTACATACAGTCTAAACCTGTTAAACTAAGCTTGGTTAAGCCAAACGATTGGTTAATCCAAACAAATTTCTAGGGTCCCTTCAAATTCCTACCATTTATCATACAAAGAAGTTGGTGGGGGCTCAGATGACCTTATAACCACATGAAAATTTGGTTTAATCATACCGGAAGTGGCCTGAAGTGTGACAATTTTGTTTGGATTAACCGATAATTTGGATTAACCAACTTTGGTTTAACCAACCTTTTTATATTATAAATGGTAGTATTTTGCCGGGCCGCCAACAAAACTTTGGATTAACCAATCGTTTGGTTTAACCGAGCTTGGTTTGACGGGGTTATACGGTAATGGGAATCAAGTTGTGTGGGTATGTGAAGATTGGTTGGTTGTTTGGGTTTTAAATCCTGGCAATGCGTAAGGCTGGCGGAAATCTTGGCACTAAATGTAGCAATGTGGGTTATAGTGAAAAAGTACCCTGAGTGGAATATTGGGGTCCCGGAGCCATTGATTGGGTGAAATATGCTGGTGCTACAACTCTCCTGAGTGTTGCAACACAAGTGATTTCTGTGGTAGAGCCACCATTGCAATAGTCTTCGGCAAAATCCCAGCACACCTTCACCACCATCCACCCAAACTTAACCCACTTCCTGTTGCCGAAGAATATTGCGGATGTGGCTATACCACAACAAACACCTGTGTTGCAACATTCGCGGCTGTCACAGCACCAGAATACAACAACCAATCAATGGCACTGAGTCCCCAATATTCAGGTTGGAGTACGTTTCACTATAACCTACATGACTGCATTCAGTGCCACCATTTCACCCGAAGCACACCTTCACCACCAACCTTCCCAATTCAACCCGCTTCCCATTCTATTTACAAAAATCACTCACCATCACGGCCAACCTCTCCCCAGTACACACCAAGCACCCTACCGTAAACCTATCACATAAACCCGTCGTCCCTTTCCGACATGTGAAAGTATGACGTCTGGACACTTTGACTTCTGGATACTGAATGCTTTATTCACCGTCCAGGGACCTGAACCGCCGGCACCCTGTGCCTCTGACGTCATCTCATTTACATATTCCTTTGTTTTCCTCTCATGTCTGTATGTCTTTTATGCATATATTACATCCCACCTTCATAAGTATTTTTTTAGATATAAACATATACTTAAAAATGGTTACATGTACATTGGGTTTACAGGTTAAAGCGCAATATGAAAATAGCACATACTAACATAATGCTGTAATGTCTTAGTCTTTGATCATGTTTAGCCAATTTCCGCATGTACCCATTCACTCATGTCCTTTGGGTTATTGTCTGGCTATGTAGTCTCCCTATGACATAATGTGAACTTTGAAATAAACAATGAACGTATTTTCTGAAAACACATCTTACTGCTAAGATGCACATAGTGTTAGGGTGTCATTACAGCTGGCAACTGTTTAACCTTTTGGAGGTACTATGACATGATTGCCCTTCATTACCAATTCGGTCTCTACTGTGAGTTTGTCTTTGTATGGAATGTACTGTCATAGACATGGCGGTGTGTGTGCGTGTGTAGTGTCCCACTCATTCAATATGTGTTTTTAACATGGGCATGGATACAGCATCTTCATACTCTTTGACAATTTTACTTAACAGACTGGATGATTGCATGTCCATTGCAGCGACGCTGAGTGTGTCATCAAATAGGTCAGCATGACCTAATTCAGCACTGTGTGCTCTTGACAGCATGTCTGCAAAGAACATTAAGGACCCCTTAACATGGCATAGCTGTATGTTGTAATTTTGCAATCGCATTCACATTCTTTGCATGCGCGCTGACAGCTTATGCATCGGCTTCTGCATAATGGCCACTAATGATTTGTGATTGGTTTGAATTTGCACTTCTTTGCCGAAGATATAGTCATGAAAGGTATGGCAGCCGAAACATATTGTGAGCATTTCTTTTTCGATAGTGGCATAGCCACACTGCGCAGAATCTAGTGCATGAGATGTGAGTGCAATTGGCTTGATATCTTGCAGTATAACAGCATGTTGACCTGATTGACAAGCGTCTACTTGAATGACAATTGGCTTGTCTACATCATAATATGACAATAGAACAGCAGTTCTCAATTTTCTTCTGTTTGAGCATCTTGTTTCTCAACATCATGTTCTTGACACCAGCAACCAAACGATCGCGCAAAAGCGATTCTTCAATCAGTCCATATTCACAATCTTTCACTCTGTCCCTGTGGGCCGTGATATATGTGGTCATATTTTCGCTGACTTGATTATGTGAGTTGAAACGGTAGTGTATTATTATTAAGTTTGATTTACCAGTACCCAGAACATCATGGTTTACAAATATTTCACAGTGGACACGCTTGAATTATTCACAGTCTATCTGAACAGCACACCATCGGGACAAGTGGAGAACCATTGCATCCAACCTTCGACTAGAGGACAGAACTATTGATTGATTGATTACCAGTACAGTATGTATGAAATGCCTCCGTTAATGGCCCGATCTTGTCCTGCTCAGCAAGAGTGATGGTCATGTTGGCGAAAACTTTCTGGGCTTCTTCGCCTGCAACATGAAGGAAGATACAGCATTGCACTCGTTCTGTTTTCATAACGACTCCTGAAGGAGTGGCATATATGTTATATGCTCTGATCCATGTTTTTCAGTTCAATCATGCATTGTTGCAGAGGACGAGCTGACCTGGCGGCCTGAGGCCCGGCACCGTTTGTGCAGGTGGCATTGTCCTTATCTGACACCATGTGAAAGTATGATGTCTGTACACTTTGAGTTCTGGATATTGAATGCTTTTTTTCACCGTCCAGGGACCTGAACCGCCGGCACCCTGTGCCTCTGATGTGATCTCATTTACATATTCCATTGTTCTTTGCTCATGCCTGGATGTCTTTTACACATATATTACACAACACATACTTTATGTGAGGTGCAGATAGTTATTTCAATTGGGAATCTCTAAATCGAGAAAGGCTCCTAAATTAGTAAATAATTATTTTAGGCTTCGAAGAAAGAGGTGCCACTTTAGTATAATTTACTTAGTATTTGTTCTTGTAGATATACATAGAGTAGAGTAAAACCTCTCTAAATCGACTGACTTTGGGACTTATAGTCATAAGTGGTCCATTTAGGGAGGTGGTCGGTTTAGAGAGTTAGAATATGGTTACAATGGTATTGTTGGGACCCAGATAAAGCGATCGATATAGGGGAGTGGGCGATCTGTGGAGGTGGTCGGTTAGAGAGGTTTTACCGTAATATGGATATGTTGAAGTATCATGACAAATAACTAAGCGTGACACAGAAAGGACATTTAATGCAAATAATTCCTGACACACATGAAGTCTGAAACTGTTAACAAATAATACAACAAATGCGTCAAGTTGCAGGCCCAGCTGAGTCAACCAATGACTCATAAATTGATACTTGTCACTGCCTAGCCTGACACTTGGCATTAATAGGATAGAGAAAAGACTGGTTAACACAGTACCAGGATAATGTGACTGTGCAGGATATTGGGTCATGGTTCCAGCAGCCTGGTATCCCAGTGGAGCAGTACTCTAAAGTTGCCATTAGTGTGCGCTGTCACAAATCAGTACTCATCATGATATGACCTTCGCTGTTGGTAGGACCTAAAACTAAAACAAACAAGTAAGTTGGTAGCCATCCGGATATGACCGTCGATGTTGTTAGGAGGTAAACCAAAAACAAACACTTATTCATAATTGATATATAGGTTATTCTATCAAACTGGGCACCACATATTTGGTTTCCACGTTACGATGCTGATAATTTGTTCTTTCTTTTATTGATTGCAAGTCAAATAGTTATTGTATCCTCTGTGTATTAAGTATGTTAGCAACAGTACATTTATTGAAGCTATCGCAAGAAAGAAATTAAAAGTTTACTGATATGATGTTGTGGTAATGTGAAAAAGTGAAAATTTACAGATTTACACTATGCATGTAGCCAAATTTTCAACTTATTTTTCAACTTTTTTCTTGTAAGTCATAACCTTGTCTGCTTAACAATAATCAATAAAATCTTGTTTGACTATGTTGTATATATTAAAATGAGGTTCTGGATGTGTCTTTGATTTTCATGTTACATGAGTGTTATTAATGTGTTGCTCAATTTGTATAAGATCTAATTCAAAAAGTGAAATTGATTTTTTTAAACTCTGATATATGCACAATATGCAAACCTTCATAGGACATTGGATTAGGCTATTATTTGGAAGTTTGTGTTGCTATTATTTGGAAGGTTTTCACTTTTGGTTTCCATGTTACACTTTTGTGCCCAGTTTTAGAGAATGACTCATATATATATATATGTATATATATATATATATAGTTATACATACAGTAAAACCTCTCTAATCGACCACCTGCACATATCGACCACTCCCTAAACCAACCGCTTCGGTGTAATAAAATAAGTTACAAAATAATTCCCTTCCGTGCATTTATACTCGCATAATGCATTATAAATGACACAAATATACAGATATATACACAGAACCAAACCTAAGTAAGTGTCCTAGTTTTATAAATACTTAGATTTCTTCCAATTGTGCAATTAAAACATATCAAATTAATCCGTAAAACAAACTAACAAACAACTGCAAGTCATGCCGCGCGCCGAGTCGGGGTTTTACGGCGGAGTGACGCCGACTTCACGCCGACATGGGCCGATCCAAACAACGCCTGACAAGTCGGCCGGGCGATAATGAGGCAAAGTAGCCATAATGGACCCCGCAACGGCCGCCCACCGCCGCGCCGCGTCCGTTTGATGTGCAGCGCCACCGCCGTCACGCGGCCGAGTGTGAAACTAATCCCGACAAGCGCGCGATGCCCGATAATGAAACAAAAACACGGCGCGCTTTTCACGACTGGGCGCGCGCCGGGCGGGAAGGCCCGAACCGCCCCGTTAACTTCGCCTCCTGGTCCCAGACGCCCGCTGGTGGTGGGGATGGTGGTGGTGGTGATGGTGGTGATGGTGGTGGTGATGGTGATGGTGATGGTGATGGTGGTTATAGTGGTGGTGGTGGGGGTGGTGGTGGTGGTGGTGGTGGTGTTGGTGGTGTTGGTGGTGGCGCTGGTGGTGGTGGTGGTCACGGTGATGGTGCTGGTGGTGTTGGTGTGGTGGTGGTGGTAGTGGTGGTGGTGGTCGTCGTTTGGTGGTGAATGTGATAGAGATGATGGTGATGCGGGTATTCATTGTGTTGGTGGTGGTGCTGCTCTTCTTGTTGGCAGTTGGTATCGATGCTGACGCTGGTGCTGGTGCTGGTGCTAGTGCTAATGCTGGTGCTGGTGCTGGTGTTGGTGCTGGTGCTGGTGCTGGTGCCGGTGCTGGTGCTGGTGCTGGGGCTGGGGACGGGTGCAGGGAGAGAGGCTTGGAGCTGGAGTTGGGGCTGGTCCTACTGATGCTGGTGCTGTTGCTGGGACGATGGTGTGGGTGCTGCCTCTGGTGGTGGTGATGGTGATGGTGATGATGGTGTTGCTTTGCTCTATTTGGTGCTAGTACTGTTTGTGGTGATGGGGCTGGGGAAGGGGCTTGTGCTGGACCAGTGTACTAACCACTACACCACCTAGGCTCATTGATGTCACCGCCCTACCCACATCTACATGTCTATGCGGGTCCTTGACTGAGAAGTCAGGCAGCCTACTACAGTACTAATGCCATGTCAATGTGGTTGTGCTTTTCTGTTCAATCAGGTGGGGTGAAGGTTGGGAGGATAGATCACCAGATTTATTCATGGTCATTAACCTAGGAGCAACCATTAATTATGAGAGAAGCTTAAATAAAACACGAGAAATGGCTACTTGTAATATCTCAGTTTTATGTGACTAAATGGATATTGAAGGAATCAGAATATCTATGATATTGAAATACTCTTACCCCTGCTTTCCCAGCATGATCATGGCGTAATTCCATCAATTACCCTCCCTCCACCAACCCTGGACCGTTCACCCACTCCCTGCGCCAACCACCCACACAAGTTCAAGCTGCATCCCAGATGCACCTCTTCACCCCTTTCATCACACACCATCCCTCACCCCATTCCCCCACTCCCACACCACACTCATACTATCAGACCCAATAGACTACATCACGGTTCTGACTGCGCATGCGCTGAAAACGGCCTTGGGAGCAAAGCAAAGGCGTACCGCCATTGAGTTTGCCTATACGTGGATTGAAAAATGTCAGTTTTTTTTCAAAATTAATAGAAATCCCAAACCCTAACCTTATAAATTTAATATAATCTTTTTGTTAAACCTGTTTTCTATATGTGTTCCAAGCGGTTTGTGCCTAGGTGGTGTGGTTTTATCAATATTTTACTTTTTCTGTATGGAGATTACTCACTGCCATTGACAATGCATTGAGTACCCTGGCTGTGGCTCTAACACTAGCCTGAGTGCCTAGATCTTTCTAATCTAAATGCACATGGCATAAGATGTGCTGATTATATTGATGTAAATGCAATGCTGGATAAAAGATTAATATCTTAATTTATTATATATATTTTTTTAGTTAGTATTCTATGTTTCAAACAAGAGCTGAGATGAGCTGAAACTAGCACATTTCATAGCTGCACCCAGTGTATTAGCATGTGCCATGTGCTTTTGGGGGGGGGGGGGTTTGCTCTGACCCATCCCACAATGCACCGCGCTGCTGGAACCATGATGTAGTCTATCCTCACACACCACAAAATGCTCCCAAAACCACAATTTCAACCATACCCACAACAACCACATGCACACCTACACTCACAACACAACTCATAACCACTCCTGCACACACACACTCATACCCACACGCCCACCAACACCAGCACACACAGACCAACACAACCACACCTAAACCCACCCATCCAGACACCCACACGCACACCCACACCCGCTCCCACACTCAGCCACCCACCCATACAACCATACCACAACCTCAACAACACCAGACTGGATGGCCGAATGAGGTAGAGTGTCGGTCTCCCGTGCTGGTAGATCGTGGGGTCGTGGGTTCGAACCCTGGTCGAGTCAAATCAATGACTTAAAAATTGACAATTATAGCTTCCTAGCCTGGCGATCGGCATTATTAGTGTGGTGGTCTGCACTGACCTCTCGGGCAAGGAGCCACATAGACGTGGGTAGTGTGGTGACATCAGGGAGCACAATATTTCCCATTTTCATCACCCCCACGACAATGGAGCCATGACCAGGATCCTGTACAAGCTCTGCGCTGCATAGTTGTCGAACCTACCCTGTGTATGTAAGTGCATTGCATTGCCTGCATGTATGTAATTGTACGCATTGAAAGACTTACAATTCCAGGGGGATGAGTGTGGTGGTCTGCACTGACCTCTCGGGCAAGGAGACAGATAAACAGGTAGGCTAGGCTCCCTGGTGGTGACATCAGGGAGCCTAGGTGGTGTAATGGTTAGCACACTGGCCCGGGATGCAAAGAGATGTGGGTTCGAGTCCCACTCTAGGCACAATATTTCCCATTGTCATCACCCCCACAACATTAGGATAGGGCAGGGACTGGTTGGCTCATTGTCAGGATAATGTGACTGAGTGGGATATCATGGCATGGTGCCAGTGGCCTCGTTTCCCAGTGGGACAGCACTATTAAGTTGCCATGAGTGTGCACTGTCACAAGTCGGTACCCATCCTGATATGATGTTAGATGTTGCTAGGACGTAAAACAACAAACAAACAAACAAAAAACCTCAACAACAACCACACCCGTTCCCACATCCACACCACACCCACACCCCCACACACACACCCACACCACACCCACATACACACCCACACACCCCCACCCCCACACCCCCACACACCCCCATACCCACACACCCACACACCCACACGCCGACACACCCACCCACACACACACACACACTCGCCCTCCGCCGTCCTGCTTGCCCCTTATTTGCCCCTTGTTTGCCCCTTGTTTGCCCCTTGTTTGCCCCTTGTTTGCCCCTTGCTTGCCCCTTGTTTGCCCCTTGTTTGCCCCTTGTTTGCCCCTTGCTTGCCCCTTGTTTGCCCCTTGCTTGCCCCTTGTTTGCCCCCTCCAGACACACCCTCAAACAGGGTCCCGAAGTAGTTAGACACGGACAAAGAAAACACGCGTTTT
The DNA here is from genome assembly GCA_030323885.1 of Branchipolynoe longqiensis. Classification (NCBI taxonomy): domain Eukaryota; kingdom Metazoa; phylum Annelida; class Polychaeta; order Phyllodocida; family Polynoidae; genus Branchipolynoe; species Branchipolynoe longqiensis. The sequence goes on from CM059201.1 coordinate 56,188,594, forward strand.
TCTGACACTAATCCGGGCACTTTGAGGGCGAGCAGACGTCATTTACGGATCTTGTTTGCGGCGGGTTTTAGGCGGGAAATTGACGGCTTAGCGCAGACGACATGGCGACACTGGTGCTACCGAGACATGGCGCTATGGCAGGGCTGCCCCTACTTTATTTCCGTGCAAAAGCACGCGCTCTAAATGTGTATATAATGCGCGCTTTAAATCTCGTATGGCCGGGGATATTGTGCTGTGAATTATATATACAGTAAAACCTCTCTAAACCGACCGATCATCGGACCGACTTTAAGTGGTCGATTTAGGAAGGTGGTCGATTTAGGGAGTTTGTTTTTGGTCATTACAATGGTATTGTATGGCTGATCGTTTGGGACCCAAATAAAGCGATCGATATAGGGGAGTGGTTGATCTGTGGCGGTGGTCGGTTAGAGAGGTTTTACTGTGTATATATATAGCTAGATAAAAGATTCACCCTGTACTTCCAGTACAGGGGTGAAAACCAGCCTTATATAAAAACGGTCGAAAAATCGGGCTAATGAACTGAGTCTTTATGAGAGCCTAATTTCACAATCTAAGAAGCAACATTTATTCTTTGTATGTCTTCATGTTTACCCGCTACTTTTGAGTTGGAAAATATAATAAAACATATACTTTAATGCAATTTAAAAGTGAAATCGACGGCGTTCTCTAGCCGCCATCTTGTCTTTTTGCATTCTCTCCCATTTCACCAACTCTGTTCTGATATAAGTAACCATTTGACACTGGTGCCAGGCATTCTACTTCTTGTTCCATACTAACGCTATTTTCGCCCATATTTATATATATATTTTTTTTGGTTCAAGTATTTATTCATTGAATAATATCTTTTGTCAGCGCCAGAGCACTGGTCTTCCGGCCGTACAGTACAATTCCTTAATACATAAATGAAACTACTATCAGTCATAAGGCTGGTCTTCACCCGTGTACAACAAGTTCCGGGTGAATCTCTTATCTAATATATAACCTGCACAATCAACTACTGGTGGGATGTTGTCTGTATTATAACCAATTAGAGGAACAAAGGACAGTATGTGAGGGACATACTCATACTGGTATCTAATTAATGCTCTATAGTCTAATGAAATCATCAAATTTTAAAAACCAAACAATTCTCTAGATTGAAATCTACATACCCAATTTATATTTTGAAACACTGGTCGCAGTAAGAAATGTGTTGCGTCAAAGGGGGGAATACAATTTAATAGAATGTGACTGCTGAAGCCAATGGGGGGTCAGAGTTTTGACAAGCATGCCAACATGAATTTAACATATCTGTACTTCAGACATATTCAAAGCTAGCTATTTGAAATCAAACTTAGTTCAACCTAAGGTAAAGTAGATCCTTCCGATCAAACTAATATCTTCATCTTTTTTGTTGATAATCCCTGATCCTAATATTCGTGTTCCTAAATTTGCAACAATCTTACTACTACTTCAACAAACAGGTAAGTCTAGTCTAACTCATCATCATCATCATGCTGTCGGTTGCGATGCGACAAAGACTGCTTTCATTACTTGACTGCTGCTCTCCATTTAGCTCTCTGCTGTGAGAGTTGCGTCCATGAGTCGGTCTTAATGTCTCTCAGCTTCAGGTTTCTCTTGATGGTATCCTTGAACCGGAGACGAGGGCACCCTCTCTTTCTGTAACCAGAAGACAGTTGAGAATAGAGGATCTGCTTTGGTATCCGGTCTGTTGATATCCTCATGAGGTGTCCAGTCCACCGGAGATTCTTTTTGATCAGAAGATCTTCCATAGAGGGCAGCCTCGTCCAGCCTAGTCCAACTACAACATCTATAACAATCCTGGTTTTTCTGCATAATTCTAACATCAGGTGACTTGACGAAATGCTAAGTTTAAAAAGAATTTGCGATATGATGAAATGCAATACTTTGAATCTCTGGACAATATAGGGTATTCACGTGATGTCATCAACCGGATGCGCGGCCATTGTGGCGATATCAACTTGTAAACAACCCATAGAGTTTGCCCTACGCACAGTGCAAAACCTCTATTTCATTCCAGATTAAGAGAAATCCAGAACCCTAACCTTATCAATATAATATAATCTTTTTGGTAAACATGTTTTCTAAATGTGTACCAAGCGATTTGTTTCTAGGTGGTGTGGTTTTAGAGATATTTCACTTTTTCTGTATGAAGATTGCTCATGACCATTGACAATGCATTGAGTTTGCCGGTACGCACAGTGCAAAACATTAGTTTTATTCAAAATGAATAGAAATCCAAAACCCTAACGATATCAATTTAATCTAATCTTTTTGGTAAACATGTTTTCTATATGCCTACCATGGGATTTGTTTCTAGGTTGTGTGGTTTTAGAGATATTTCACTTTTTCTATATGAAGATTGCTCACGACCATTGACAATGACTTGAGTTTGCCGGTACGCGCAGTGCAAAACATGAGTTTTATTAAAAATTAATATAAATCCAGAACCCTAACCTTATCAATTTAATATAATCTTTTTGGTAAACATGTTTTCTATATGTGTACTGAGCGATTTGTTTCTCGGTGGTGTGGTTTTAGAGATATTTCACTTTTTCTGTATGAAGATTGCTTATAGCCATTGAGTTTGCACTGTGACAGGTGTTATTAATGTGGTTACTATCGCCACAATGGCCGCACTTCCGTTTAGCGTGATGTCAGTGCATACCCTATATTGTGAATTTGTGACCCCTGCATCCTATTTAAAATAACCCACTCCCCCCCCACCCACCCAGAGCAGGGCACCACATAATGGAGATGGTCAATGGTCAATGGTCAATCAGAAGTATTCATTCTGGCTTAATCCTTCAAAGCGCAATGAGTGCAACTGGTTCTATACATTAGTGTAGTACTATGTACATGAGCTCCACCACCACATGGTGGCAGCAGAGACTACACCATCCTCTGTCACAGTTCTTCTGCATCAGGCGGTGGCACGCTAGCTAGTGAGCAGGTCCATGTGTGGACTGCCACTACTGCGTCTGGCTAGTGGCTCCCTCTACCATGAGAGGCTACCTGTGACCTGGCTAGGCAGAGGGCGAGTCGCTTGGTCTTGAGATGCCATGGTGCATGTAGATCGATACTAAGCATTGGAAGAGTACGTTCCTGCTTTGTCTTCGTTCTTCCACATGCGCCATAGGTACAGACCAGGGTGGAACCATACATCCATATTAAATCAACTCAGTGACACATGTTACTGATGAAGCGTATCAACTATCATCTCCAAAACTTTGATGTGTGCAGCAGAGAGAATTTTGAATCGTTGAGCTTCAAATATCACCATAGTTAACATTTTTATAACCAAAATTGCCTCAAAGTTAAAATCATAATGATCAACTTAATATAATTTAAACATAGAATCACAACACCATCGACCTGTGCAAGTTAAACATATCAAACCTGTAATGAATATGACTATGAGAACCACACACATAACTTTCGGTTTGGAAACACATCAGGTACTTAATTCAGAAGTGACATATTTCAGCGCGTTGAAAATGCCATTATTGTTTTGTTATTCCGATATAAACGCCACGCCATAGCCCGAGGGGCAGTGCGCCGTGTTTGGGCTACGTGCGTGGTTCCGCATCCCCCCGCCAGGCGCGCCGCCCGCCTGATTCGCGTAAATTGACTCATTTCCAGTCGATTATTTGAATGCGGTGTGTCGGTGGGCGATATTAGGGTGTTTGAGGCTGCCGGATCCCCACCCAATTACCGCCAATGACGGCCTGCCCGGGTGGTCCCCACTGTTTGCTGTATTACTGCCCGGCAGGCCCGGCCGCACTGCATTGTGGGTGGTTTGGTGGTGAGCTGCGTGTGTGTGGGGGGGGGGGGGGAGGTGGGAGGAAGGCACTGCGGAGGGTGGAGATGGGTGGGTGGGGAGGGTGGGGTTATAGGGGATTGAGGGGCGCGTCGCGGGCAGGCATATTCTACACACACCAGCACACACACACTCAGTAACACACCCTACTCTACCACACAGCCTACTCTACCACACACCACTCTGTGAACATCAGCATCTTGCCTCCCACTACCTACTCACCATCTCCCATTCGCCACTCACCACTCACCGCTAACTACCCATCATGTACCATTCATCACTCACTACTCACCACTCATCACTCACCACTCACCACTCACCATTTACCTCCCACTACCTACTCACCATCAACTGCTAGCCATTCACCACTCACTGCTAACTACCCATCATTTACCACTCATCACTCACTACCCACCACTCACCATTCACCTCCCACCACCTACTCACCAACTACCATTAGCCATTCACCACTCACCGCTAACTACCCATCATTTACCACTCATCACTCACTACCCACCACTCACAATTCACCTCCCACCACATATTCACCATCTACCACTAGCCATTCACCACTCACCTAACTACCCATCATTTACCACTTATCACTCACTACTCACCACTCACATTCACCTCCCACCACCTACCACCTCTACACCACTAGCCATTCACCACTCACTGCTAACTACCCATCATTTACCACTTATCACTCACTACTCACCACTCACCACTCACCATTCACCTCCCACTACCTACTCACCATCTACCACTAGCCATTCACCACTCACCACTAACTACCCATCATGTACCACTCATCACTCACTACTCACCACTCACCACTCACCACTCACCATTCACCTCCCACTACATATTCACCATCTACCACTAGCCATTCACCACTCACTCTTAACTACCCACTCACCAACCACCACTTGCCACTCACCACTCACCACCCACATCTCACCTCCCACTACTTACTCACCACACACTGCTAACTAGCCATCACTCACCACTCACTACCATCATTTACCACTCATCACTCAATAACCACCACTCACCTCCCACTACATATTCACCGTCCACCACTAACTATTCATCACTCATCACTCACTACCTATCATTTACCACTCACCACTCACTACTCACCACTCCCCTCCCACAACTCACCCCCCCCACCCACTACCTTCTCACCACCCACCGCGAACCAGCCAACACTCAACAATTACCACCCGCTACTTATGATTCATTGCCTAGTAGTACTCAACACTCAACACCAACGACTAATCATCCACCACTCACCACTCACCGCCTATCATTCGCCACTCATCAGCTATCATTCAATGCTCAGCACCCACCACTCACAACTCAACATCCACCATTCATCGCGAACCAGCTACTACTCAGCACTCACTAAGCACGTCTAACCATCCACCACTCACCACTCAACATTCACCACCCACCACTCAACACTCACCACCCACCACTCAACACTCAGCATCCACCGTTCATCGTGAACCACCTACCACTCACCACTCACTACGCATGACTAACCATCCACCACTCACCACGACCACTCACCACGTACCACTCACTGATCCACTAATCACTGTTTTATGCAAATAGGCACTTGTAAAGTTGTATGGCAAATGTATAGTTCTGACCTACATGGCAATTTTGCTGCCAGAACTAGGACCTGATATCCCACTGAGTCACCTTTTTAAAATTGATTCATTTATTTTTTATTGAGGCTGTATTTATACTGTCCATAGCATATAAGCCCGGGTACCCAGGCTTGTTTTAAATGCTGGCCAATTGTAGTTAGTGTTGGTGTTATCTTACCACACAGTTGCTGCTGATAAGGTATTTGATTGCCTGCATTTCAGTAGCAGATAGATAATTGGTTGGTATGGTTAATAGCCTAAGTTAGTTTTTTTGGATTTTCTTGGTATATATGTATTTTTTTTTCTACTCTTTTTACTAGACTAGCCTACTCCTATTTACATATCATAGGCTTGTACGTAGCTGTGTGGTGTATTATCTGGCTACCTTTGGCATGGTTACCTTATCCTCAGCCAACCATATTATCCTATCCTACTAACACCGAGGAGGCTATCACTATCAGGCAAAGTAGTGACAACTGTCAATTACGAAAAGTTGCAGGCCCATTGGTTTAAGCTCCTGCGACTTTTTAATATAAATAGACTGGGTTTATCATTATATTTATAATCCACCTTACTTTACTTTGAAAGCTTTTTTAGTAAAAGTGGCTAAATGTGTAGATATTGAATTGGAACCATGCCAAAATAATTGTAGCTTGCATCTCAAAATGATGAAACAATAGGCTTCAACAGTAAATAAAGTTCTATCAAATTGACCTAGAAGGAGCTTTTATTGGGTAAGAAATGCTTGATGAGTGCACCGGTATCTAAGGTGGATATTTAGGATAAAATCTAAGTAGGTGTTTTGATTTACAAAATGTTCTACCTTCATCAGACTGTGCAACTTTACGTATTCGGTTAAGCCCCTGTCACACTTCACCGGATCGAGGAAATGGATTGAAACGGAACAAAGTCTGTTGATATCCGCCAAAGTCCGGTTTGTGTCTGTTGCATATCAGTTGATATCCGTTGATATCCATTGATATCTGTCCTGATCCGTTACAAGTTTTGAGCATGCACACAACTTTACCGGATTGCGCCAGACTGAAGTATGCAGTTATTATCCGTTACAAGTCATTCCCCATTCGTTCCCGTCCATTCCCGTCCGTTCCCATCCGTTCCTGTCTGTTCCCGTCCGTTACCATAGATTACCATCTGTTACTGTTCGTTACCATCCGTTACCACCCAGTCCCGTCCATTACATATCCATTACATGTCCATTGCCATTTGTTATAGTTCTTTTTGTATACTGAATTGTCCGTTGATCATTAGATACATGATCAACCATTACCATCCGTTACCATCTATTACCGACCGATACCGTCCGTTACATATTCGATACATTTCAAGTCCTCAATCCGGTAAAGTGTGACAGGGCCTTTAGACTCACTTTGGGATTGATCGATCCTGCGACCTTCCTAACTGGAAGTGAGCACATTACTCAGTCAGTACCACAGCCTCGTCCTTTTATTATGTAATATGCAAAGGTTCAGGCGCAAAAACTGATAAATGCATTTTAGTTGTTCTCTGTAGAATAAACGTTATTGTGCTGTACAGCTTAAAGTTGATCAAATTCAAATTGGGTAATGCATTATATAGGGGAGATGCTGTTTCTCTGATTGATTATCGTAATGATGGCATCTTCAGCTGCAACCTGGTTACTGCTGGGTCACGTGACTGCCGAGTCACACTTCCTTCGGCCATTTTAGATGGGGAGATTTTAGAGATCTAAGCGGACCTGATTTCATCAGTTATTCTACACTTCAGTCGTGACGTACACGCACACTGCAACATGCCCGAAAGACTGAGGCGATTCCACAATCCCAGTGCAGTGTGCTCCATAGCGGGTGGGATCCTGATCTGAAACTGAGGACCACATCATTGGTTTCCACGTTACGATGGTGATGATTAATTCTTTCTTTATTTTGCTAACATATTAACGAAGGAAATGCCAGGAAAAGGAAGGCAGAGCCAAGGAAAGCCAGGAAAGGGAAAGGAAAGCCAGGGAATGCAACGAAAAGCCTGGGAAAGGAAGGCAAATCCATAGAAAGGAAGGCAAAGCCATGGAAAGGAAGGCAAAGCCATGGAAAGCCAGGGAAAGCCAAGAAAAGCCAGGAAAAGGAAGGGAACACCAGGTAGAGGAGGGAGAGGCAGGGGAAGGAAGGGAATGCCAGGGAAAACCAGGGAAAGCCAGGAAAGGAAAGCCAGGGAAAGCAAGGAAAGGAAAGGGAAAGTCAGGAAAGGGAAGGGAAAGCCAGGGAAACCAGGAAAAAGAAGGGAAAGCCAGGAAAAGGAACGGTAAGCCAATGAAAGCCAGACAAAGGAAGGGAAAGCCAGGGAAAGCAAGGAAAAGGAAGGGAAAGCCAGCGAAAGCTAGGGAAAGGAAGGGAAAGCCAGGGAAAGGAAGGGAAAGCCAGGAAAGGAAGCGAAAACCAGGAAAGCCAGGAAAAAGACGGGAAATCCATGGAAAGGAAGGGAAAGCCAGGAAAGGAAGGGAAAGCCAGGGAAAGGAAGGGGAAAGGAGGCCAGTTCAATACTAAATGTATTTAATCTATCCCACAAAATGTAGCAAGCGTATACTTGTATGATTTTGTGCGAAAATGAAAATGTGAAGAAGTAGACATCATCACATTGCATTTACCCTAACATTTTTCCAACTAGCTTCTTTTAAAACAATCTTGTTTGGTAATGGTAATCAATAAACAAATATTGTTTGAATCTGTTGTGCATGTTACAATAATGTTCTAGATATGTGTTTGATTTCCATGTTTCGCTGGATATTACTAGGCTATAGGTCAAGGATTGGTTTCCTCATTGTCAGGATAATACGACTGAGTATGATATGGAAGCATGGTGCCGGCAGCCACTTCTTCCAATTGACCAATACTGCAAAGTCGACATGAGTGTGCACTGTCGCAAGTCTGTACCCGTCCTGATCCTTATTAGGACATGAAACCCCAACAAGCCTCATGGTTAATGAATACTACACAACCTAAATGGAATGCACAGGATCAATTCAAGGTAATAGTTTTGGTTTTGAAAGTATTATGCTTTTCTTGGATGATTCGCCTTTAACCAAGCTAACATTAACACTAACAAGTAACAGAATCATGCCATTCACTAGTCTGTGTGTATTATATGAGTCAGCCTCACGAAAATCGGCCAATTGGGGTAAGTTGTCAGCGTCGAGCATTGGATGTTGGGGTCAAACTGTATAATTATAGTTTAGCATTGACAGAAGTGTTGGAAAGTTATTAAATGTATCCTCAATGTATAGGTAGAGAAAATACAACAACCTTATTTGTTTCTAGGATAATTTAATATGAAACAAAGAAATGCACTACCCTTTAAGAATTGCGATTCTGACATCTTAAATTGACCACCAATTGGCCCATTTTTGTGAGGCTGACTCTTTTACATATGTGGTCTAAGGTATCTTATGAACATATTATTCTGGGAAGTTCTAGAAGGTATTGATTGGTACTGGTGGAGCTGCCTGGAATCCAACTGAGTCTGTGTTAATCGCGGTGCATTGGTCAGCCTGGGAGGTATATAGCTAGTGGCACCGGTGCCAGAGGCCGACACACTTGCTATCCGGACCGCACTCTGTCCACACCTCTCTCTATCTCCTCTCCGCCGGCCTTGCTCCTCCTTGATACGTCTGAAAAGAGTTCCAGGAGGGGGGGGCGGGGCCCGCTGGCATTTCACTTTCTACTCTTACTCTGTCTGTGTCTATGGCTCCCTGCTTGGTCGCCATAGAGCAAATAGACATGGTCCTTTGACTCTACTCTCCTCATTTCTCTTTCCTATACTCAACCCTTTTTTTTTTCTCCCAGGCATACTCCTCCCCCTGACCAGGGCAGTTGCGTGCTTGGGTGGGGCCCTGTACCTTTACGTTTTCTCTCGCTTTGTTCTCGTTGCTGGAACCACCGCTGCACCCATCTTTACCCACCCTTCCATGAAACCCTTGCTGCTGTCGACTGGATACAAGTGCCAACTACCGCTCAACTACTGCTGGACCGAAGAGATTTGGTGCCGCCTCAACGCTTCACTGTTACAACGTTGTAAAGATGTCCCCAGCTTCTACAACACTTCCTACTGAAGTTAAATCTTCAACCAAAGATTGGGCTGATTTATCGGAGCCTCTCTATTAATGTTGCAGTTCTGCAACCAGTAACCATTTTTAGGTTACAAACCCCCCCCAAAGTCAAAGTTCAGAGGCCAGTTGGTCACAGGAATTTTGTCTTAAATAAATAGGGCGGGCAGGTGTTGGACCAGCCATCGAGATAGTCGACTCCAAAATGTATTTGATTGTTTGTCTGGTGTTCATAGAAATAATATATATATATATATATATATATATATATATATATATATATATATAGGGCGTATAAAACATAATACGTCCATAGCTAGTGGAAAATGCACTTTGTTATTATTATTATTATTATTATGTCGTTGCATTGCTGAATTCGCCATATCTATATGATTAGTGTGCTCCATGCGCTGCAGACTTGTGCTGCAGCGCGTGCTGCGTTCCTGCATCGGCCTATATAAGTAGCTGCCTGGCGTTTGACTCGTCCCACTCTTCTAAATGTTTCTCTCTATATCGACCAACCAAGGCCGTAATCGATTAACACGACCGGGGCGACTCCGGTCACCCGAGTAGTCAGAATTCCAAATCAAACACCGCGAGTGGAGTCGACAAATACACATGCCGTGTGCAAAACGATCCGAGCCCCGGTAACCTACCCCTTGGCTAGGGTTTGCTAGGAATGATGACGTCACATTTGTGCTGGTACCATCCTGCAGAATAACAGCTACCAGCACCAGTCCTACATGTTTTTGTTGGTAATACCAATAACACAGATTAATGAAATGGAAATATAACTAAACTATGCAATCATAAAATACTTTAAATCCTACATTGTTCTAGTTATATTGGTTATTAAATATTTTTAAAAGGTTTTGGATTAAGCCACCATGTGTTCCACCCCGACCTTGGAGAAGCATATTCGATTATTCAACCCGAGTTTGTAGGATGTGCGCATGCACCAAAAAGTGGCTCATCGATTACGCCTCATGAGACCGACTTTAAATGGTATGGGCGATCATTTGGGACCCGAATGAAGCGATCGATATAGGGGAGGGGTCAATCTGTGGAGGTGGTCGCTTAGAGAGGAGTTACTGTATATATATGCACAGTAAAACCTCTCTGTCCGACCACATCCATAGAGTAAAACTTCTCTATCCGACCACCTCCACAGATCGACCACTCCTCTATATCCATCGCTTTATTTATGTACAGTAACTCCTCTCGAGCCGACGACCTCCACAGATTGACCACTCCCCTATATGGATCGCTTTATTTGGGTCACAACAATATAATTGTAACTATATTCTAACTCGCTAAATGGACCACTTAATGTCGGTCCCAAGGTCGGTCGATTTAGATAGGTTTTACTATATATGCAGGTATGCAGGTATAGCAATACCTCAGGGAGTTTGACGCCCCTGCCTTGCAGAGTTGTAAACCACTGCCTTGTGGTACAGGTCCTTGACAGAACCGAAGGCTAAGGGAGCAAACCCTAAACAGAAAACCATGTCACTGTGGCAGCATTAAGGGCGGTTGATGTATGGAACTCCCAACATCTCCCGACCAGCCACTGCAGGGACAAATAGTTTTGCGCCTGTCTTGACATGTTCTTGCCGGTGTGAAACCTCTATTTGCTCCCCGAGAGAGTGCCGCTGGTAACTTGCAAAAGCCAGCAGCACTTCAACACTTTTGCAGGGAGCTTTCATGAAATGTGAATAAGGAAATACTCGAACGGACGGGGCTGCCCTCTATGGAAGATCTTCTGATCAAAAAGAATCTCCGGTGGACTGGACACCTCATGAGGATGTCATCAGACAGGCTACCAAAGCAGATCCTCTATTCTCAACTGTCTTCTGGCTACAGAAAGAGAGGGCGCCCCCGTCTCCGGTTCAAAGATACCATCAAGAGAAACCTGAAGCTGAGAGACATTAAGACCGACTCATGGACGCAACTCTCACAGCAGAGAGCTAAATGGAGAGCGGCAGTCAAGTAATGAAAGCAGTCTTTGTCGCATTGCGACCGACAGCATGATGATGATGGTGACTATATATATATATATATATATATTATATTATATAAATGTCTGCTTATTCAAATATGTCAGCTGCTTATTTAAAGACAATATTATAACTGTTCTATTGAAATAGCGCCCTATTGCGCCCATCATACATTAACCTGCCCTGTGTGGGTGACCTACTTTCCAGGTGTCTACCATATAATTTACCGGGGGTGGCACCATTATAATTGTGTGTTCGTTAATTGCGTTTTCACTACAATTACGCATATGTCTGCTATATATACATATACAGTGTAACCCCATTAAACCAAGCTCAGTTAAACCAAACGATCGGTTAATCCAAACTTTGTTCGATGGCCTGGCAAAATACTACCATTTATCATATAAAAAACCAAAGTCAGTTAATCCAAATTATTGGTTAGTGCAAACAAAATTGTCGGACCTCAGGCCACTTCCGGTACGTCTAAACCAAACTTTCATGTGGTTATAAGGTCATCTGAGACCCCACCAACTTAAAAAATATATATATATTTATAATATATATATATATATATATATATATATATATATATATATATATATATATATATATATTGCATGTACATCAACAGTAGCCATGATCTACGTCATATTAGGATGAAGTAACTTTATATATTAAATGATTAAATCCGAGGACATTTAAAGTGATATTCTGCTAAATGAATTTCGGTGTGCCCAATGAAATATTGGACTTCTACTAGCTTAACCATGTTTAGAATAGTAGTGTAGCCTAGCAACATTACCCGGCAATACATATTTAATGAGTGGAGCAACATTTAAGGTGGATATGTAGGATCTAAAATACGTGAATGCTTGGAAAATTTGATATTTTCATCAAATTATACAGTGCTAAGAAAATAAGATGAATTAAGAAATGATCTGTTCTGTTATATCTATATGAGCCTGTCTCAAAAGGTGATAGCTCTTCAATTTGTGTCCATAGTAACAATGGACACAAAAAATCACAGAAACGGTTACACTGAAAACACAAGGACATTTGCTTCAAATCAATATGCATTCTATTGGGATTATGAAACACCATGTAAAAAACAAATCAGTTTATCCTGAGCAAATGCATAAGTAGATAGTGTGTTGATCATTACTATGGACAAAGTGTTGTCCCATATTGCTTAGCACCTTTTGAGACAGTCTCATATATGAATAAGCAAACCAACTAAATTGCGTTTTCATTCAAATCATTTATTTATTCCTATATTTATTTATATTCATGTGTTTGATCTCACATTCTCAGCCCGAACGCTGTTGAGCACAAACTCACCCCCTCCTCCTTCTACAGTCCACACTGAGAACGGGACACACCTTAATAATAATAATAATATTAATTATAATAATTATGACATTCTCAAGTATATATATTGCACAAGGCGGAGAGTAAACATCACGAGAATGACCTGGTCTGACGGGTCTGGGTTCAGGAGCTACAGTTGTCTGCTGTGGGGAGAATTAGCTCTATGTATGATCGTCCGCAGATTGCATTTATATGTACAGTGCATTGTATTATATAGAAGAAGGGTATTTGTAAGGGGTGGGGTGTGGGAGGGGGGGTGGAGGAGGTGGCGAATCATAGACTTGGTCAGTTATATACCACGCTTTAAATATACACCACTTAGTTGGCTTATAGGAACACAGAACCACAGTTCATACATATATATATATATATACATATATTACATATATATATATCATATAATATGCGATATATACATATACTGTATACATGTATCTAGATAGTAGTACATGGATCTGTCATATATATATATATATATATATATATATATACATATATATATATATATATAGATATATATATATGAAGAGCTTAGGGGCAAAACCATGTAAATGCCAATCCAAAAATGGAGATAAACATTGGAATCAAACTGTCAACAAGTTTTTTTTTTTTTTATTCCTAATTTGTTGTTCATTACTCAATAACCATATTATCATATGAAAGTGGAATTAGTGAGAATTACAATTATTTTCATTAACAAATCCTTAATTTAAACTATATATTTTGATTGGCGCTTACGTGCTTTTGCGCCTGAACTCTTCATATATATATAATATATATATATATATATATATATACAGATTGTATACTTCCAGATATATATATATATATCCATAGATGTATGCATTGCATATGCATATATTACACAAATATATATGCATGTATTATTATATAATTATAAAGTGTACACTACATTAATACAGATATATATGTACATTACACACACATATTACAAATATATGTATGTTATGTACATAAATGCATATATATATATATGCATATTATATGGATATAATACATATATATATATATATGTATGCATATAATATAGACATATTTAAATCCATTCATGTATGTAATATGCATACCTCGGAAATATGTGATATATGCATTATTAAATATGTACTATGTGTGCATATTACATAAATGAATGATTTTAGATACATTAATATGATATGCATATATTAAGTACATGTATACTGTGTACATATATTACATATATATTCATGTATATTATATACATCAACGTCTATGTATTGTGCATCTATATGTATATATGTATAATATTATTATATGCACATATAGTATAAATTTACATTTCATATATATATATATGCCATAGCTATGTGTGCATGTATATTACATATAAATGGATAGTATATGCATATAGTACATATATATTAAGCAGTTATTGCCGGATGTCGAGATCCACGCTTAATACACTCTAGAATATGTAGCGACCAACACAACCCGAAAGGCTACATATACTCCACGAGGCTGACTGACTCACGTGCCATATCAAAGGTCATAAAGCATGTATTAAATGACCTTACCTTTCAAATTCAAACCTTAGCCATTCTCGTCACCACCAGCTGAGATTTAGATGCATTTCTAGGACATAATCCACCATGCCCTACTAAGCAATATCTTATTAGACCAGTGTGGCATCAGAATTATCAAATTTGCCATGATAGCGGATACATAAAATATACAAATAGCAATAATATAACTGTCCCACTGACAGAGTAATAACCAACCCAAGGCCGACTCAGAAATGAGGTTATAACATAAAGGATCACCGCCATTTTAAACTGCGTAATGGAAGTCAGCACTACTCAGTTAGGGCCAGCCATTGGCTGATTGATTGACTGATTGATTAATTTGATAAATTAATCAGTATATTTATTATGCTGGATCCCAATGAAAGGGAGAAGAAGCTAGGGGGCGGGGGTGGGGGGGGGGGGGGTTCACACAAAGAGGACATCAGAGCCGCACGGTCCCCCGACTAATCTGCACAGACTGTCGGTTGGTCCGATAGAGATCAGACTGTCGGCAATAGACGGAGATGGTTGAGGTCAGTCTGCTTGGTTTGAGTCCCGCCTCAGTTTGCAAATGTTGTCTGGTGTATGCTCTACATGCTGACAGTGCTGCATCATTAGAGTACCGCCTCAGTTCACAGGTGTCGTCTGGTGTATGCCCTACATGCAGACAGTGCTGCATCATTAGAGTACCGTCTCAGTTAACGAATGTCATCTGGTGTATGCGGTTTGAGTACCGCCTCAGTTAACGCATGGCATATGGTGTATGCCCTACATGCAGACAGTACTGCACCATTAGAGTCCCACCTCAGTTTGCGAATGTCGTCTGGTGTATGCCCTACATGCATACAGTACTACATGGTTTGAGTACCGCCTCAGTTAACGCATGGCATATGGTGTATGCCCTGCCCTACATGCAGACAGTACTGCACCATTAGAGTCCCACCTCAGTTTGCGAATGTTGTCTGGTGTATGCCGTACATGCCGACAGCACTACGTGGTTTGAGTCCCGCCTCAGTTAGCAAATGTCATCTGGTGTATGCCCTACATGCAGACATTCCTACGTGGTGACAGTCCCACCTCAGTTTGCGAATGTCATCTGGTGTATGCCATACATGCAGACAGTACTGCATGGTTAGAGGCCCACCTCAGTTTGTGAATGTCGTCTGGTGTCTGTCCTACATGCTGACAGTACTGTGTGGTTTGAGTCTCGCCTCAGGGTGCGAATGTTCTCTGGTGTATGCGCTAAATGTAGACAGTACTGTGACATTCAATCCTGCCTCAGTTTGCGAATGTCGTCTGATGTATACCCGACAGTAAGTACTGCGTCAGTGAATCGGCCAAAGATTGACTACATTTTTATGCATAATTTAACTATTGCGTCATCAGATACTTTTGAGTTGCTGTGATACTTCCCTTTTGTTAAATATGATAGGTTGATGAGTTTAATCCATCTTACTTTAGTTAGAAATAAATGTTATTATGAATTGCTAACATTGGATATATTTTAAGTGAAAACAAGTCGAATTAATTTCGGTATGCATGATAACGTGCTGGACATTGGATTCAACTGTTTAATGGTTCTATCGAATTGACTTAGAATTCCCTTCTCTATAGCAACAAGCGCGAATGTTTTAGCATTCGATTCTATGCAGCAACACAATGTTTGACAATATGGCTGTGGGTAAGTTCATGTTCACGTCGGAAATAGAGTTAACTATTACAGTAATCAATATCATATATTTGGCAACAAAGAGATATGACAGAAGCGCAAGACCATCAGCTTATGCAACATTAACCTGGCATATACACACATCACAACAGTGGTCCTACACACATCTGATCCATAGCCGTGTTCACACGGACAAAATGTGAGGCCTATCACACAAATCGAATCAGGTGAGGCGAATTGGTTGCGTCCACACGGGCAAAATTATCCGCATCACAGGAATCGATTCACGTAGACTACCTCGCATAGGTGGTTTACACGATCTGCATCACGTGAGTCGAATCAGCCCTAATCCGCATCAGACGTGCGTTCACACGAGAAATGTGAGGCGAACTATACAAGTCGCTTTCTACGAATCGATTTACATTGCCCGTGTGAACAGGGCTCATAATGCTTTTCATAACTATCCTCATTTCACCTCCAATATATTATATCTGATATTATACTAACACTAATAATAATACATTGTATAGCATTGTGTCCGTTTCAACTTTACCAATTTCAGGTGTATTTTTCTGACGTAATTACTTTTCCTGCTGAGAAATATATTTACATATGGTAGTCCCTAGATAAAGGATTCACCTGGTACTCGCAGTACATGGGTGAATACCACTGTTACCAGCCTTATATAAAAACGGTCGAAAAAGCGGGTTAATGAAA
The DNA here is from genome assembly GCA_030323885.1 of Branchipolynoe longqiensis. Lineage (NCBI taxonomy): Eukaryota > Metazoa > Annelida > Polychaeta > Phyllodocida > Polynoidae > Branchipolynoe > Branchipolynoe longqiensis. The sequence goes on from CM059201.1 coordinate 56,205,499, forward strand.
TGAGAGCCTAATTTCACAATCTAAGAAGCAACATTTATTCTTTGTATATGTCTTCATATTTACCCACTACTTTCGAGTTGGAACATATAATAAAAAATATACTTTAATGCAATTTAAAAGTGAAATCGATGGCGTTCTCTGGCTGCCATTTTGTCTTTTTTTATCATCTCCCATTTCACCAACTCTGTGTTGATATAAGTAACCATTTGACACTGATGCCAGGCATTCTACTTCCTGTTCCATACTAAAGCTATTTTCGCCCGTCTTTACACTATGTTGTCGTTCACCTGTGTACTACAAGTACCATGTGAATCTTTTATCTAGGTAGTCCCATGTTTCTTACACGACTAGGTATGTATGTGTGCGGTGTTACCGTGTTATAACAGGAAGTCGAGCACAATACACCAAATGGATAACAAGCTAGAATTGAATAGACCTTTCAGTATATATTTATATATATATATATATTGGATTAATGTTTCTGGTCTTATTTAATTGCTATTTAGGTCAGATCAGAATGTGGATGATGCATGGATAGCTTGACTCTCTTCGACTGTCATTGTGTAACAATCTCAAAGAGTCGAGAAGAGCTGTTGTGTGGCAGCATTATGTTTGGGGAAATGTAATGTCTAAGACCTGTGCATATACTTCTTAGGCACTTTCTATGCTATATTGCCATATATATATATATATATATATACATATATATGCATACAGTAAAACCTCCCCAGCCGACCACCCCCACAGATCGACCATTCCTCTATATCGATCGCTTTATTTGGGTCCCAACGATACTATTATAACCATATTCTAACTCCTTAAACCGACCCCCTCCCTAAATGGACCACTTAAAGTCGGTCCCAAGATCGGTGGATTTAGAGAGGTTTTATTGTATGTATATAGCGGGTCTGGCAGCAGTAGTGACCAGACGCAGCTGGTGTCAGGGAGGTCAGGAGCCACACACAGGAGGCAGACTAGTGGGGGATGTAGGAACTAGACTAGGCAGCAGCTTAGGCAGTACTAACTCAATGACTCTAGCACAGTAGGAGTAACTAATAACATGACAGTACAGGGTGTAGTAACTAATATATGGGAAGGTAGTTGGTCGTGTCCTTGTTTATATTCCCATAATAGATTATAGAGCACATATATATATATATATATATATATATATATATATATATATATATATATATGGATCAATGTATTTCTGGTCTTTTGTAATTGCTATTTAGGTCAGGTCAGAATGGAGATGATGAATGAACAGCTTGACTCTCTTACTAGGCGATGACAAACTAAGAGTCTTAGTAAGACTCTTAGTCTGTCATCGCCTAGCGGAGAAGAGCTGGTTTGTGACAGGATTCGGTTTGGGGAAATATAATGTCCAAAACCTGTGTCCGTGTTGCTTCTATGCTATATTGCCATCTATATTAAGCGGTATACCACAGTGTGCCAAGTGGATATGCAACCAGAATTGGATTGGGCCTTTCACTGTGTGTATATAATTATATATATATATATATATATATATATACATATATATATATACATATATATAATATATTATATATATACATATATATATATATTATATATATACTGTATATGTCCTAATAGACGCGAACTTTGCGAGTGCAGAGTTTACTGTCACTGTCACCATCAATATGTGCCACTGTCAAAGCCACTGTCACTACCACTGTCACAAAACAGACTCTCACTAGGGTGCCTGTCACTAGCACACTTATTGTCACTCTATTTTCAGAAACACGCATTTTCCTCTTAATGTTATTGAGAGTAATTTACAGCAGGAGAGACATTGTGTTAATGTCTGTGATTTTAGAGCTGGCCTATTTTAATTCTCTCCCTTTTCCGTCAAGCATCTTACCTACTTTAATTCAATACGCACATATTTCATTATTACATTTTGCGAAATGTGCGCAGGTATCTCTTGTCTAAGATAATTGGCTGAGTTATATTGTTGAAATAATGCCATATTTATAGTCCCATTCTAATTTTGGAATAGCCAACTTGTAACTTCTGGGGAGAAACCGCACTTCTGTCTTTAGCAATTGATTAAATTATTTTATACATATTTATGTCTGTATTCATATTTGAAGAGTTCATTTAATTATGTTATACATATTTATGTCTGTATTCATATCTGAAGAGTTAAGGCGCAAACGCTGTAAGCACCTACTGACAAATTAAGATAATTTTTTAACTCAAACCGTCAAAAGGTTACTTTTTTACATTCCTATATTCTTGTTCATTGCTTCCTAACCATTTCAATACATGAAAAATGGAATTAGTAAGAATTAAAATTACATTCAAGTAGAAATCTTTTATTTCAATTAAATGTTTGGATTGGCGTTTATGGGGTTTTTAGCCCGATTTCTTCATGTATACATATGGACAGACAGTGAGCTAGTTGATAGTCCTAAACATACATATGTATGCATATTTGGAAGTATGGAAAGACACCTGAATAAATATATGTGATGTAGCGCGCATTATGCCAGTATAAAGGCTTGGAAGGGAATTATATGTATGTTTATATATATATATATATATATATATATATGAGTCAGGATCACGAAAAGAGGCCAATTGGGGGAAGTTGTTGGCGTCGATCATTGGATGTCGGCCTCGATCGGCATACTTATAGTTTAGCATTGACAGAGGTGTTGCAAGGTCCTTAAATTTATCCTGAATGTAAAGGTAGAGAAACTACAACAACCTTATTTGTTTCTAGGATAATTTAATATAAAACAAAGGAATGCACTACACTTTAAGAATTGTGACGCCAACATCTTAAGTAAACCACCAATTGGCCAATTTTCATGAGGCTGACTCATATATATATATATATATATATATATATATATATATATATGTGTGTGGATGTTAGTTGGTATCTATGCATTGGCAGGATTTGGAGAGCTGTCTGATCCATGTGTTCAAATGGTGATTAAAATTAGGGGTGGTTTAACTAGGAGGCAAAGAGCCGGACTGTTAATCCGAGCTATTCAGACTCTACTTGGACAGGAAACCAGGCACTGGTATATGGTCTGGTAATTACATATATACAGTAAAACCTCTCTATACCGACCCCTCCACACATCGACCATGCACTCCCCTATATCGATCGCTTTATTTGGGTCCCAACAATACCATTGTCATGATATTCTAATTCTCTAAACCGACCACCTCCCTAATTGGACCACCTAAAGTCGGTCGATTTAGATATGTTTTACTGTATATGTATATATGAAGACTTCGTGCGCAAAACCCTGTAAATGACAATCGACGAATTTAAATAAACTAAAAGATTTATACCTTAATGTCATTTTACTTCTCAATAATTCCACGTTTTATGTAATGAAATGGTTATGGAGCAATGAACAAAAAAATGGAATCTAACAAGGCAGGTTGAGGATTGACTTCAGTGTCTATCTAAATTTTTGGATTGGTGTTTATGGTGTTTGGCGCCTGAACTCTTCATATATATACATGGATACACCCGTTCTGATATGACCGTAGATGTTGCCGGGACGTAAAACTCCACAAAAACAACCTACCATGCATACACATGGTTATACATTTATTTGTTTGAAGAGTTCTGGCGGAAAACCTTGTAAACGCAAATCCAAAATATTTGATTAAAATTACAGATTTTTTCCTGAAGGTGATGTTAATTGTCAGTAATTCCACTTTTCCAGTGATGAAATGGTTAGGATGCAATGAAGAAAACAATAGGAATGTGAAGGCCCTGTCACATTATGATGTTTCTCACCAACGCGTGCCGACGTGTTGCCTTTTTGGGCGAAACGTCGGCATGCATCGGGAAGCGTTACACGCACGCTACCGGCGTGTTAACGGCGCATCGGTGCGCGTCGGTACACGTCGGTACACGTTGAGTGATAGCAACGTGTGAATGGACACATCGGCGTGCGTCAGCGCGTGTCGGCACGCGTCGACCTGTGTCAGGTCGCGCCGATCATTTTGTGCTTGCACAAAACCTTCGGCATGCGTCGGACGGGTTGGAGGGGGTGTTACAGACACACCACCAACACGCCACTGGCACGCTGCAACCCGTCAAACTTTCTCCCACAATACCCAAAAGTTGGATGTGTCTCGAGCCCGAGCAAATATCTTGCGCATTGGCAGTGCGCCGGGGGAAACATTGAGCATGTTGGCGGAGGCTAACATGTCTAATTTGCTGAACGAGGCAAGAATGCCCTCTGTTTTCCTCGCTCTCTACTTCCGCCTCTGACTCACTTGGTCCTTCGACCTCGCTCTGCTCACTTTGCTTCCCCACCCACCCACCCTCTATCTCGGGGGTGAGCGCTGACGTCTCCTGCCTGTCTTCGATACTGCCTCCTGAATGACCTCCACCAGAATGTTGAAACGATCATCGATAATGATATGTAGGGTCCGTGTCACCCGCTGATAGCCTGCTTGCCAGGTCCTGATATGTTCTCCATTATTAAACTCTACAAAGGTTTACTGTCTCTGTTTTCACCTTTCTTACTGTTTCATGACTACTGTTCTGTCCGGAGCCGAGTGAAGCGAATTGTGACAGGGCCTTAAAACATGAACCTTTTCACCATTTGACTTTAATGTTTATCTCAATGTTTGCATTGACGTTTTCTCGGTTTTGCACCTGGACTCTTCATATGTATATACATATACATGCATACACATGGGTATACATTATTTATATTTGCATACATGCATGTATTTGCATGCATGCATGTGTGTACAAATGCACATGTGTATATGGTGCATACATGATACATATGTATATGTTCATACATTTGTACATGTATTATGTATATATGTATGTATGTATATGTCCATATATTATATATATGTACATGTATATATGAATCAATGCATATATAAGTATGGATTACATAATATAGAGGTACGTGTATGTATATGCATATTTATATATGTATATAGATACCAATATTAATATATACATATACATGTATGTACATAATTGTGTAATTAATTATGTATATTCATATATCGGTATTTATATATATATGCATCTTCATGAATTGGTGTATATATATATATATATATATGATTGCATGCTTATATGTGAGAGCTATGCACAGATTACATATATATGATTATATGAAAATATATATTCATATATATATAGGTATGGATATGTACACATAATATGTATATGCACTTACGTACATAGATTTGCGTGCACCTATCATATATATATATATATATATATATATATATATTTGCATATATATTGGTGTATATCTGGGTTCAAAACACACATTTCTACAACATAGGCAATACATGCATATCAATACATATATACATATATACATATATACATATGTGTCCATATATGCATGCATACAAATATATATGAGTCAGCCTCATGAAAATGGGCCAATCGGTGGTCAATTGAAGATGTCGGCATCACAATTCTTAAAAGTGTAGTGCATTTCTTTGTTTCATTTTAAATTATCCTAGAAACAAATGAGGTTGTTGTATTTTCTCGACCTTTACATTCAGGATAAATTTAAGGACTTTCCAACACCTCTGTCAATGCTAAACTATAATTATACCGATCGACGCCGACATCCAATGATCGACGCCAACAACTTTACCAGATGTCGGCATCGCAATTCTTAAAGTGCAGTGCATTTCTTTGTTGTATATTAAATTATCCTAGAAACAAATAAGCTTGTTGTATTTTCTCGACCTTTACATTCAGGATACATTTAAGGACTTTCCAACACCTCTGTCAATGCTAAACTATAATTATACCGATCGATGCCGACATCCAATGATCGACGCCGACAACTTCCTCCAATTGGCCCATTTTCGTGAGGCTGACCCAAATACAGACATACAACCGCTTTTTTTTAAATGAGATTTTTCATGGCTCCTGTGGCACTACCTCGGAAGAGGAGGGGGGTGGGTGGATCAATTCTAACGTTTCAGGTTAAATAACAGGAACTGCTTTGCCGGTGACCTTTGAGTGCTCTCTGCAGGTCTACCTCATCTCCCCCATATCAACACATAGGTGCAGTATTCATTCGTCTACAGTAAACACCACATAGGTTATATTATTAATGTACTTACATCACTCACATTCACACGCCGGGTGTGTGACATCAAACACGGCAATGAACAAACAGTCTGTACAACAAAAGAATGACACACTGGTAAGTGTAGTAGTTGTAGTAATATTAATAATAATAGTAGGAGTAGTTCAATCTGTAAATATATATATATATAGGTATATTTATATATATATAATCAGGTAATAATCGTACACTAACATTATTATGGACATTTTGACTAAGAGTGGAAACAGGAGGTCTCTGACGTGCCGATGCTGTGACGTCACACTACCTGTCCGTGACGTCATACCGCCTGCGCCTGGTTCGTCTCGCTGCGCCACCTCTCGACGTGATGCGCAGTCTTGACGGCGCCCGGCGAGGGTGACCTTGCCAGGCGACCTTGAGCGCCCTGGTGTCCTTGACCTTTGTGATTGAGGTTCATAGGCTGCTGCGGCGGCCGGTGGCAGTGCGACGGTGGCGCCACTCTGTGACAGTGCGGCGGCGGTGGTGGCGGTGGGGGGCTGTGGGCCGGTGGTGCCGACTGGTGGAGAAGGGGCGGAAGCGGAAGTGGAAGCGGGAGCGGAAGTGAGGACAGGCACGGCGGAGAAGCGCGCCTGTCGGTAGGGTGGTGGTGGTGATGGTATGGATGAGGATGCTGTGAATGCTGAGGATGCTGCAGATGCTGCTGATGATGATGCTTGTGCAGCGACCCTGGTGACGGCTGGCCCAAGCTCATGTTCACCGCCTCACCGCAGCTGCCCGGGTCCATGAGGTCCCCGGTGTCCGCGTCTGTATCGAGCCCATTCACAGGAACCCCGGGGCTGGTGACGCAGTCGATGATCTCGTCGTCATCGTCTTGTTCGACCATGTCCAGCTCTTCGTCATCTTCCTCGATTGGATCTTCACCCGGGTTGGACGAGACATCAAGTGGCGCATCATCATCGTCGTCATCGTCCTCCTCGCCCCGGCCGGAGCGTGGCGAGCGGGGCGAACCTGGGGACGGTGGGTCCTTCCCACCCCCGCCCCCACCGGACTCCGATTCCTCTGCCTTCATACGTTTGTATTTGGTGCGTCTGTTCTGGAACCACACCTTCACCTGCAAAGATAGGATTTTGAAAATTAGTTAAGCAATTTAAAATTAAATTTGCATTTAATTATATTGGTAGGCTATGGAGAATAGATATTTATAATAGAGGTATTAATTTGAAAATGAGCAAGATGGCTGTTGGCTCAAGGTTTGAAGGACGCGGGAAGAAGAGACAAATATCATGGTGGTTAAGACGTGAAACAGTAAGGGGGCTGCCGTTATTTATGTGCACATAATAAATTATATAGTACATATATATCTTATGAAAGATTACATTTATTTGTCTGGTATATGTATAATAATACATATCTTGACGCATGCTATGTGCAAATATAAACTGCTGCAAAAGGTAACTATCGCATCCTTCTATTGACCTCTGTCTACCTGACCTATTCACTCTCTCACATTATACCGGGCGCGGTGGCCTAATTGACAGAGCACAGTCCTCGCGTGTGGGAGATGGGAGTTTGGTTCCCGGTCGAGGCAAACTCAATGACTTACAAAATTGATACTTGTCACTGCCTAGCCTGGCGCTCGGCATTAATAGGATAGGGCAAGGACTGGTTAGTGTCAGGATAATGTGATTGAGTCAGATATCACATCATGCTGGTGGTGACCTGATTCCCCAGTGGGGTAGCACTATAAATTTTCCATGAATGCACACTGTGACAAGTCGGTACCGGTCCGGATATGTCCCTAGATGTTGCCAGGCCGTAACACTCCAACAACCAGCCAACTCTCTCACAAAACCAGGGACGAAGCTGTCAAACCAAGCCTACTCGCATATATCCTCATCTAAGCACTACTTGTTCAATGATGGACAGCTACATTATTAAAGATAATGTTCATTGATATCTCGCACACATTTTACTATTCTGTGCTTTGTACCACGACTCTCACCCTGCCATGCGCACACGGAAGAATGCCAAGATCCAATATAAGTACGCTTCAACTTGGTTTATTGAACCAATCTGCTCTCCATGGCATCCACAGTCATCTGACCCGCCCCCTGACTCGCCAGATCCCACATCAACTCTATAGGCGGTTTTGGGGGGGTGAGCTAGCCACACGCAGTAGAGGGCAGCCCAGTCAGGGTCTGCCCGGTGGCTAGCCTGCCGCCACCTAGCGCAGTTCAGTGTAACTGCGTAGGTGTCCGGCGTAGTCTACGCCGCTACCACGTGGTAGTAGGCCTCATGTACAGACTACTACACATATATCCGGCCATTTAAATTGTGTAAATCATAAATGCGTGCACTGTTGTATGGCCGGAAATCCCAGAGTGCCCCCTATAGCGGTGTGAAAAACAAACATTGCAATATGAATTAAATTAGATTTACTAAATAAAACAGAAAGCCTCTGATTTGGGAATCAGGCCTGTAAAGTAACTAACCCTCCCATATGTCACATCTGAAGCACTGTGTAAGCTATTTATGAATGACAAATGGTGCTCACTCCCCATAATTATGAATCACCCAATTTACTCTCAATCCAGTAACATGACCAAGCCAACTTTAACTATTCACAGTGAGTGGAAATGCCTATGTATTCTATGGTTATTCAGGGCCTAATCAAGGTTAATCGTGTCTGAGGCGAAGCGGTGACTTGCGGCATGTGGCATGCAGCATGCGGTATGCGAATGGGAGGATTCCTTCTACACAGTATGCGGCATGCGGCATGCGGCACATGACTGGCTATATTTTAAAAATACAAATAAACAAGTATACCCCATACTGCACTGTATATGACCTAATATGGCATTTATATATATGTACCTCTTGGTACGTCACATGGGGGTTTCTACCTTTATAATTACCAAATTATAGATAAGTGTTCATATTTCTGTGGATATGGTAGCATTTTTACCAACCCGTTACCGTCCGTCTCCCCACCACCACCACCATATGTTTCCCCTCCGCACCCCTGTGTGTGACCGTTCCGTAATGATCAGTCCCCTCTCCTTGTCTAAAACTAATGGACACGGGCGACTGAGCTTTCTATTCGCATACCGCATGCCGCATGCCGCCTGCCGCACCGATCGCTACAGGGACCGATCGAGTTGCCACATTCGCATTCGCATTCGCATTCGCATCCTGCGTGTAAGGAATGTAGCCCATTGACTTCAAGGCATTTCGATTTGTTGCCGCATTCGCATACCACATACCGCATACCGCATACCGCGTGTAAGGAATGTTAGCTTAAGGATTAGCTTCATTCAGCCCTACTGACCCGTTTCCGCTGTAGGCAGGGAATAACGAATAATATTAATACAGTATAACCTCGTTTAACCAAACTTGAAAGGACCCTAGAAATGTTTTTGGATTAATCGATCATTGGTTTAACCGAGCTTTGGCTTTGACTGTGACTTTGAATAAGCGTGTATTGCACATGTAATATACAATGTATGTGGACACTTTCATTATTGTTTTTTTTATGTATATACAGTATAACCCCGTTAAACCAAGCTCGGTTAAACCAAACAATCGGTTAATCCAAACTTTTTTTCGGAGGCCCAGCAGAAAACTACCATTTATTATATTTAAAAAAGTCTGTGGGGTCTCAGATGACCTTATAACCACATGAAAGTTTGGTTTAACCATTCCGGAGTGGCCTGGGGTCCGACAATTTTGTTTGGATTAACCGATAATTTGGATTAACTGACTTTGATTTAACCAACTTTTTTATAGGATAAATGATAGTATTTTGCCGGGCCGCCGAAAAAAGTTTGGATGAACCGATCGTTTGGTTTAACCAAGCTTGGTTTAACGGGGTTGTACTGAATACAGAATGAACGGTCTTCTTAATGAAATAGAAATCTAACATGTCTATTTTGACCTTACTATTTTAACAGTTCGCTGCAATAGAATTATGCAAGGAAAGTAGGAGTGACGTAGCCCCAGGTTTGTTTGTTGGGATTTTACTTCCTAGCAACAATTACGTTCATATTAAGACGGGTACCGATTGTGACAGTCCACAATCATTGCAACTTGATAGTGCTGCTCCACTGGGAGCCGAGGCCACGAGCACCATGACGCGATACCACACTCATGCAGATTATCCTGACACTGAACTAACCTAGTCCTTGTCCTCATCCTAGTAATGATAAGTGACTAGAGAAGCGACAAGTATCAATTTTGTAAGTCATTGGTTTGGCTTGACCGGGATGCAAACTCCCAACCTTCCGCACGGGAAGCCTGCGCCCTGCCGATTCGGCCACCACGTCCGGTTGTAGGTCCAAGTTGTATTTACAGATTCTGAAACTGAAAGTGGCCCAAACCCTACTATCACATGTGGTGTTTGTTCTCTGTGGCGGGTCTGACTTTTTTGTAGGTCAGACTCCTAATCTGAAGGTCAGTGCTTCGATTCCTCGTGCCTCCACCTCTGTCAATTTGGATTTCCACCGCTGTGTATAACTTACAGTGTCAACAAAGGCCAGTTGCTCTCATACCATATCTATGTGGTGTGGGAGGTTAAAAATCCCTTGGGTCGGTACAAGTGTAGGCTCGGGATTTCTATCGACAAACTATCTAATGGTGAAAACAAGTCTATTCAGACTTATCCATGATAGGCAGTATAAATCTTCAAGAAAAAAAAAATGAAACATTGAAGACTCTTGAAGGTATATAACACCATATGCAAAATCAGATTGTTTGTTTGTTTGTTGTTGTTTTACGTCCTAACAACATCTAAGGTCATATCAGGATGGGTACCGACTTGTGACAGTGCGCACTCATGGCGACTTTATAGTGCTGCCTCACTGGAAGACCAGGCCCCCAGCACCATGACCTGCTATCCCACTCAGTCACATTATCCTGACACTGAGACAACCATTCCTTGTCCTATCCTAATAATGCTGAGCGCCGGGCTAGGAAGCGACAAGAATAAATTTGTATGTCATTGGTTTGAATCGACCAGGATTCGAACCCACGACCCCATGATCTACCAACACGGAAGACAGACGGTCTAACTCATTCGGCCATTCCGTCTGGTCTGCAAAATCAGAGAATTAGTACAAAGAGCCATGATGTCCTCAAACTAACAGCGCTGGACGTGTCAATCCTTAGCTACTACACTGAAATCTACATGCAATGTGGTCAATCTTTCTGAAAACAAATATGAATATTTTGTTCAGATGCATAAAATAATCATGTAAAAACATACAAGTAAAATCAGCTGACCAGATAGTGGAAGGAATGCAGGAGGTCTGACAGCAGATGTTCATATCTCTATAAGCCAGTAAACCATTTCTGGCAGGCTTATCAACTATCATCATCTTCCGCTCAAGTTTACTCCTCTGACCAGATACATCAGCCTCTGAACCTGGTGATCCCCGCCTCTCCCTCTCACCCACCCACCCTCCCTCCCTCCCACCTCTCCCTCCCACCCCTCCCTCCCATTCCCCACCCCTGCCGCCCACTCCCCAATCCTCCTCTCAGCGTTAGATGATGCCAGATTCCTTACGAATCAAAATTGTAAGCAGGCGCAAAGGTGTGTTCTTCGCATTAATCTTGCGCGTAACTATTTCACTTGCGGATAATCTGAGGTGTTACTTCCCAAAGTCGCATATATCTCTCTGGCGCGTGTTGGGATATGAAAATAACATTGATAATGGATCTGGGAAACCAAATATCAATATAACCATAGATGGCACAAACATAGAACAAGTATCCGAATTCATATATCTCAGACAAAAGATTACAAATGATGGGAGATGTGAGGAAGAAATTAAGAGAAGGATAACAATAGCCCGAACAACATTCTCCAAAATGTATAGAGTGGTAACATCAAGTAAGATATTAATACATACAAGGAAGTGTATTCTTCAGTGTTATGTGTGGTCTACTCTAATGTATGGGGCTGAGACATGGACACTCTCTAAGAAAATGTACAAACGTTTAGCAGCATTTGAGACGTGAACTTATCGCAGGATGATGAAAATATCATGGACAAAGAAGATCACCAACAAAGATATTCTCAGAAAAATTAAAAATAAGAAACACTTGTTTGCCACTATACAGACAAAGAAACTTATTTATTTTGGCCACATCATTCGTCAGAGTTCAATATACCGTACATTGTTGCAAGGGAAGGTGAATGGCAGCAGAGGGAGAGGGAGACCAAGAACATCATGGTTTACAAATATTTCACAGTGGACAGGCTTGAATTATTCACAGTCTATCAGAACAGCACACCATCGGGACAAGTGGAGAACCATTGCATCCAACCTTCGACTAGAGGACGGAACTATTGATTGATTGATTGAATGGATGTGGCATATGCCGCGACTCTGGTGTTTGTGCAGGAATGACACTGCTGCATCGAGCAGCTAAAACACAGTCAGTGACATCCGATTAAAGCTAAGATTCCATATACATGGTATGCAATATGTGAATGTTTATACCAATGCGACAAACAATGGAAAAGCATGTAAATGTATTGTGGTGCGAATATGAATGCAAATGTGAATGCAAATGTGAATGCGAATGCAGAATGTGTATGCGAATGTGAATGTGAATGTGAATGTGAATGAGAATGTGAATGCGAATGCAAATGTGAATTCGAATGTGAATGTGAATGCAGAATGTGAATGCGAATGCGAATGTGAATGGGAATGGGAATGCAAATGTAAATTTGAATGCGAATCTGAATGCGAATCTGAAGGCAAATGCAAATGCGAGTGCATGGACGGCAAAGTGGAGCGCTCACTGGAACGATCGATGTGAATGCGAAGAGCATGCCACATATGGTGTATATGGAATCTTAGCTTTGTTATTTTTACTTCCCAATCAATTAACTTCTCCTTCCAGCATTGGCTTTTTGGTGACACTGCTATTCTCATCGATTCCCTTGTTGCATACAAGACATCACACATTCACCACCCCCTTAAAGTTGTATCCGATGGTTCTGTGTATCTGTAACTTTTTCTGAGATAAATATATTAAAGCTGTATAGTCCGATGAAAACATCAAATTTTCCAAACCAAAACACTCATCTAGATTTGATTCTACATATTCAACTTAGATTCACTAAGACACTGGTGCACTTATTAAACATTTGTTGCTGCATAGAAGGGCATAATACGTCAATTAATAGAAACCGTTACTACTGAAGTCTATGGTGTCAGAGTTTTGGCGTACTTGCCAACATTATTTTGGCATGTTTTGACGTCAAATATCTCCAAACTTAGTCATTTAAAATTAAAGTTACTTCAAACTAAAGTAAAGTAGATTATAATGATTAGTATAATATATTTATCTCAGAAAATAGCAAAAACTCAAAATCATCGGACTATGCAACTTTAAATTGATTATAATCTACCTTACTTTGAAGTAGCTTTCATTTTAAATGGTTAAGTTTTGAGATATTTGATGTGCAAACATGTCAAATTAGTTTTGGCAAGCACACACAAATTCGGACATCACAGGATTTGGCGGTAACAGGTTCTATTCAATTCTAAGTATTTCCTTCAATGTGGCTAATATAATAAGTGCAGCAGTATCTAAGTTAGAGATGTAGAATCAATTCTAGATACTTGCTTTGGTTTTTAAAAGTTGATGCTTCATCTGACTATGCAGATTTAATCAGTGCAATGATACCCTCAGTATCCTCGTTTGTTTGTTTGTTTTGGGTTTTACTTTCTGGCAATATCCAAGGTCAAATCAAGACAGGTACCGACTTGTGACAGTGCACACATTTAAACAATTATTATTATGGAACCTTTCTATTGTGTCTGTGTATGAAGTGGATTCGAACGCGCAACCCCCAAGCTTGCATGCTGGGTGGTGGGGATGGGCAGTTAGTTACAGGGACCTGGATCCCGGTTGATCTGCACCTAAGCAAGGAGAGTAGTACTACTAGTACCACTAGTACTAGTAGTACTAGTAATAGTAGTATTAGTATTATTAATAGTAGTACTAGTAGTACTAGTAATACTAGTAGTACTAGTAGTACTAGTAGTACTAGTAGTACTAGTAATACTAGTAGTACTAGTAGTAGTACTAGTAGTACTGGTAGTACTAGTAGTACTGGTAGTACTAGTAGTATTGGTAGTACTAGTAGTGCTGGTAGTACTAGTAGGACTAGTAGTACTAGTAGTAGTAGTGGTAGTACTAATAGTAGTGGTAGTACTAGTAGTAGTGGTAGTACTAGTAGTACTAGTAGTACTAGTATTACTAGTAGTAGTAGTAGTAGAAGTACTAGTAACTCACAGCCCACACGTTCCGCTAAAAAGGCCTAATATAGTAATACTAATATATGCGTACTTTGACTTTGCTAATCAATGCCTGACATACTGCATATCCCCTGTGGCATAGAACAGAGCACATGTCACATAGTGCATACCACATAGCACGTAGTGCATAACACTTAGCACAAAGTGCATAGTGAATAGCACTTCGTGTATAACCCATAGTGCATATCACATAATGCATAGTGCACACCACATATCACCAAGTGCATAGTGCATAACATGTAGTGTATAACAAATAGTGTATATAACACAGAGCAGATAGTGCATAGCACAGCCCTTAGCCCTTAGCCCTTAGTCCATATCACATAACCCACAGCCCACAGCCCACAGCCCACAACCCACAACCCAGAGCCCACAGCCCACATTCCACAGCCCCCAGCCCCCAGCACACCGCCCACAGCCCACAGCCCACAGTCCACATTCCAGAGCCCACAGCCCACAGCCCACAGCCCACAGCCCACAGCCCACAGCCCACAGCCCACAGCCCACAGCCCACAGCCCACAGCCCCCAGCCCCCAGCCCCCAGCCCCCAGTCCACAGTCCACAGCCCACAGTCCACAGTCCACAGCCCACATCCCACAGCCCACAGCCCAACCACGCCACAGCCCACAGCCCACAGCCCCCAGCGCCACAGCCCACAGCCCACAGCCACAGCCCACAGCCCACAGCCCACAGCCCACAGCCCACAGTCCACAGCCACGCCCCACACCACAGCCCCCACCACAGCCCACAGCCCACAGCCCAAGCCCACCGCCACAGCCCACAGCCCACAGCCCACAACCACAGCCCACAACCCACAGCCCACAACTCACACCCACATCCCACAGCCCACAGCCCACAGCCACAGCCCACAGCCCACAGCCCACAGCCACAGCCCACAGCCCACAGCCACAGCCCACAGCCCACAGCCCACAGCCCACAGCCCACAGCCCACAGCCCACAGCACCAGCCCACACGCTCAGCCCACAGCCCACAGCCCACAGCCCACAGCCCACAGCCCACAGCCCACAGCCCACAGCCCACGGCCCACGGCCCACAGCCCACAGCCCACAGCCCACAGCCCACAGCCCACAGCCCACAGCCCACAGCCCACAACCCACAGCCCACAGCCCACAGCCCACAACCCACAGCCCACAGCCCACAGCCCACAGCCCACAGCCCACAGCCCACAGCCCACGGGCCCACAGCCCACAGCCGCAGCCCACATCCCACAGCCCACAGCCCACAGCCCACAGCCCACAGCCCACAACCCACATCCTACAGCCCACAGCCACAGCCCACAGCCCACAATCCGCAGTCCGCAGCCCACAGCCCACAACCCACAGCCCACAGCCCACAGCCCACAGCCCACAGCCCACAGCCCACAGCCCACAGCCCACAGCCCACAGCCCACAGCCCACAGCCCACAGCCCACAGCCCACAGCCCACGGGCCCACGGGCGCACTCTTCCTTCCTTCCGCCAATGCGCAGCCGTTCGACACCCAAGCCGTGACATTAAGCACATATGTTTTAGAGGAGGCTCCAACAAATTGGAGGTAATGGACTCGATAACAGATCAGCGTTCCTCATCACAAGCAGCATGTCGACTTTGAAGCCCTTATCTACCCGCGTCCCGCCGCCCGCCAAATCGCGCGGCGGGAAAGTTGCTTATCTCACCAGGAGCTCAGATAACAAACTGGCGGCCAATCCGTCAGTGGTTATTATCTCTCTGACGTCTGCCCCCCCCCCCTCCCACCCCCACCCCCCACCCCCACCCCAGCCTCCCGCCCCTCTCCCCTCAACCCCCACTCTTCCAGCGCCTTCTTTTCCCGCGCGCGCGGCTGGTGTCGGCTTTATCAGCGCGCGCAGACGACATTTCGGGCCCAGTGAGGTTAAAAGTCGTCTGCTTCCTAATTTCCCGCCAGATTGCTGCAAATGGCCGCCGACGCCGGTGCGAGATGAGCCCATCGCCCCTCATTATCGCCCACATGACTCAGCATCCAGCCCGGCTGGGCTCATCTCGCGCTGACTCGCGGGTCACGTGATTTGGCAACGAGAGCCACCTGTGGCGAGCAGGGGAACTAGGCTGTATTTGTGCTGGGAATGACACGCCGAATGAGCGCATTGGACAAGGGGTATGTCGGCCAGCTTCCGGCTGGCGGGGCGATGGGCGACTTCCCACCATCTGCGCATGCGCATGCGCATGCGCATTAGTCTGCGGCAGAATAAAGATGGTTGAACACGCACCGGTTGTCATGGTTACTCAGACTTCCGGTTCTTCAGAGAAACGGGGAATTCCAGCCGACCGATAAGGTGGAGGCAAGAAGACGGCAGAGAAAGGGAACGGGAGGGAGAGAGAGACGCGAGGACAGACAGGGAGACGCCATTGGATAATGAGAGAGTTGGGGGGGTGAAGGATGTGAGAGATGCTGAGAGAGACAGAGACAGGGACAGGAAGATACAGAGAAAAAGCCAGACAAAAATAGCGTCTGATAATGAGAAAGTCAGAGAGTGAATGATGGGGAGAGAGACACAGGGAGGAAGAGAAGGGGGCACGAGATAGACTGAGGCAAATAGTAGGTACCAGCAGCGACATTTAAATATATGCACAGGGTGCAATATTTTGACTCCTTTTTGTAGACATTATAATTACAAGCCCCAATCCAAAACTAGTAAGGCTATGTCTCTTATAGTTTTTTAGATTAAAATGTAATATATAAAAATGTAATAATTCTGAATTAAAAAGTGGAAATTTGACCAAATATAATTTAAAAAGTGGAGCCATGTGAGGGAAGTTCTGCTAACGAAATTCCAATGTACACATATCAAGGAATTTAAAATGTCAATCAATAAATCAATTGGTCAAACAGATGAAATACATAGACTGAGAGAGTGACATATTTAGAGAGTGAGGGTGAGAGCGAATGGGAGTCACTGAGAGAACACTATCTTCTCCATTAACCAACTTAGGCGACCAGGCATCGATACATTGGGTTTTCTTATGTAGACACAACAAATTAAATGTCAGCTTTACTTTTTAACTAGGACCAAGAGATTTGGGGTGGATTTGTGAGAAGCAAAGAAGTCTGCAGACATCATAGTTGGAATGTAGTAAACTCTGAATTAAATCAGCAACACTTTTTTTTTTGTGGTAAATATGTTTATTCTGCTGAATAAGTCTTTTGTCAGTGCCGAAGCACTGGTCTTCCAGCCATTTTTCAATTCAGTGTTATTTACACAAAAGGTATATAGAATAAGGTGTACAATACCTGTTGAATAGACAATTTGCACCATGTAACACAATGAAATTCTGAAACCCAAAGTTCCATAACAATATGGTACAGTAGTGTCATATAACTAGATCAATATTAGTCAGATTAATGTGAGTATTTACATAGTATTTAGAATGTAAGCAGAAGTTATCTTCTGTATTCAGTTGGTAAACTTGTAGTAAGTTTTAATGTTCAGTTGCAGCTAGGCAAGCGGTATATAAATGTTGGTTTGTTAGGAAAAATTCTAGTGTAACTCTAATGAAGCTAGTTATGTGAGTTTATGAATTATGTTGTTGGGGTGGAGTTGTTAATAGTACACTGGACCATCTGTGACCAGCT
>CM059201.1:56224023-56315328 GCA_030323885.1 Branchipolynoe longqiensis
TTGTCCTGAAACCAGAAGAAATCACCAGCAGCATGAAGCAGACAGCAAGCAATATGCATACTGTATTGCGTGTATATTCTCTATAGTATGGAGTATATAGTCCAATGAATGCAGAAGGGAACAATCTACTTTTTGACAGAACCGAAGGCTAAGGGAGGAAACACTAAACAGAAAACCATGTCACTGTGGCAGCATTAAGGACAGTTGATGTGTGGAACTCCCAACATCTCCCGACCAGCCACTGCAGGGACAAATAGTTTTGTGCCTGTCTTGACATGTTCTTGCCGGTGTGAAACCTCTATTTGCTCCCCGAGAGAGTGCCGCTGGTAACTTGCAAAAGCCAGCAGCACTTCAACAATTTTGCAGGCAGCTTTCATGAAATGTACAACCTCAGCTAAATGGAGAGCGGCAGTGAAGTAATGAAAGCAGTCTTTGTCGCATCGCGACCAACGGCATGATGATGACTGCTAAAGTCAACATCATCCAAATTATATTTATTCCCCCATTATTCTTTAATACAAGTAATTATCAATGAAATTAATTCCCAATGAAATTAATGATTAATTATTAATTAAGGCAGTTAAATTATTTATTAGCTAAGTATTTAATAACTAAGTCAATTATTAAGTAATTTAAGCACGTCCCCATCTCCAAATCTGGCTTACAAGTTCTAGTTATATTTACTAAAACCAGCCCGGTGTCATCATGCCTTCTCCAATTCCTCCTCCCGCCACTTCCTGGCGCGCCCTGTTGTCCTGTCCAAGCCTGGCTCCATTATATAGCCTCTGTTACTCCTAGCCCTGATGACCCTGCCTTCGTCCTGCCATCTTCATGACCTCTGACCCTGAGCATCCTGACTAACACCCTCCGTGAGGCCATGCCACCGACACTCTCCTCTGCACGCCGGGCCATGCTCCATAGCCTCCACCGAGGTGCCGCGCAGGCTTGCTCTGTTGCTGGTCTTCTGTTGCCAGCCTTGATGTCTGCTTGAACCTGGAAGACAAGGTCCTTCCATGCCTACTTGTCTCAAGTCAAGATTATGGATGCTCCATCAGCGCTCGCTCAAATGTTGGGTGAGCGCTGATCCCCGACTTGTATCTACTCCAACCTGTAACAGGACTGAAATCCTGGTTGCGCATTCCAGTCAGCGCATGATACCTGGCCCTGTCGCTGCCTGATACATGATTGATTCACCTGCCAATGTCCAATTTGTTTTCTATTAAATATTCTATTTAAACTTGTATCTGTTTCTGTTTCATCTGTTTTCATTTGTCTCTGCCTTAGATCCAAGTGTAGCGAATTGGTCATTAATTCAATTGATTTTAAATTAAGGTAAAATAGATTATACCAATGAACAAAGTATATCTACCTAAAAGAAAATTGCAGAAGCTTAACACGATTGGACGATGCAACATTACCTACATACCCAGGAGAAATGGCAGAATGTTTTAATCAAATATCAATTTAATCGCCATTAAACTGTACCTCAATCAATTTCACTCACATAAAAGTCACGCCTCATTCACAAGCCGGGTCGTGGACTAACTTAAATTTGCACAATCTGGTGGTTTTCACTTTCTGCCATTTTATTAGATAAATATATTAGGCTGATTTTTATATATCTACCTTATTTCAGTTTGGAGTAGTTTTGATTTAAAATGGCTAAATTAGCATATATTTGACATGCAAATATGGCTAATTAATTTTTACAGGCATGTCAAAACTCTGACCTCAATATGATTAGCTAGTATGACGTTCTATTAACTTGGTTTACTATTCCCTTTTATGCATCAACACATACTTACTAAGTGCATCCGTATCTAAGTTGGAGACGTAGAATCAAATCTAGATAATTGTCTTGGTTTTGAAAATGTTACGCTTTCGTGTGCCCTAATCCACTTCAAATGAAGGGTGAGATTTTTGTGGGTCTGTATCAGACAGACCCGGGAATAAATAAGGAGTGCAGTAGTAGTAGTAGTAGTGTGCACTGATCTCTCAGGCAAGGAGTCATATAGACACAGGCATAGGATGATTGCTGCATCAGATGCTTAGATGACATAACGGTTAGCACACTAGCCCTGGAATGACCAGAAGTGTAGATTTGAACCCTGCTCTATATATGCACTTGGTCCTACCTCGCCCTGCTCCGCCCCGACTGGTGCTGCCTCTCCCTGCCTCGCACTGCCTCGCCCTGCCTCGCCCTGCCTCACCCTGCCTCGCCCTGCCTCACGCTGCCTCGCCAAGCCTCGCCCTGCCCCACCCTTCCTAGCCCTGCCTCGCCCTGTCTTGTCCTGCATCGTCCTGCCTCGTTTAGCCTCATCCAGTCTTGTCTTGCCTCGTCTTGCCTCATCTTGCCTCGTGCTGCCTCGTTCTGCCTCATATTGCATCGTACTGCCTCGTCGACTTCACCCTGCCTCGTCCAGCCTCGTCCTGTCTTGTTCTGTCTCGTCCTGCCACGTCCTGCCTCGTCCTGCCTCGTCCTGCCTCGTCCTGTCTCGTCCTGCCTCGTCCTGCCTCGCCCTGCCTTGTCTGCTCGCCTTACCACCCCTTGCCTTTCCATCCCTCCCCCCCCCTGCCCCGCCATTTCCCCTGCCCTCCCCTGATTGGCCCTGCATCCCTAGTTCCCCTCTTTCCCCTCCCCTCCCCTCCTTCCCTTGCCATCAGCCCACCCCCCTGCTCCCTCCATCTCCCTTTCCTCCACCCCTTCATCATTAACCTCCCTCTGACCGCACTCAATAGTTACATCAACGCTGACAACCGTCCCCCTCCCGTGTCCTCCCCTCACCCTCACCCCCCACCCACCACCCACCCCCACCACCCACCCCCTGCCCCCTCCCCCACGTTCCCCCACGTCAACACGGCTCGTTAAAGTATGATAAACGAGCGGGGGGCGTGGTCAGAACGACCGCCGTGTCAATTATTGAAATCATTTGGTCCGCTTTCTCTCCCTGCCACCCTCCTCACCTCCCCACACCCACCCACCAACACACACATTCACACACGCAGGCACACATACACATACAGACACACGCAGAGACACAGCGCGATGGGCGCCACCGTTCTAGCGTTGTGTGTGAGTGAGTGAATGAGTGTGTTAGCCCAGCGCCACACCTGGCGGCCACTGTGTGAACTACTCCCTCACCTGGCGGCCACTGTGCGAAGAACTACTCCCTCACCTGGTGGCCAATCCACCAACTATTCCCTCACCTGGTGGCTGCTGCACCAACTACTCCATCACCTGGCAGCCAATGCATCAACTACTCCCTCACCTGGTGGCCAACGCACCAACTACTCCCTCACCTGGCGGCCACTGCACTAACTACACCTTCCCATGGCCAATGCACCAACTATTCCCTCTCCTGGCAGCCACTGTGCGAACTACTCCCTCACCTGGTGACCACTGCACCAACAACTCACTCACCTGGCAGCCACTGTGTGAACTACTCCCTCACCTGGCGGCCACTGTGAGAACTACTCACTTACCTGGCGGTCACTGTGAGAACTACTCACTTATTTGGCGGGCACTGTGCAAACTAGTCACTTACCTGTGCCACTGTGCGAACTACTCCCTCGCCTGACGGCCACTGCACCATCTACTCCCTCACCTGCTGGACACTGCACTAACTACTCCATCACCTGATGGCCACTGCACTAAATACTGCCCACCTGGTGGCAACTGCCCCAACTACTCCCTCACCCGGTGGCCAATGCACTAACTACTCCCTCACCTGGTGGTCACTGCACCAACTACTCCCTCACCTGGTGGCAACTTGGCAAAGGCTTTGCAAACTCATTTTTGGATTGGCACTTATCGCGTTTTTGGAAAAGGCATTCATATATATATGTATGTGTGTGTCTGTACGCATACAGATGGCGATAAGGAGGTGGGCAGGGAGCTATGGACACATGTTGTAACAGACAAAGGACGCGAAGAGGGGTGAGGTGGGGATGTTCCAAGTTGATAAATAAACTACTTCCAGCGTGGTCCCCAACCTCACCCAACCCCCACCCCCACCTCCACCACCGTCGCCCACGTTTGGGTGGGATATTTTTATTATCATTAACATTTCTTGTTATTTTTTAAGG
This sequence comes from Branchipolynoe longqiensis, assembly GCA_030323885.1. NCBI lineage: Eukaryota > Metazoa > Annelida > Polychaeta > Phyllodocida > Polynoidae > Branchipolynoe > Branchipolynoe longqiensis. The sequence continues at coordinate 56,228,110 of CM059201.1, forward strand.
GGCTAAAATCGCGCTGTTGGCCAGCGCCAAAATTGCATAATCTGTGGGGTGTTATAAAATAATAACTTTTATTTATTTTCAAATTGGTCTTGGGTGGCGCTGGAAGGCCGTGGGGTGCTGGGGCTGATATGACGGTCTATTAGTAGGGTGGCCGGCGGGGGGCGGGCGGTGCCGGCAGGGGGCGCATCGATCGGGCAGTAACGCTGGGCGGGCGGAACGTGTGTGGTCTCCCGCCGCCCGCTGGTACCCGCCGCCCCCCGCCGGCAGCCCCCATTAAAGGTTAACGGCACCGGTACCACCAGCACCAGCAGCAGGACTAGGTTTAGTACCAGCTGCAGCTCCAGCACCAGCAGCAGCGGTACCAGCACCAGAACGAACAGCAGGCCTAGCACCGACAGTAACACCAACAGCAGCACCAGAATCAGCACCAGCACTAGCACCACCGATAGCAGCGCCAACACGAACATCAGCACCAACAATAACACCACCAGCAGCAAGACCACCAGGAACACCAATAGCAACACCAACACCAGCAATATCACCAACACCAGCATCAGCACCAACACTAGCAACACGAGTACCAGCTCCAGCACTAGCAACAGCAACAGCAGCACCATCAACATCACAGGCATCAGCACCAACACTAGCAAACACTAGCAACACCACTACCAGCCCCAGCACTAGCATCAACAAGAACACCCTCACAAGGACCACAGCAAAACCAGCACCAGCACCAGAACGAACAGCACCAACATCACCAACAGCACCAACAGGACCACCATCAGCAACAGCACCAGAACACCAACATTACTAACAATACCAACAACACAAAGAACACCAAAAGCATCAGCAACAGCACCAACATCAACAGCACCAGCAACACCAACAGCACCAACAACATCAACAGAACCAACATCAGCAACAGCACCAACAACACCAACATCACCAACAGCACAAATATCACAAACATAACCAACACCAAGAACATCAACATCACCAACAACATCAACAGCACCAACATCACTAACAGCACCAACAACATCAACATCACCAACAGCACCACCAACATCGCCACCAACAGCACCAACAACATCACCAACAAGAACAACAGCACCAACATCACCAACATCACCAACATCACCAACATCACCAACAGCACCAACACCACCAACATCACCAACATCACCAACAGCACCAACAACACCAACAACACCAACAGCACCAACAGCACCAACAGCACCAACAGCACCAACACCACCAACATCACCAACAGCACCAACAGCACCAACAGCACCAACATCACCAACATCACCAACAGCACCAACAGCACCAACAGCACCAACAGCACCAACAGCACCAACAGCACCAACAGCACCAACAGCACCAACAACACCAACAACACCAACAACACCAACATCACCAACAGCACCAACATCACCAACACCACCAACACCACCAACAACACCAACAGCACGAAGAGGACGAACAGCACCAACAGCACCAACAACACCAACAGCACCAACATCACCAACAGCACCAACATCACCAACAGCACCAACATCACCAACATCACCAACATCACCAACATCACCAACATCACCAACATCACCAACATCACCAACATCACCAACATCACCAACATCACCAACATCACCAACAGCACCAACAGCACCAACAGCACCAACAATAACACAGGCAGTATCAGCAGCAGCACCATGATCAACACCAGCACCGGAATCAGCAGCACCACCTGCACTAGCACTAGCACCAGCAGCACCAACACTAGCACCAGCAGCACCACCTGCACCAGCACCAGAACCACCTGCACCAGCAGCACCAACACTAGCACCAGCCGCATCACCTGCACCAGCACCAGCACCAACTGCACCAGCAGCACCAACACTAGCACCACCTGCACCAGCACAGTACTACCTGCACCAGCACCAGCAGTACCAACACCAGCATCAGCATCATCAGCACCACCTGCACCAGCACCAGCACCACCTGCACCAGCAGTACCAGCACAAGCACGAGCAGTACCACCTGCAACAGCACCAGCACTACCTGCACCAGCACCAGCAGCACCAACACTAGCACCATCATCAGCAGTACCACCTGCACCAGCACCAGCACCACCTGCACCAGCACCACAAGCACCAACACTGGCACCATCATCAATGGCACCACCTGCACCAGCACTAGCACCTCCTGCACCAGCACCATCACCAGCAGTACCAACATCAGCATCAGCATCTACATCACCACCTCCACCAGCACCAGCACCACCTGTACCAGCAGCACCAACACCAGCACGAGCAGTACCACCTGCACCAGCACCATCACTACCTGCACCAGCACCAGCAGCACCAACACTAGCACCAGCATCAGCAGTACCACCTGCACCAGCACCAGCACCACCTGCACCAGCACCAGCACCACAAACACCAACACTGGCACCATCATCAATGGCACCACCTGCACCATCACTAGCACCACCTGCACCAACACCAGCACCAGCAGCATCAACACTAGCACCAGCATCAGCAGCACCACCTGCACCATCACCATCACCACCTGCTCCAGCACCAGCACCACCAGCACCAACACTGGCACCAGCATCAAAGCACCACCTGCACCAGCACCAGCACCACCTGCACCAGCACCAGCACCAGCAGCACCAGCACCAGCAGCACCAACACGAGCACCATCATCAACAGCACCAACACTAGCACCAGCACTGGCACGCCCAGCTTAGAGAATTAGAGCCAGCCAACAACATATGGAAACCCCAATCATGCATTAAATCATCCATAATAGGCAGTATAAATCTTCAAGAGAAAAAAAAGAAAGAAAAAGAAAAAGCTGAATAATCCGATAAAAGCATAAACTTTTCAAAACCAAAACAATTATCTAGATTGTATTCTACACATCGACCATAGATATTAGTGTCCTACTATTACTAAGCATGTGTTACCACATAGAAGACACTATTAAGTACATTTAATAGAATGTATTACAGCTGAAGCGTATGGTGTCAAAGTTATGGCATGCTTGCCAACATTAATTTGGAAGTTTGCACTTCAAATATCTCAAAGATTAGCCATTTAAAATAAAAGTTGCTTCAAACTAAAGTACGATAGATTATAGCCAGCAATCTAATATATTTTTCTCAGAAAATGACAGAATCTGAAAAGCATCGGACTATGTCGCCTAAAATTAATTTAGATTACATACCATTACCAATAATAAGAACAGTTCCCTTCAGCACATTTATACTCACATAATGCGTTGTGCATCCCATATGTATTGCTTGCATTATTTCTGTGAGAATGGTAGTCGCTATACATTCAAGCTAAGATTCCTTACACACGGTATGCGGCATGCCATATGCGAATGCGAATGCGGCAAAAAATTGAAACGCCTTGAAGTCAATGGGCTACAACCCTTACACACAGTATGCAAATGCGAATGCGAATGCGAATGCGACAACTCGATCGGTCCCTGTAGCGATTGGTGTGGCATGCGGCATGCGGCATGCGGCATGCAGTATGCAAATAGAAAGGTCAGTCGCACTTGCCCATTAGCTTTAACGAGGAGAGGCGACTGAGCATTACGGAACGGTCACACACCAGGGTGCAGAGGGGAAACATCTGGTAGTGGTGGTGGTGGGGGACGCTTGCCGCTTACCGCGTAGAAGGAATCCTCCCATTCGGATACTGCATACCGCATGCTGCATGCCGCATACCGACTAGAAGGAATCTTAGCTTAAGTGTTTACCTGCACACATCATACATTAGGTCAACTAAAATACATTTATGAGGTTGAGTAGCAACAATACTAAACAAACCAATGATATGGATACATTGCTACTGGGGGGGGGGGGGGGTCGGAGGGGGCGGGGGGTCATTGTGATGCAACGTGTAATCAGTATAGTCTGTGTTTAAATGGGTGTAAAGGGAGAGGGGGCGGGTAGTCGGTGGGTGGTTGAATGTTGGGTACAATCTCTACCACCAGGTGGCTTAGTGATGTTAGTACGTGCAGGGAGGTTCGGAGGGAGGTGTGCGCGTGGGAGGTGGGGGTGATTGTGTGTGTGGTAGGTGGGGGTGTATATGTGTGTGGTGTGGTGGGGGTGTTATGTGTGGTAGGTGGGGGGGTGTATGTGTGTGTGGTAGGGGGGGGTGTTTGTGTGTGTGGTAGTGGGGGTGTATATGTGGGTGGTTGGGAGGGATGTGTGTGTGGTAGGTTGGGGGTGGATGTGTGGGTAGTGGGATGTATGTGTGTGGTGGTAGGTGGGGTGGATGTGTGTGTGGTAGCTGGGGGTGTATGTGTGTGTGGTAGGTGTGTGATGTGGTAGGTGGGGGTGTATGTGTGTGTGATAGATGTGATGTATGTGTGTGTGGTAGGTGGGGGTGTATATGGTGTGGGTAGGTGGGGGTGTTTGTGTGTGTGGTAGGTGTGTATGTGGTAGGTGGGGGTGTATGTGTGTGATATATGTGATGTATGTGTGTGTGGTAGGTGGGGGTGTATTGTGTGTGGTAGGTGGGGGGTGTTGTTTGTGTGTGTGGTAGGGTGTGTATGTGGTAGGTGGGGGTGTATTGTATGTGGGTGATATATGTGGGTGTATGTGTGGTAGGTGGCGGTGTATATGTGTGTGGTAGGTGGGGGTGCATGTGTGTGTGTGGTAGGTGGGTGGGTGGTAGGTGGGTGTGGTATGTGGGTGTGTCTTTGTGTTTGGTAGGTGGGTGTGTGTGTGTGGTAGGTGGGGGTGTATGTGTGTGTGGTAGGTGGGGGTGTTTGTGTTTGTGTGTGTGGTAGGTGGGGGTATATGTGTGTGTGGTAGGTGGGTGGGTGGTAGGTGTGTGTGTGGTAGGTTGGGGTGTCTGTGTTTGTGGTAGGTGGGGTTGTTTGTGTATGTGGTAGGTGAGTGTATGTGTGTGTCGTACCTGGGGGTGTTTGCGTGTGTGGTAGGTTGGGGTGTATGTGTGTGTCGTAGGTGGGAGTGTTTGTTGGTGTGTGATAGGTGGGTGTGCTTGTTTGTGTGGTATGTGGGGGTGTCTTTGTGTGTGGGAGGTGTGGGTGTTTGTGTCTGTGTGGTAGGTCAGGGTGTGTGTGTGGCAGGTGGGGGTGATTGTGTGTGTGGCAGGTGGGGGTGTTTGTGTGTGTGGTAGGTGGGGGTGTGGTAGGTGGGGCTTTATGTTTGTGGGGAGGTCGGTGTGTATATGTGTGTGGTATGTGTGTGTATGTGTGTGTGGTAGGTGTGTGTATGTGTGTGGTAGGTGGGAGTGCCTGTGTGTGAGATATGTGGGGGCATTTGTGTGTGTGGTAAGTGGGGGTGTTTGGGTGGTAGGTGGGGGTGTATGTGTATGTGGTAGGTGGGGGTATTTGTGTGTGTGTGGTAGGCGGGGGTGTATGTGTGTGTGGTAGGCGGGGGTGTATGTGTGTGTGGTAGTTGGGGCTGTTTGAGTGTACGGTAAGTGGGGGTGTATGTGTGTGTGTGGTAGGCGGGGGTGTATGTATGTGTGGTAGCTGTGGGTGTATGTGTGTGGTACTGGTAGGTGGCGGTGCTTGTGTTAGGTTGGAGGCGATGACAGGTGATGCTGTTTAGTGTCATGTCTTTGGTATCAAGGACCTCAAACTCCATATTAGGACGGTGTAGTCTTTGATTTGTTGTTCTTTATTTATTTGTTTGATGTATGCATCATGTAGAACATAATAACCTATCCTATTTTCCTTGATAGGTTTAAAAAACATGTAATATCCAGCTAACTCAAACTATCTGGCTGGTCTATAAAGTCTAATCATTTTGCTTATGTCACACTGCCACTGTCACACTTCCCCATAGCATATTGGCCACGCCCCATTACTCATGTCCGTATGCCGCATTGCCCAGGTAAAATGTCCCTGCCGTATTGCAAAAGTCATATTGCATGCATTGCATTCCCCATGCCACATTGTCACTGATGGTTGAGCAACATCAATGTCACATTACCAATGTCACTGTTATATCGTTATGTTTGCAAATATTCAGATTGAGAAGTAGTTGGATATTTAGATATTTTGATATATAGATATTTCGAAATTTAAATATTTAGTTAATTAGCTATTTAATAAAAATATATTTAGATATTTATGTATTTAGGTACTTAGGTATGTAGGCACCTATACTTCTAGCTATCTGTGCATTTAGATATGTAGGTACTTAGTTACTATGCGCTTTGGCATATCTGTCTTTATGTATGCAGGTATAATGTGTATTATGTATTCAAGTATTTCTGTGTTTACATATTTACATATTTATATATTTACATATTTACACATTTACTTATTTATATATTCACCTCTTTGCATATCCATGTACTTATGTATTTATGTATTCATATATTTTATTATACTATATGAAGAGTTCAGGCGTTAAACCACATACACGGCAATCCAAAAATGTAGTTTAAATCAATGATATTTACCCGAAAGTAATTTTAATTCTCATTAATTCCACTTTTTATATGATCATATTGCTAGGCTACAGGATGGGCTTGGCAAAGCCACTCTGCGTTCACTCAGTGCTCATGGCGGGTTCAATGTCAGCACTTCTGTCAATTGGTGCCCCAGAAATAGCATCCTGTTGTATTATGCATTAGCGTTTATTGTACGCAGAACTGGTCAGCATACAAATAGCAAACTCTGTGCACAGCATAAAATGTCAAGTGGGGGACCAAAGACTGGCTCAGAAACTGGTCAAATATTGGCTTGCAGACAGGAACACATGGTCACAAACAATGTTAATGACTGGTTCAAGCCTGCAATAAGGATTGTCTCAGAAACAGTGAAAAGAAAAGGCTGGCTCACAAGTAGTGAAGAAGGCTGTCTCATAACAGTGAACAAGGCTGTCGTGCAAACAGTTAACAAGACTGTTTTCAAATAATGATACAGGCTGGCTCATAATTATTGAAGAAGGCTAGCTTGCAAGAATTGGTAAAGGCTGATTCACAAACAGCAATAAAGACTGACTCACAAACAGCAATAAAGACTGACTCACAAACAGTGATAAAGACTGACTCACAAACAGTGATAAAGTCTGACTTACAAATGGTGAGAAAGACTGGCTCACATAGAGTGCCAAAGCCTGGCTTACCAATACTTCAAAGCCTTGCTCACAAACAGTGATAAAGGCTGACATACAAACAATGCCAACGGTTGGCTCACAGACAGCAAGAAAGACTAATTCACACACGGTGAGAAAGATAGTCTTACAAAGACTGAGAAGGTTTGGTTTGCAAACAGTGCCAACATCTGGCTCACAAACACTGAAACAGTGATAAAGGCTGACTCACAAGCAGTGATAAATGCTGACTCACAAGCAGTGATAAAGGCTTACTCACAAACAGTGATAATGGTTGTGTCACAAATATTGATAAAGGCTGACTCATAAACATTGATACATGCTGACTCACAAACAATGATAAAGGCTGACTCACAAACATTGATGAATACTGACTCACAAGCAGTGATAAAGGATGACTCACAAGCAGTGATAGAGGCTGACTCACAAACAGTGATAAAGGATGTGCCACAAACATTGATGAATACTGACTCATACACAGTGATAAAGGCTGATCCACAAACAGTGATAAAGGCTGCAATACAAACATTGTTGAAGGCTGACTCACAAACATTGATTAATGTTGACTCACAAGCAAGGATAAATGCTGACTCACAAACAGTGATAAAGGCTGACTCAAAAGCAGTGATAAAGGCTGACTCACAAGCAGTGATAAAGATGACTCACAAACAGTGATAAAGGCTGACTCACAAACAGTGATAAAGGCTGACTCACAAACAGTGATGAATGCTGACTCACAAACAGTTATACAGGCTGACCCACAAAGAGTGATATCGCTTGGCTCACACATAGTGATAAAGGCTGCATCACAAATAATGATAAATGCTGGCTCATCAGCAGCATCAGAACCTGGATCACAAATGAGATTAGAGGCATTAGAGGCAGGTTCCAAAACAGGAGGAAATGTTGCCTCCTACCCAGGGCCAAAAGCTGGGTCACAAATTGGAACAAAGGCAGGGTTGTGATCATAAGTCCAGTTTATTTCATTATATGCATCAGAGTACCGTGAAGTTCAAATCACTTGGTAATTCTGGTGCGTTTTATACCACTGCCAGATACTCTCGCTTATTGCAGTAATTTATTTTTAGATGAGTATAAAGTATGCACCTTTCCTTCCGATTTGCACTCATTCGGGGGTCATAGAACTGGGTTGAGGGTGGAGGAGCTGGTAAGTAATTTAATACGGAGCGTATTTATGCTTTACTCACATAATTTTGGGGGGATAGATGATCATTTTTATTCACCGAATAAAGGTTTGTTTTTTTCAGCACCGAGTCACTGGTCTTCCAGCCATATGTTGCATTCATTCCCGTTTATAATAGATTCTAAAATCAATACGGTAAAATTGACCGAACTACTTTAGAAGTACCCACAAGCAAACTCAGCCAACCCGGTTGAGATATGAATCTAGGACACTACACCATTTTAATATCTTTACATTTGTTGATAAAAATTACATAGTCCGATGGTTTTGAGTTTCAATCATTTTCTGAGATTGCTAATATTAGCTTGTATTTAGAATAGTATCTTCCATGAGCTTGAAGTAACTTTGATTTAAAATTGCTAAATTTGAAGATATCTGAAGTGCAAACATGTAATAATAATTTTGGCAATTACATTGTCCATGATGTGCGCAACATGGGTAATTGATATCGCGAGACTGTGTATTCCCAGTAGATTTCGAAGCGACTATTGGCGCCATCTATATTGTAATTCTGAACTAACCAAATGGTCGTCGCCTCATGCGCCACCTACTGTAAATTCCTTGAAACCGATATTACGCAGTTAACGAAACTGCGCACTAGATTTAAATGTGACCATTGGCGCCACCTATATTGTTCTTGGGAACTAGCATTCGCCGCTGACCGACGCACCACCTACTGTAAATTCAGAGCAACGGCTATGACGCAGTTAGGAAGTCTAGACACTTTGACCAGAGCCTTTCAACCGATCGGATGTGTTACCTTGCTGTAGATTTGCCGTCCCACCCACCCAACTAATGACATAGATCGATAGGGTTAAGTGCCTGAAATCCTCAAACTATATACAATCATCAACATCTTGAATTTAACTGTAACAAGCTAAGTAAAAGAATAAATGCCACTATATACACTGTATCGTGTTTGTTCATTTGGCTTAGTATGGCCTTCTACATAACAACAAATACTTAATAAGTGCACCAATATTTAAGTTGAAAATTTGATGCTAGTATTATCGGCAATGCAGTTTTAAGCCAGGATAATTTCTGCTGCGAACCATTGATCTTCCTCATCCCACTGCTCCTGTCCTCGCTCTATCCTACTACAGTAAAACCTCTCTATACCGACCCCTCCACAAATCGACCACTCCCCTATGTCGATCGCTTTATCTGGGTCCCAACAATACCATTGTAAGGATATTCTAACTCTCTAAACCGACCACCTCCCTAGATGTACCACTTAAACTCGGCCCCATGGTCGGTCGATTTAGAGAGGTTTTACTGTTACTGTACTTCCAAATAATGGCAAGCTTAAATTGTTAAGTCATTACTTTGACGCGTCAGGTTCAGCGTCAGGATTCAAGGCACCCCATGACTTGTGCCACAGAACCCTAGCGTCCAACGTATGCAGTCATCCCAGATGGGCTATTTGAGCCACTGGTGATCATTTACCAAAAAAAAGGTTATGTAAACAAAGCATAATAAGCACTCTCCATATTAAATCACTTACCAGCTTCTGTACACTCAACCCAGTCTCTATGACTCTCAAATGAGTGCAAATCGGACGGAGAGGTGCATACTTTATATTCTTCCAAAATAAATTACTGCAATAAGCACCAGTATCCAGCACTCGTATAAAACCCACCAGAATTACCAAGTGATTTGAACTTCATGACACTCCATCTTTGAATCGATATGAGCGAGAAGACAAGAGTGCTGGCTGGATTCCCGTGGTGGAGGTCGTATGGAGGTCAAATCAATGAGGTACAAAATTGATCTTATTCATGCGTCTGTTCACCTGGTCACTTCATGAGGCTGTTCATGTGGCTCTTCCTGCAGTTGTTCACCCTCCCACTTCAGAGCTCTTCTCCCCACCCGCTACACCCCACACGCACACTCCTTACTATCGTCATCCCAAGTTGTGCTATTGCTCGCTGCCTTCCTTCCCTTCCCTCCCCTCCCCTACAAACCTTCCTCCCATCACCTATCTACCGTCCCCAAACCCTCCTTCCTTTCATATGCTCAGCATCCTCCAACCCACCCTCCCATCACCTGTCCACCATCCTCCAAATCTCCCTCACCTCCTCACTATTCTCCAACCCCCCTTCTCCATAAAGCTCAATATCACTTGATTGATCGTCACTGACCCATTACTGCCCCCCCCCCCCCCACACGCATTCCCCTTGATTGATCGGTCTATCCCCATTACTTCACCCACCCCCTCACATCCACAGATCCACATCCCACCAACCCACACCAAACCCAACTACACACTCACACCGCACACACAAACCCCGCACACCCACCCCCTCACATCCACATATCCCACTCATATACACATCCACATCCCACGAACCCACACACCCCGCAGCACACCCACCAATACACATCCACACACCCACACACCCACAGTCACCCACCCCTCACATCCACAGATACTCATATACACATCCACATTCAAAACCCACACACCCCGCAGCACACCCACCTACACCACACACCCACACCCACACACCACCACACACCCACACCCACACACCACCACACACCCACACCCACACACCACCACACACCAACACCCACACACCCACACCCCCACATCCACACACCACCCACACACCCACACCCACACACCCCACACACCCACACACCACACACAACCCACACACCCACACACCCACACCCCACCCCCCACACACCCACACACCCACACACCCACACACCCCACACCCACACACCCACCCACACACCCAAACACCCACACACACCCGTACACACCCACACACCCAAACACCCACACATCCACACACCCACACATCCACCACCCAACACCCACCACACCCACACACCCACACACCCACCAACACCCACACACCCACACACCACACACCCCACACCCACACACCCACACAACCACCCACTCACACATCCACACACCCACACACCACATACCCACACACCCACACACCCACACACCCACACACCCACACACCTATCCACACACCCACACACCCACACACCCACACACCCACCCACACACACACACACCCACACACCCACACACCCACACCTACACCCCCACGCCACACTCATCTACATACCCACACGCACACCCGACCCACCTACACACCCACAGCCCACACACCTACACATCCACACCCCACACACGCACACCCACATACCTACTCACCCCTCCCCCACAACACACCCACACCCCAAACACTCCACACCCAACACACACACACCATTTTGCCTTTCCGCGCCCTGCTTTATTACGAAGTTGATGATGTATAAATATTATTTAATTCCACACCACCACCCACCACCCACCACCCTCCCACCCTCCCACCCTCCCGCCCTCCCACCACTCGCCGCGGGAGTCCGGGGCAATGGGATTCGGGTGGTGCCTTTTGGGTGGCGCGTGCCTCGGGCACATTATGCAATTATGGCGTGCCCGCCACGGCCGTCGGGGCACGGCGCCCGCGCCTAACCAGCGCCACCTGCAACTTTGGCGCCAAATTGTATTTTCTCCACAAACAATGTCGTCTGCCGAATCTAAAGTCGGGAATTTCTTGTCAATGAGGATTGTTACCCTTTTTTTCTACACACACCCCCTCACACACACACCCCCACCCCCACACACACTCCCCCCCCCACCACACACACAATCCACCACACAACACACACTCTATCCAGCCGTTATTCCTCCCCCCCCCCCCCCCCCCCCCCCCCCCCCCCCCCCCCAATTCCGGAAAGTTAAACATCAGTGTGAAAGAAATGGGTCTGTTGTGTATTGTATTGTTTTGCTTTGTTTAGCATAATGGTGTGATGTGTGTGTAGGAGTGATGGGAGGCGGGCAGCACCAGGAGGCGGAGGAGGAATGAGAATTTGAGGGAAGAAGGGGAGGAGGTGGGAGGGGAAGGGGGTTGGCGGAGAGGAGAGGAGGTAGAGCAAGCGGAGTAGGGGAGAGTTGGCAGAGAAGTAGAGGCGTTAGAAAGTTGGGGAGCAAGAGAGGAAGAAGCAGAATATGAGGGTGAGTCACAGAGGAGAGGTCGAGGGGAGGGGAGGGGGGGGGGGGGGGGGAGGATGAGAGCAGGAGAGGAAGAAGATGAGACAGAAGGGTCTAGAGGGTGGGAAGAGGGGAGGAGAGGAGTGCGGGGGGAGGTGGGGCAGGTGAGGGTGAAGAGGTGAGGACGGGGTGACGGGACGGGAGGAGAGAGAGGGGAGGGGGAGGCAGGGGAGAAGGGGGAGGGAACAATGAGGAGAAGGGGAGGATGGAGGTCGGGAATAGAAGGGAGGGGGAGAGGAAGGAGCGATGAAGAGTGGAAGGATTTAGGGGAGAGGACAGGAGGAATGGAGGAGGGGGGGAGGAGGAGAGGGGGGGTGGAGGGGGAGTTGGGCTGAGACCAGAGGACGAGGGAGGAGGGGGAGGAGGGGAAGGTTTGGGGGGAGGAAAGAAGAGGGTGACGGAAAGAAGGAGAGGGCGGGGGGCAGGGATGAGAGGAAGGTAGGAGAGGAGGAGCCGAGGACCGGAGGAGGGGAGAGGAGCTAGGAGAGGGGAGAAGGGTGGTTAGAGGGTGGGATAGGAGGATGAGAGGATGGGGCATGAATCAGAGGTTGGGCGATGAGGGAATGTCAGGATATGAGGGGAGGGTAGGGAGAAGGGAGAAGGATGGTTAGAGGGCAGGATAGGAGGATGAGAGGATGGGGCAGGAAGGAAAGGAGGGGAGGGATGAGGGAATGGGATGAGATTAAAGCTGCACCGTCCGATGAAATATCAAATTTTCAAAACCAAACCAATTATCTAGATTTAATTTTACATATCTAACTTAGATACTGATGCACTTATTAAGCATTTGTTTCTGCATAGTACTGGAAGGCATTATTGAGTCAATTTAACAGAACCTGTTACTGCAGAAGTCTATGGTGTCAGAGTTTTGGCAAGATTGTCAAAACTAATTTTCCATGTTTGCACTCAAAATATATAAAAAGTTTCCCATTTCAAATAAAACTAACTTTGAACTAATGTAAAGTAGATACTAGTGATCGATCTAATATATTTATCTCAGAAAATATACAGAAATTCAAAACCATCGGACTATACAACTTTCAGGGAGGAGAGAGAGAGAGGGAGGGAGGGAAGGAGGGAGGAAGGAAGGGTTTGTTTTGTTTGTTGTTGTTTTACATCCTAGCAAGATCTAAGGTCATATCAGGACGGGTACCGACTTGTGACAGTGCACACTCATGGCGACTTTATAGTGCTGTCCCACTGGGAAACCAGGCCACCGGCACCATGACCTGGTATCCCACTCAGTCACATTATCCTGACACTGAGCACACCAGTCCTTGCCCTATCCTAATAATGCCAAGGACCTGGCTAGGAAGCGACAAGTATCAATTTTAAAGTCATTGGTTTGACTCGACCGGGACCCGAACCCACGACCCCACGTTCTACCAGCACGGGAGACTACGCTCTAACTCATTCGGCCATCCCGTCTGGTCAGGAAGGAAGGGAGGGAGGGAGGGAGGGAGGGAGAGCGACAACGGGGAGGTGTGTGGGCATAGAAGTCAGAGGGTTTGTGGGCATAACGGCAGGGAGGGAGGGCGGCATCTATATTGGCGGGGCGGCGCGCAGGGCATTTTAATGCTGACTTGGGCGCATGCGCAGTGGGTGATGGATGTGTTTGGCAGCGGCGGCCCGGACGCCGAGGATCGTACATTAAGTGGGGCGGGCACACCTCAGTGGGCGCACCGTCCACGGGCCCCGGGATATTAATGTGATCAGGCTGAATTAGGAATACATCATAATCTCATTGTCAGGCCCCTGTAAAAGCACGGCACGCTAAGTGCCCGCCGGGCAGCGGGTCACCGCCGGGGGGGGGGGGGGGGGGGGGGGGGGGGGGGAGGGGGGGAGGGGGGGGGGGCTGAGGGAAGGGAGGGGGGAGGGGGGTGGTATGAGTGGAGTGATGTAGGGGGTGGGGTGGAATGTGGGTGAGTGGGGTGGGCGTGGGAGGGGTGTGGGGGTTAGGGAGTGAGGGGTTGGGGGGGGTGTGAGTGGGGGAAGGGTAGGGTGTAGTAGTGAGTGGGGTGTGGGAGGGAGCGGGAGCACGGGCTGAGTGGAGGGTGAGGAGGGTGTGGGTGGGGGGTGTGTGGGTGGGTTGGAGGGGGTGGGGGTGAGTAGGGGGGTGAGGTGTGAGTGGACATGTGAGTAGGAGAGTGAGCAGGGGTGACTGGAGGGTGGGGAGGGTGTGTGGTGTGTAGGGTGGGAGTGGCGGTGGCGGTGGGTGTTGGTGGGGGGTGGGAGTGAGTGGGTGTGCGGGTAGGGCGGGGAGAGGGAGTGGGGAGAGGTCGTAAGAGGTCACGGTGTGGTAGAACAAGGTGAGGCAATGTTGAGAAGGGTGGGGGGGGGGGGGGGGGGCGGAGTGAGGGCAAGGAGGAGAAGGGGGGGGGGGGAGGGGGGTGGGGGGACTGGTGGGGGAGGATGGGGGAAGAAAGGGTGGGGGGAACGGGTGGGAAGGTGGAAGGAGGGTGGGGAAGGGCGTGGAAGAGTGGGCAGGGTGGGGGCGTGGTGGAGGGAATGGTGGTGGGGGGGGGGGGGGCAGGGGTGAGGGAGGGTAGAGTGTGGCTGGGTAGGAGGAAGTATATGGGTGGGTGTAATGTGTGTGTGTGTGGGGGGGGGGGGAGTTGCCTTGTGACACATGCCGGGACGTGGTGGAATGGGATGGGACGTGGTGGGGCTGGTTGGAACGTGGTTGAACGTGGTTGAACGTGTGGAACATGGTGAAGCATGGGTTTGGCAGTGAGGTTCGTGGTGGGGCTGGTTGGAACGTGGTTGAATGTGGTTGAACGTGTGGAGCAAGGTGAAGCATGCGTTTGGCAGTGACGTTCGTGGTTGGCAGTGAATGGTGGTCAGATGTGTTGTGGTTTTGTGAGCATGAGTTACCAAGCTGTGCACTGAAGTGAGATTCAGTGACTGGTGGTGAGGCGTGTTGTGGTGTGGTGAGTAATATGTACCTAGCTGGTCAATAAGCTGTGTGCCAACCTTGTCAGTATGTATTAGATAGCTTCCTGCCCCATGGAAGACCAGGCTGCCAGCACCATGACCTGATATCCCACTCAGTCACATTATCCTAGCACTGAGCCAACCAGTCCTTGTCCTATCCTAATAATGCCGAGAACCAGGCTAGGAAGTGACAAGTATAAATTTTTAAGTCATTGGTTAGACTCGATCAGGGTTCGAACCCACGACCCCACGATCTACCAACATGGGAGACGGACGCTCTAACTCATTCGGCCATCCCGTCTGGTTGAGTGAATGGGTCATTGTGGGCGCACAAGTACCAAGAACTGGCGGTGGTGGCACCACCATAGCCCAATAGACCGCAGCTTATGGACTAATCTGCAGGTTCGTCTCGTATTGGCTAATAAACCAGAATATAAGCGCCTACTATACTAAATAATAATCGACCTCATACCGAAGATTTATACCCGTATATCCATATGCCAGCTATATATAATTAATAATGAATACAAATTAAATGAATAAAAATAGACTGATAATTAAAGAAAACTCTTAGAATGTATACATGCTAGGCATGATACACCCAGGATGTAAACTTTAAACTTAAAACCAAAACTAGTGACCACTAACACAACAAGGTGAAGGTAGTAAGGGAAAATAACTATAGATACCAGACGGGATGGCCAAATGAGTTAGAGCGTCCGTCTCCCATGTTGGTAGATCATGGGATTGTGGGTTCACACCATGGTTGAGTCAAACCAATGACTTAAAAGTTTGTACTTTTTGCCTCCTATCCAGGCGCTCATCATTCTTAGGATAGGGAAAGGAGCAGTGGAATGAGGAAGAGCAATCGTCCACAATTGAAATTTTGCGACATTAATCAACTAATGTCGCAAAAAAATATAGCTAAACAACTAACCAATTGTAGAAATAACAGACCCAGAGTGGGTAGGGAGATGTGGGAGAATGCCTACAAACAGAGAAAGAATGCGTGCAGTCGATAGCTGACACAACTGAAAGTAACAAAACAAGGGGAACCACAAGACTATCGCTGTCTACTGGCGAGAACAGTTCATTACACTTAACCGGTATGGGGAACATAAATACACCATCACCCAACAAATAACAATAATAAAAATAGCACTTGTCCTAAGCACTCTCTGACCAATGCATTAGAATCTGAATCCTTTATTCAGCAGTGGAGTTGATGGACAGATTCAGAAACGTTGCCATAGTTACCAGCGTTGCAGTGATCCTGATTTAGATTTGTCTCCATTTGGTTATAAAGAGGAAGTGTGTAAGCCATTGGAGGCACACAAACACCAAAGAATCTTCTTCATTTATTTATGTGGCACACACATTCACAAACACCCAATCAAACACAAACGCTACTTAAGCGGCATTCCTTACACATGGTATGTGGCATGCAGCATGTGGCATGCGGCATGCGGCATGCGGCATGCGGTATGCGAATGGCAGCATTCCTTACATGTGGCATGCAGCATTCGGCATGCGGCACACGACTGGCTATATTCCTACCTTTATAATTACCAAATTATAGATAAGTATTCATATGTTTGTGGCTCTGGTAGCATTTTTACCAACCCGAACCCCCACCACCACCACTACCATATGTTTCCCCTCAGCACCCTTGTGTGTGACTGTTCCGTAATGCTCAGTCGCCTCTCCTCATCTAAGACTAATGGACAAGTGCGACTGACTGAACCCCACCACCACCACTACCATATGTTTCCCCTCAGCACAAACGTGTCCATAATAATCAGTCGCCTCCTCCGGCCTTAAACCTATGGACAAATGCGACTGATGGTTTTCCTCTCAGAAGCCTTGTGCGTGACCGTTCCATAATGCTCAGTCACCTCTCCTCGTCCATAACTAATGGACAAATGCGACTGATGGTTTTCTATTCGCACCCACGTGCCGCATGCCGCATGCCGCACCGATCACTACAGGGAACGATCGGTTTGATGCATTCGCATTCGTATTCACATTCGCATTCGCATTCGCATTCGCATACCGCATGTAAGGAATGTAGTCTATTGACTTCAAGGCATTTTGATTTTTTGTCACATTCGCATTCGCATACTGCATGCCGCATGCCGCATGTAAGGAATGCACCCTTTAGAGGTGAGCCTGATCGAAACCGAGGCTTGTGCTTTATGGCTGGTGTTCACTTGTGCCCAACACAATGGTGGGATACAGCATAGATACAGTAAAGTACTAAAGGCCAGGTGCAATAAATAACTGTTGTCTGCCAGAACCAATAAAAATTCCGGGTAATTATTCAACCTGGAAACATCACTGTAATAAAAGCACATCGCAAATGAGCAAAGAAAGCCTCACGGGTGCCAGTGTAGCTTCCGTGTGGTGCACCAGTGCTACACAGCTCCTCAGATAAAGCGGCTAAATATAACATACACATAGACATCATCTTTCAGTTACCAGTATAGCTCAATATACTACACCATCTGGTGCCCCAGCACTACATAGCTCCTCTGATAAAGCGGCTGAATATAGGCTAAACGTCCACAACATCTTCCAGTACCACTGCCAGTGTAGCTCAATATACAACACCGTATGGTGCCCCGGCACTACATAGCTCCTCAGATAAAACGGGTACATACACATACAGCCTACACTTCCACCCCATCTTACAGGTGCCAGTGTAGCTCAATATACTACACCCCATGATGCACTTGCACCAAGTACCTCCTCAGATAAAGCGGTTAAATATAACCTACATGTCCACCCCATCTTCCATGTGCCAGTGTAGCTCAATATACTAAATTGTGTGGTGCATGAGCACTAAATAGCTACTCAGATAAAGTGGCTAAAGATAGGCTAAATGTCCACAATCTTTCAGGTGCCAGTGTAGCTAAAAAAAACTAGACCATGCAGTGCGTCAGTACTAGATAGCTAAAGTGGCAAAATATAGCGTACATCATGTCTACTATCTTTCTGGTGCCAGTGTAGCTCAATATACTACACCATTTGGTGCACCAGCACTACATAGCTCCTCAGATAAAGTGGGTAAATATAGTCTACATATCCACACAATCTTCCATGTGTCACAGTTCCGAAGAATACGGATGTGTTCTGGCACATCTAGGAATTAACTAGGGACAGGGCACAAGTGAAAGGAAAGCTGCAAACAAAACAAACAAACAAATTCTGGGAACACGTCCTCATCTACAAGCATATTACCATCTCACTAGATCTACATCCTAGGCTAAGATATTAGTTATATGATAGGAAGTTTTACCCTCCAAAAAAACGCCAGAAAATAAATGCTGGTGGATGTCTGGGATACTATCCTGAAACTGGAACCTGGACATACACCATAACATTCCTCACAGCTGTCCAGCATTGTAAACAAGCACCCTCACGGGAGCTTACATGATATGAGCAGAATAAATACCATAACAATAAACAAACAAAAGATTTAATGTAGCCTTCCATGGTCATGTTTTCCGATCATCAGGTCTGGCCAAAACTATCTTTCAAGATGGAAAGAAGACACTGCAGACAAAGGGAAAGAAGACACCACAGACAAAGGAAGAGTTAGGAAGACAACATCAGAGACTGGACAGGCTTGGAGCCTGGCAAGTTCCAGAGGGCAGTGGAGACCAATTGGTAGAGCTGGTTGAAAAGTCATTCTGTAGTACCCCGGTGACCATCAGGGTTAATGACTTGAGGATGATGATGTAGTCTGAGAGTGAGAGTGGTGTCCATATTATCAAACCAGCAACTACGTATATCTACTACCCATAATTTAATAAATGTATGCCACCAACAACAAATGTATGCCACCAACAATAAATGTATGCCACCAACACTAGATGTATGCCACCAACAATACATGTATGCCACCAAAAATAAATGTATGCCACCAACCCAAAATATATGCCATCAATAATAAATGTATGCCACCAACAATAAATGCATGGCCACCAACAATAAATGTATGTCACCAACAATAAATGTATGCCACCAACAAGTTGTTGTTTGTTTGTTTGTTGTTGTTTTACGTCCTAGCAACATCTAAGGTCATATCAGGACGGGTACCGACTTGTGACAGTGCGCACTCATGGCAACTTTATAGTGCTGTCCCACTGGGAAACCAGGCCGCCGGCACCATGACCTGGTATCCCACTCAGTCACATTATCGTGACACTGAGCACACCAGTCCTTGCCCTATCCTAATAATGCCGAGCGCCTGGCTAGGAAGCGACAAGTATCAATTTTAAAGTCATTGGTTTGACTCGACCGGGACTCGAACCCACGACCCCACGATCTACCAGCACGGGAGACGGACGCTCTAATTCATTCGGCCATCCCATGCCACAAACAATAAATGTATGCCACCAACAATAAATGTATGCCACGAACAATAAGTGTATGCCACCAACACTAAATGTATGCCACCAACAACTAGAGTTAACCATCACCTCCCCACCCTTACCTACACAGCAATGATGCTACCTGACAGTTTCCCCTGTTAGTGTTACTGTGACAGCGCCACCAACCGTTATGACCTTGAGCAAAAGCACCAAGGTCATATTTACCAACGGTGAATTCTATTTCCCTTTCTCATATTTATTTAGTGAGTGGGCTTATTGAGTTGTAAGATTTCACATGCATGTCTTATTTGACAAATATTAATCCCGTGGTTTTTTTCATTAAAAACAAAAACAAAGAAGTTTTATGTGTGTCTCTTTATTGCTATGCAGTTGTTTCTGCTGCGGCGTCAACAGCCATTTTGACCTTCAGCGTGCCACCAAGGTCACGGCGGACGCGCGCTGTGTCACGTGACGTAAGTACTCAGGCACGGGGTCATAAAAGCAGCACCTGCCCACGTCGCCCTTTCAATGGTGTATCAAAATAAAAGGGGGAGGCGATGAGGGGTGGTCGCTGAGGCGTTGGTGTCACGTGACAAATGTACTGCCTTTATCCAATAGGAGCAAAGTGCAGTGCCGTCATTGAGGGCTGGTCAGTGTGTGTAGGTTGTAATTATCTTATGTAGTAGGACACTGTATTCTGACTATTCATACCAGACTCACCCACACACGTAACCCCCATCAAAGTACACCCAGAACCCCCCAGCCCCACGCCCCCAACCAACATTTTTTTGTTTTATTTAAATAACCAGCACGTATCCGACCTTATTCACACACCCACACACCCACACACCCACATGCCCACACACCCACATACCGACACACCCACACACCCACACACCCACACACCCACATGCCAACACACCCACATACCGACACACCCACACACCAACACACCTACACACCCACACACCCAGAACCCCCAACCCCACACCCCAAACCAGCATTTTTAGTTTTTTTAAATAACCAGCACGTATCCGACCTTACCCACACACCCACACACCCATACACCCCCACACCCCCACACCCACACACCCAC
The DNA here is from genome assembly GCA_030323885.1 of Branchipolynoe longqiensis. Classification (NCBI taxonomy): domain Eukaryota; kingdom Metazoa; phylum Annelida; class Polychaeta; order Phyllodocida; family Polynoidae; genus Branchipolynoe; species Branchipolynoe longqiensis. The sequence continues at coordinate 56,248,903 of CM059201.1, forward strand.
ACACGCACACCCACACACCCACACGCACACGCACCCACACACCCACACACCCGCACACACCCAACATACCCAACACACCCACCCACACACACACATACACCCACACCCACACACCACACACCCACACACCCACTCCCACAGACCCACACACCCACACACCAACCCACATGCCCACACACCCACACACTTACCCACCCATACTCCCAGACACCCATACATCCACACACTCACACACCCATACTCACACACGCCCACACACCCACACACCCACACACCCACACACATGCCCACATACCCACTTACCCACACACCCACACAACAAAACACCCAACCACACCCACACATCCACTCCCACTCCCACTCCCACTCTCCACTCTCCACTCTCCACTCTCCACTCTCCTATCTCCACTCTCCACTCTCCACACTCCGCTCTCCGCTATCTACTCTCCACTCTCCACTCTCCACTCTCCACTCTCCACTCTCCACTATCCGCTCTCCACTATCCGATCTCCGCTCTCCACTCTCCACTCTCCACTCTCCACTCTCCATTCTCCACTCCCCACTCCCCACTCTCCACTCTCCACTCTCCACTCTCCACTCTCCACTCTCCGCTCTCCGCTCTCTACTCCCCACTCTCCACTCTCCACTCTCCACTCTCCACTCTCCACCTCCGCTCTCCACTCTCCAACTCCCACTCCCCACTCTCCACTCCCCACTCTCCACTCTCCACTCTCCACTCTCCACTCTCCACTCTCCACTCCCCACTCCCCACTCTCCACTCTCCACTCCCCACTCCCCACTCTCCACTCTCCACTCTCCACTCTCCACTCTCCACTCGCCGTGCCGTGCGGGCCGCCCATAGATAAACCACCTCTCCATTAAAACAAAGACGTCCAATTAGGCGTTCAGAGCGTCTCCTGATGAGATTTCATTATGGCGCCATTTGCCGGCCGCGCCCCCTGGCGGGTCGGCGGCGCGTCACTCGTCGCCTTAATAGGCTAGCCTCGTTGCCGCCGCGGCCGCCGCCCATTCGCCCATTTCGCCACATCCTGCCGCGGCCCGGGGCCCTGTATTGTAAATCAGGGTGTCTGCGCTGCCTAGTGCGCCTGCGCGCCGGAAGTGAGTGGCCGTCCGCCCTGATGGGGCCGTTGCGTGTGGGGTTTTTATTGTTTTTTTGTTGGGTTGTTTTTTTGTGTTTGTTTGTGGGCGTCCGCGTCCGTCACTAAAACCAAAAAGATTATCCGCAGATTAAGCGATTGCTCAATGGATTGACTTGGCTTCTTGGGACTGGGTGTGGGTGTGGGTTTGGGTGTGGGTGTGGGTGTGGGTGTGGGTGTGGGTGGTGGGTGTGGGTGTGGGTGGTGGGGATTGGGTGTGTGTGGGTGTGTGGGTGGGTGTGGTGTGGGTGTGGTGGTGGGTGGGTGTGGGTGTTTTGGTGTGGGTGTGGGTGTGGGTGGGGTGGGTGTTGTGAGTGTTGGTGTGGGGTGGGGGTGGGTGTAGGTGTGGATGTGGTTGTCGGTGTGGGTGTGGGGTGGAGGTGGGGAGTGTGGGGGTGGGTGGGGTGGGGGTGGGTATGGGTATAGGTGTGGGTATGGGTGTGGATTTGGATGTGGATGTCGGGTGGGGTTGGGGGTGAGGGTGGCGGTGGGGGTGGATATGGATGTGGATGTGGTGTGTGTGGGTGTGGTCGATGTGGATGTGGATGTAGATGTGGATGTGGATGTGGAGTGGGTGTGGGTGGTGTATGTGGGTCATGGGTATGGGTGTGGATGTGGATGTGGATGTGGTGTGTGTGGTGCATGTGGGTGCGAATGTGGATATGGTGGGTGTGGTTGTGAGTCTGGGTGTGGGTGTGGGTGTTGGTGTGGGTGTTGGTGTGGGTGTGGGTGTGGGTGTTGGTGTGGGTGTGGGTGTGGGTGTGGGTGTGGGTGTGGGTGTGGGTGTAAGTACATGTGGGGGTGGAGTTTGTGTGGACTTGGGAGTCGGTGGGTGTGGGGCGGGTATGTATGTCGGATGATGTATATGGATTTGGGAGTTCGTGTGGGTGTGCGTGTGTCGGTGAGGGTGTGGGATGTATATTGACTTGGCAATTGGTGGGTCTGGAATGGGTGTGTGTGGGTTTGGGATTATATGGAGAAGAAAGTGCTCTACCTATTCAGCCATCCCTCCAGGGTGGTTATATATTGTATGTTGTTGTGTTCTCTGGGGCCGAGTGGTTAGAGTATCTGACCTTTTTCAAGGTCAGACTCCTAATCTGAAGGGCGGTGGTTTGATTCCCCATGCCCCCGCTCCCGCCCCCCCCCCCCCCATCTCTGCCAATCGGGATTTCCACCGCTGTGTAGAAATTACAGCGTCATCAATGTTCATGTGGTGTGGGAGGTTAAAAATCCCTTGGGTCGGTAAAAGTGTAGGCTCGGGCTTTCTTTCGACAAACTGTCTAATGGTGAAAACAAGTTTATTCCGACTTATCCATGATATGCAGTATAAATCTTGAGTAAAAAAAAAGGTACCAAAAGAAGTTTATTTCAAGCATATTTTGTAGACACGTGGAATTTTGATGTGTCTTAGAATGACACTAATGCTATATTTGATGTTTTTAATTTCTGCTTTGGAGAATGTCCAAACTGCACATTACTGAGCGCAGTCAGAATATGACCAGAGCCCATCGCATCAGTCTGACGCTCTCCTCTCTGCCTTCAAACCCAACAGCTTTGTGCCATGTCTACCCATGTATATTGAACATTAACCTGGAAGTATCTGATTCTCTAGGACTATTCAAGACATAAACCGACATGTTTGCTTATGGGGCTGTCACACTACGACGTGTGTCCCGGCGACCCGTCAGCGTTGAAAGTACTATGTTGCGCGTCGAGAAACGTCAAACTTTTCGGCGGTTTGGGGGAAAAGATCGGCGTCAGCGCGGCGCGTTATGTGCGCGCGGCCAACGTGTGTCGACGCGCTGGGGGAAAAAAAAAAAAGTTTGGCGCGACGTCTTCATTTGACCTTAAATGTTGCTAGGGCGTAAAACAAAAACGGCCCAGTTTGCCGCAACGTGTGAGCAACGACCCTCCCGCGCGCGCCGTCTTCCTAGCATTCCCATAACGTTATTCCGGCGCGTCCAACGCAGCGCGACGTGCGCCTAACGTCCTCCTAGCGTTCTTACCCATTTACTCCCGCGCGTTGCCGGTCGCTGGTGGTTTTTGACATGTTCAAAACACTCAGCGACCAATAACGCGCGCCGACTTTCGCCGCCGACCGTCAACGTCAAACATAGTGTACCGACGTGTACCGACGCGCCCATAACGCGCCACCAGCGCTTCTCGATATTTCACCAAATATCGCCCCAAAACACCACACGTTGACGGGTCGCCGGCGAGAAGCGTCGTAGTGTGACAGCCCCATTAGAAAGAGTCAATCAATCACTAGTTCCGTCCTCTAGTCGAGGATTGGATGCAATGGTTCTCCACTTGTCTCGATGGTGTGCTGTTCTGATAGACTGTGAATAATTCAAGCCTGTCCACTGTGAAATATTTGTAAACCATGATGTTCTTGGTCTCCCTCTCCCTCTGCTGCCATTCACCTTCCCTTCCAACAATGTACGGTATATTGAACTCTGACGAATGATGTGGCCAAAATAAATAAGTTTCTTTGTCTGTATAGTGGCAAACAAGCTTTTCTTATTTTTAATTTTTCTGAGAACTTCTTTGTTGGTGATCTTCTTTATCCATGATATTTTCATCATCCTTCAATAAGTCCACATCTCAAATGCTGCTAAATGTTTGTACATTTTCTTAGAGATTGTCCATCTCTCAGCCCCATACATTAGAGTAGACCACACATAACACTGAAGAATACGCTTCCTTGTATGTATTAATATCTTACTTGATGTTAACATTCTATACATTTTGGATAATGTTGTTCGAGCTATTGTTGTCCTTCTCTTAATTTCTTCCTCACATCTCCCATCATTTGTAATCTTTTGTCCGAGATATATGAATTCGGATACTTGTTCTATGTTTGTGCCATGTATGGTTATATTGATATTTGGTTTATCTGTCTTTTTACTTATAACCATTGTTTTGGTCTTCCTGGTATTCATCTTCATGTTGAATAGTAGAAAGAGTACCCTTCCCAAACACAGGTTAGTCAACACAGAAAGCACATGGAATCGTTCATTAAAGTTGCCTAGTGCGATGTTTTTTTAATGTCCCTTATTGTTTAGATAAATATATCAGGCTGACAATTATAACAGATTTTCATTGGTCTGGAGTAATTTTGATGAACAATGGCTAACTTTGGAGAAATTTGAATTAAAAACGCAGAACATAATTTTGACATGCTTGTCATATATATAAAAATAATGTCGACATGCTTGTCATATATCTAAAAAATAAAGTCCTTAAACTTAAAGGGGTTCCATAAACTATGGCCAATCCAACAAACAGATGTCTACTAGTACACCCAATATAAAATTTGACAATCGCAACTTTCGGCAGGTGTATGGTGGGCATCAAAACATGTTTATATTGCATTTGGTAATCTAGCCGAATACCCTGTGCTTTATGGTTGGACCACACACATGATGTTGACATGATGCAATTGCTATAAATAACAAATCTCTGAGAATCTGTTCTCGTTTCAGCTCACTTTGATGTTCCGCTCTGGGTCTATCAATCATTTGTTAGCAGCATTAAGTATTCGGGCAGCAGGTTACCTCGTGTTCACTGTCACAGCGCCTGACCAGTGGTGACAGATCTATGCCCCCTCCGTTGGCACATCCTCTGAGTTTGTCACAGAGAAGCCAGTTTGTTGCCTTCTTCCTATGTGTATATATAGGTTTGCTGTTGGGACATTAGCTGATTAAGCATAAATATTTCCCGTGCTTAATCAACTAATGTACCAACAATAGAAAGCTATATATATATATATATATATATATATATATAGGTCTTTAGTTGTTGGTACATTAGTTGATTAACCAAGGACAATTTTGTTGTTGGTACATTTGTTTGTAAAATATTCAGATAAAACACATCGGTTGGGAATGTGAAATGGTCTATAAAGGAGTACAAATGGTCTATTAATGTAAATGATGTATAGGGCCAGGTGAGTGAATGTATTTATGTTGTTGCTGGTGACTCTTTACTTGTAGTCAATAGTCATTGTGTATTAGATAGATAGTGTGAATGAGGCACTAGTGATAGTGTGTAAGGAGCCCCAAGAGCTCTACTCACTACCCCCTCCCCCCCCCCCCCCAACTGTTAGTGTTAGTCACGGATCACCACACACACACAGCAGGCAGGTGCAGGCCAAGCAACCACACCACATGGTGGTGGTGGGTAGATCACAGTAGCCAGGGTGATACAAGAATGCTTACTGTTCATTGGCGGAACTAGAAATGCTTGTTGCTGATTGGAGATAATGGTCAGGTGGTATGCCATATCAGATCCATGTACCACTATATAATAATAAACCCGAGGGTGCAAGCTCTCACTCTACTTTCACTCCTTTTACTCTTCCTTTCTCTCCTTGCCTGTATTGATTTCATATAGCCTGCCTACACAAACCACAGCTGCCAGAGGACGACTTTACAACTTACAAGTTGTTTAAGCATATGAAGAGTTCAGGCGCAAAACCAAGTAAACGCCAATCCAAAAATCGAGATAAATGTCATGGGGGTGATGAAAATGGGAAATACTGCGCCTAGAGCGGGACTCGAACCCGCATCTCTTTGCATTCCGGGCCAGTGTGCTAACCATTACACCACCTAGGCTCCCTGATATCAACACACTCCCCACGCCTACCTGTCTATGTGGTTACTTGCCTGAGAGGTCAGTGCAGACCACTACACTCGTCCCCCTGGAATTGTAAGTCTTGTAATGCTTACAATTACATACATACAGGCAATGCACTCACACATACACAGGGTAGGTTCTACAACTATACAGCGCGTAGCTTGTATAGGATCCTGGTCACGGCAACCAGTGTCGTGGGGGTGATGAAAATGGGAAATACTGCGCCTAGAGCGGGACTCGAACCCACATCTCTTTGCATTCCGGGCCAGTGTGCTAACCATTACACCACCTAGGCTCCCTGATATCAACACACTCCCCACGCCTACCTGTCTATGTGGTTACTTGCCTGAGAGGTCAGTGCAGACCACTACACTCGTCCCCCTGGAATTGTAAGTCTTGTAATGCTTACAATTACATACATACAGGCAATGCACCCACACATACACAGGGTAGGTTCTACAACTATACAGCGCGTAGCTTGTATAGGATCCTGGTCACGGCACCAGTGTCATGGGGGTGATGAAAATGGGAAATACTGTGCCTAGAGCGGGACTCGAACCCGCATCTCTTTGCATTCCGGGCCAGTGTGCTAACCATTACACCACCTAGGCTCCCTGATATCAACACACTCCCCACGCCTACCTGTCTATGTGGCTACTTGCCTGAGAGGTCAGTGCAGACCACTACATAAACATTAAAATCGTACCTCAAAAAGTTAATTTTGTTATCTTCCTATTTTTTTGTTCATTGTTCCATCATCATGTCATCACAACAAAGGTGGAATTAATGAGAAATAACATTATTTTCAGGTAAAGAACTGTAATTTTAATCAAATCTGTGGATTGGCGTTTATGTAGTTTTGCACCTGAACTCTTCATATATACTTCAAATGTTTAGTGAATTAATGTCCCAACAACAAAAAACATATATATGTACCCAGCGGCTCGCCGCTGGGATTTAAAAAGACGCAGCGCGGAGGAAGATGCGCCGGGCGCCTGCCGCCCCTGGGAGCGGTCAACCGGCGCGGAGCCGGGCCGGCCGGCGGCGGCGAGGCACGACGGTGCGCAACCGTCCGTGTCGCCATTAAGATAAGGCGGGGGGAGGCAACGGTCCCTCTCTCCCGCCAACGCTCCCAACGGCTCACCACTCACTCAGCAGTGGGCGCGCATCCAGCTCACACGGTCAGAGCTGCTCTGCCCTTAGCGCGTATTTCGCATCTCACGCCATCATGGCGGAGAACGAGTTTGACCTCTCCCACCCATCCCTCAGGACATAGGGGGGGGGGACGCTGAGCGCGCGGGGGGAGGGCACGCCGCCCACCGGCGGGCCGGCGCGCCACCCTCTTCCCCCGGCAGGTAACGGGTTCAATGCCCACGATTACCTTTTACCTATTGAATTAACATGGCCGCGCAATTTGCGGTCTACACCATTGACTTTAACTGGCCGCGCAATTTGTTTACACCACCATTTCTCTGACTTTATCTCACCGCGCAATTTGCTTGCATTGCATTGTTACTGCTTGTGATTTAATCCATTGTCTCGCTCTGCGCCCATTGGGCAGCGCGCGCCTGCTGCACAGGTTTGATATTTTGCTTTAATTTCATCCTGTAGTCAGACTTTAATAAAAAGTCTTTTAATCCCTCCGAGCGTCCTGTGTTCTTTTTAAATATATATATATATATATGTTTTTGTTGTTGGTAGATATGTTTGATTAACTACTAGTACTAAATAGTAATATCCCAAACACAAAAAACATATACACATATATAGATATATATATATATAGGGTTTTAGTTGTCGGTATATTAGTCGATTAAGAAAGGGACATTTTGTTGTTGGTACATTAGTTGATTAAGCGGGGGGAAATTTCAATCGCGAACAATTGGTCTTCCTCATTCAACTGCTCCTTGCCCGATCCTCGGAAAATCCTCATCAAACTGCTCTTTGCCCTATCGTAGTAATGCGGAACACCAGGCCAGGCTAGATAGTGGGAAGTGTACATTTTTAATATACGGGACGTAGCTCAGACCACCTGTGAAGGTGTGTGCCATCCTAGCGATCCTGCTCAGTGGACACATTTGCAGTTTGGGCTATTTTCCATTCCAACCAATGAGTGGTCCACAACTGGTTCATCAAAATCTGTTGTATGTGCTGTCCGATCTGTGGGAAAGTGCATATAATTTAATAAAGAACCCCTTGCTGCTTATCGGAAAGAGGAGTGAGTCTATGTGGCGGAAGTGGATTTCCTCTAAAGAAATATGTCAATATGACCATATGTTTGACATCCAATAGCCGATGATAAAATCAATGTGCTCTGGAGGTGTCGTTAAATAAAACAAACTTTTTTAGTGTAAATTTTTAAGTCATTGGTTTGACTCAGCCAGGTTTTCCAATCTGGTTGGTTTGAATTGCTTGACTGGCTAAACTGTGAGGCGGACACTAAACTCATTTAGCAACACTAACCTCCTTCATAATCTACTACAACTACTAGCACTAACAATAGTAACATGCCTTACCTAAGAATCCGTTGAACTACCTACTTACAATGTAATACCAGACACTGCCGAGGCACTGAACAAATTATATGTTCTGATGAATAAACAGTGTTACAACAACAAAAAAACACACACAAACCCAAAGAGCTATGTTTACTATAGGCTTCTGCCTCGTTCCGGCCACTTGGCAGTTTTGGCGGGAAAATGCTGGGACAAAAGTCGTCTGCGGCTGAGAGCCGTTAGTGCTGGCCGGGCGGGCGGGCAGGACCGTGCCCCGGGAGCACACCCGGGCCGCCCCTCAGTGCAGCCCGCCGTGTCCACGCCCCGGGTCACTGCCCGCCCACCCGCCGACCAGGGAACCCGGCAGCACCCCGGGGTGACCCCGGGAAGATCCCCCAGGCGGGAAGATCCCGGGGAAGACCCGAGGCGCTGGAGGAGGGGGGGGGGGGTCGGCTCTACTAAGAAGGCTGGCGGTGTGTTGGGGGGCGTGCTTATTTTGTTGTTGTGGTGGTGGTTCTTCCTTTATTGTCGCCGCCATGGTTAAATTAAAGTTGCTTCTGCCATTTTTGTTGATGTTTTTTAAATGATTATTCAGCTGACCAATGTTAAATGTATATATATATGTAATCATATATATGTGTATATATATTATATACATTATATATATTACATATATATATATATATATATGTATATATATTATATATATTATATATATTACATATATTACATATATATATATACATACATATATATTTACACACATAATGCCACGTACACACCTACCATATACGATTCGCGCACTAAAACTCATGACTCGACCTGACCCGCTTAAAACTGAAAATGGGCTGATTCATTTTTTGAATCGCGAATCGCAATTGTAATCGGTCCGTTTTAGCCCTAAAACTGAGTTTTTAGTCGCGAATCGCGAATCGTGAATCGCGAATCGCGAATCGCGGGGAGCGCACACCTAGCGATTTTTGTGCGCGAAACGGGCAGTTTTAGATCGTATACGGTAGGTGGGTGCACACAAATGGTAGGTGTGTACTAGGCATAAGCCTTAGCTACGAAAATGAGAACAACATAAATGGCCTGAGGTAGTAGAGAAGTTTCACCTTCTGCCATTTTTGTTGTTGTTTAAAAAATGCTTATTCAGCAAAACAATGTTAAATCTATTTATCTAGAGTTCAGGCGCAAAACCAGGTAAACGCCAATCTAAAAATCTGGTTTAAATTAAAGATCTTTCCCTGAAAATAATTTTAATTCTCACAAATTCCCCTTTTCATATGATCATAATTCATATGGTTATGGAGCAATGAATATTCTTGGTTCTAAATAACAGAATTAGATCGTAGCAGTGAATAGATTTGTGCTTTTTTGTTTTATTTACATACACATGAGAGCAGAATGAACTGCTTCTATCCAACCACGACGCAGGAGTAGTGTGAAGCCTAAGTCACATGCAAATTCTCAATATATAGCATGCCCTTGCAGGGCCCTGTCACCCTGCTCACATCAGACTCAATAACCGGCCCTATGTGTGCTAGCTGTTTAGCTACAGTAACCAGCTATATATTGCCTGCCCTTGCACTTTGCAGGGGTCCTAGCACCCTGCTCTCACACACTGGACATGCACAGATGACTATATCGGTAGAGCGCAGGTTTTCCATGCAGAAGGTAGGGAGTTCAACTCCCAGTCGAGTCAAACCAATGACTTAAAAATTGATACTTGTCACCTACTAGCCTGGTGCTCGGCATTAATAGGATAGGGCAAGGACTGGTTAGCTCAGTGTCAGGATTATGTGATTGAGTGGGATATCACGTCATGGTGCCGGCAGCTTGATTTCCCAGTGGGACAGCACTAGAAGATTGCCGTGAGTGTGCTCTGTCACAAGCTGGTACCCTCCTGATATGACCATGGATGTTGCCAGGACGTAAAACTCAAACAACCAACCGAACAACCAAGCGCACTGTCACAAGTCAGTAGCCATCCTGATAGAACCATGGCTGTTGCCAGGAAGTTAAACTCCAACAGCCAACCAACCATCAGCACTATCACAAGTCGGTATCCATCCCGATAGGACCATAGCTGTTGCCAAGACGTAAAACTCCAACAACCAACCAACACAAGTCACAAGTCAGTACCCATCCTGATAGGACCACATCTGTTGCCAGGACCTAAAACTCCAACAACCAATAGCACTGTCACAAGTCAGTACCCATCCTGAGAGCACCATATGGCCCTGTCACATTATGACGCATCTCGCCAGCGTGCCGCCAACGCGTCAAATCACTTTTTTTAAGTCAAGAAGTGTCAAACTTTTCAGCTCGGGGGGGGGGGGGGGGGGGGGGCAAAGTTGCACATATACATACTGTATACACAGCGTATGGCCAACATATGACCAACGTATAGCTAACGTACCTCCGGGCGAAAAATGCTCGAATTACGCTCATGGTACGTTCACAGAATGCCGGTGAACGTTATATATGTTATTCAATCACATAAACTATGCGTCATACATTACATACGTCAAGACATGCTGGAGAAACGCTAAACATACGTTAGGCGTACATTATCCATATGTTGTCAGTACGCGGACTGTACGTTAGCACTGCCTTTAAAGTAGGGAAATGGAGTGCAACGTAGTGAACAATGTTTGACTAACGTGCGTCTAATGTACATCGATGTATGCCTAATACATACATTATGTATGGCGGACTAAAATCCACACGTTGTTGAATGTTGTCGCACATCAAAAGTTCTGTTCATGCACAAAACTTTGCTGACCCCCTGATGTGTGATGCCGTATCTCGACAAACGTTGACATACATTGACGATGATACCAACTATCGCCTAATGCACGCATAATGCATAATGACGTATCCCGACGTGGCGGCAAAAAATCACATACGTCTACGTACGTTTGCGCGATGCGTCGTAATGTGACAGAGCCAATAGATGTAGCCAGGATGCAAAATTCCAAAACAACTAATGCCTGGTACACACCTCCCGTTTACGATTCATGCACTAAAACTGACTGCGCATCACGACCCCGACCCGTCCCATTTCGCGACTAAAACTGCCCGATTCGTTTTTCCAATCCCTTGCGATTTCAACTTTAACCCCTAAAACTGAGTTTTAAGTCGTGAATCGCAAGGCTCTGGTGTGCTAGGGGGTCGCACACCTAATGACTAAAACTCAAACTTATGCGCGAAACGGGCAGTTTTAGATCGTATACGGGAGGTGTGTACCAGGCATTAGCCGCCCTGCTCACACTGGACCCACTAACCGGGTCCACGTGGGGCGCTGTGACCCCTGTACTAAGTGCAGGCCGGGGAGTCAGCTGCGGCAGGAATCACGCCTTCTCCTCCGTAATTGATCCAGTTAAAACGGGGCTTTACTCTCATTTGTAATTGCCGCAAACGCCGTCAGAGGGCGCGCCGACGTGTCCTCCCCGGGGACCACACGTTCGACAGCACGGGTGGCCGCAGGTTCCTCTCGTGTCAGCTGCGCGCAAAGTGTCACGGGAATGTACTGGGGGAGAGTGGGGGTGAGTGGGGTGGTGTGGTGTGGGTGTGGGGTGGTGTGGGTGTGCGTGTGGTGGGTGTGTGGGTGAGTGTGTGTGGAGGGGAGGGTGAGTGTGGATGTGTGGGGTGTGGGTGTGAGGGTGTGTGGGGTGCGTGGGTGTGGGGTGTCGGTGTGTGTGTGGGTGTGTTGGGGTATGTGGGTGTGTGGGTGGTGTTTCCGGGGTGGGATGGTGTGGTGGGTGTGTGGTGGGTGTGTGTGGAGGGGAGGGTGAGTGTGGATGTGTGGTGTGTGTGTGGGCGGGTGTGTCGGTGTGTGTGGGTGTGTGGGTGCGTGGGTGTGTGGGTGGTGTGTGCGGGTGGGATGGGTGTGTGTGGGTGTGTGTGGTGTGTGGTGGGTGTGGTGTGTGTGTGTGTGAGTGGGTGGGTTGGTGGGTCTGTGGGTGTGGTGTGTGTGTGGTGTGTGGGATGTTGGTGTGTGTGGTGTGTGTGGTGTGTGTGGTGTGGGTGTGTGTGTGGTGTGTGTGGTGGGTGTGGGTGTGGGTGTGTGGGTGTGGTGGTGTGTGGGTGTGGTGGTGTGTGGGTATGAGTGTGTGTGTGGTATGTGGGCGTGGTATGTGGGTGTGTGGTTGTGCCGCTGTGTCGGTGTATGTGTGTGTGGGTGTGTGGGTGTGTGGGTGGGTGTGTGTGGGAAGTGCAGGAGTTGGGAACGGGTGAATATGTGGGGTGTGTTCAGGGTTGCTTGTTGGAGTTTTACGTCCTGGCAACATCTAAGCTCATATCAGGACGGGCACCGACTTGTGACACGGTGAACTCATAGTCATAGTGACTTTATAGTGCCGCCTAACTGGAACAGCAGCCCGCCAGAAGCATGACCTGATATCCCACCCAGTCACATAGTCCTACCAGTCCCCTCAATGGGTGTGGAGTGGTAGTGGTAGGAAGTGGGGGAGTTGGGAACGTTGGAGTTTGGAGTTGGAGAAGGGGGTGGGTGTGTGTGGTGGTGGTGGTGGTGGTGGGGAGTGGAAGGGTTAGGGTTAGGGATGGGACTGAGCAGTGGGGAGAGGGGGAACGGGGGAGGAGGATGGGGAGGGTGGGCGGAAAGTGGGTATATATGGGGCAAGAATGGAGCAAGAATGGAGCACTTCTTCCCCTGACCAGGGTAGTTGTGTTCTTGGGTGGGGCCCTTCACCTTTACGATTTCTCTGTCTTGTTCTTGTTGCTGGAACGACCGCTGCTCCCACCATTGTACGCCTTCCTCAAACCTCTGCTGCTGACCGGATTCAAGTGCTACATTACACTACACCTACAGCTCAACTACATGCCGGACCGAAGAGATTCGCTGCCGCCCCAACGCGTCGCCGTTTCAACGTTGTGAAGATGTCCCCAGCTTCTACAATACTCCCTACTGAAGTTAAGTCTTCAACCACAGATTGGGCCGATTTATCGGAGCCTCTCTACCCAATGTTGCAGTTCTGCAACCGGTAAACATCGTAAGGTTACAAACACCCCCAATCGTCGCCATCGTCGTCGCGGGTCCCTGGGGTGGGATGGGTACTTGAAGAACAGTGCCCTGAGAGAGTGTCTGGGGGAAGGGGGGGGGGGGAGGGTGAAGCGGTGGAAATTGTATGGGTTTGTGAGTGGAGCGGGGGGGGGGGGGCGGGAGGAGGGGGTGAGGTGGCAGAGGGGCCAGGGACATAGGAACCAGCCGTTGTCATGGTTACAAGAGCACGGTGTGGTTTCCTCCATGCCACAAAGAGGTTACATTTAATATCATGTTGGTTCTTCAAAGGTTGCATTCTGACAACAGAGTGTGGGCCTCTGGAGGATTGCTGTTGTGGGGCTGTCAAAAAGTGCACTTGCCGTTTTGGGAATCCACTTATTTCACTTCGATTATTGTAATTCCTATTTTGCAGCCTAAAGTTGAATAGTCCGATGAAAACAACATTTTTTTTTATAAAAACCAGAACACTTATCTAGATTTGATTCTATATATTCACCTTAGATAATGGTGCACTTATTAAGCATTTGTTGATGCATAGAAGGGCATAATGAGTCAATTTAATAGAACCTGTTTGTACTGAAGTCTATGGTGTCAGAGTTTTGGCATGCTTGCCAACATTAATTTGGCATGTTTTAACGTCAAAAACCTCCAAAGTTAGCCATTTAAATTAAAACTTACTTCAAACTAACGTAATGTAGATCATGAAGATCAGCAAAATGTATTTATATCAGAAAATGTCAGAAACTCAAAAGCATCGGACTATGCAACTTTAACTTGTGAAGATCGATGTCACACATACAAGCATCTATTATACATTTGTTTAAAAGTTTATTGCACGATATGAGTTTTTGGCACAAGGGGGTTAGGCATGGCAATATCAGAAGAAACATACTGTGCTTGGGATTAAACTTGCATAGTTGGATGGTTTTGAACTTCTGTATTTTTTCTCAGATAAATATATTAAATCGATCACTAGTATCTACTTTACATTAGTTCAAAGTAACTTTTATTTCAAATGGTAAACTTTTGAGATATTTTGAGTGCAAATGGAAAATTAGTTTTGGCAAGCTTGCCAAAACTCTGACACCATAGACTTCTGCAGTAATTGGTTCTGTTAAATTGACTCAGTATTGCCTTCTACGCAGAAACAAACGCTTAATAAGTGCATCAGTATCTAAGTTAGATATGCCAAATCAAATCTAGATAATTGGTTTGGTTTAAAAAAAAATTATATTTCATCGGAGTATGCAGCTTTAACAACAATTACAAACCCACAAGCACAAACAGAGCAACCCCATATCATGTAATAAATCATAGTGTGTGACTATTTTTCAATTTTGGAATAGTTATTAAATACTTCCATATTTTCTATTCTTGGCGTGTTCTGTGTCACTGTCAGTGTCAGATTGTGCGGATGTTTAAAATTGTACAGTCCAATGGTTTCGTGTGTGTGTTAAAGATGAAAATATCAGGGTGGGTTGTCATGACCTACATTACTTTAGTTTAAAGTTGCATAGTCCGATGGTTTTGAATTTTTGTATTTTGTCTGAGATAAATATATTAGATCGATCACTAGTATCTACTTTACAAAGTTACTTTTATTTTTAATGGTAAACTTTTGAGATATTTTGAGTGCAAACATGGAAAATTAGTTTTGGCAAACTTGCAAAAACTCTGACACTATAGACTTCTGCACTAACAGGTTCTGTTAAATTGACTCAGTATTCCGTTCTATGCAGAAACGAATGCTTAATACGTGCATCAGAATCTAAGTTAGATATGTAAAATCAAATCTAGATAATTGGTTTGGTTTTGAAAATTTGATATTTCATCAGACTATGCAGCTTTAAAGTAAATGGATAACTTTGGCGATATTTGCAGTGCAAGCTTGAAACATTTAAGTTTCATATTCCGATGGTTTTATACATGAATATATTTGGTTGATCGTTATAATCGACCTTACTTAGATTTGAAGGACCTTTTATTTGAAAATTTAAGTTTGTGGTTATTTGAAGTGCGATCATGACAAAAAGAAATGTTGGCAAGCACATTGAAATTCTGAAACCGTAGGCTTCAGCACTATCCTAGCAACATGGACTATTTACTTCCATAGTCTTCCTGTTAATGAGGATCACACGCTGTGAATGTTAATGCCTTTATATCATTTATATATCTATATAAGACCAGACAAGTTTTCGCGTGTTTGTTGTTTTACATCCTACCAACATATGAGGTCATATCAGGATGGGTACCAACCTGTGACAGTGCACACTCATGGCAACCTTTGAATAGTGCTGCCCCAGTGGGTTACCAGGCTACCAGCACCATGACCTGATATCCCACTCAACCACAATGTCCCAACAGTGATTCAAGCAGTCCTAATAATGCCGAGCGCCTGGATCGGAAATGACAAGTATAAATTGTTAAGTCATTGCTTTGACTCGACCAGGGTTCGACGTCACAAATCCCATGGATCAGATCCCACCATCTCCCCAAAACAGGAGACGGACAATCAACTCGTTCGGCCATCCCATCTGCTGGAGAGCTGAGAAGTATTACAATAATACAAAACAACAACATGAATGATAACTGGAGCTGCTATATAAATGTTACGTCGTATTACTACAACCATTACTTCTACTAACTATATATGTGGCGTTCTCTGTGGTGGAGTGGTTAGAGTGTCTGACGTTTTTCTAGGTCAGACGTCTAATCTGAAGGTTGGTGGTTCGATTCCCCATGCCCCCCCACCTCTGCCAATTTGGAATTCCACCGCTGTGTATAACTTACAGTGTCATCAAAGGCCAGTTTCTCTCATACCATGTCTATGTGGTGTGGGAGGTTAAAAATCTCTTGGGTCGGTAAAAGTGTAGGCTTGGGCTTTCTATCGACAAACTGTCTAATGGTGAAAACAAGTCTATTCAGACGTATCCATGAGAGGCAGTATAAATCTTCAAGAAAAAACCCAGAAAAAAACAACAACACAATTCAATAGGAGTAATATCACTGAACATATTGCACAATGCCCAACGTCTGAAGCCTCCTGGTTATGACCTTATATGTTGCCAGGACGTAAAACTCCAACAACCAACCAACGTCCGTAGCCTTTGAACACAAACCGGTCTGCATTCCTAGTTCGCTGTTTGTACACTTGGTGGCGCAACAGTCCGGCCTGAATCTCTTGAAGAGTCACGTGGTGCTGCGAGCTGTGATTGGCTGGCGGTAAATGGGCGCGACAGCTGGCTGGGCGATACTCCAGCGAGACCTCAACGAGACGGTGATTGATAGAAAAAATGAGCGGCGAGCGGAGGAATGCGACTGGTTGGGACCAGAAGGAAAGCGTGGGGAGGGGGGAGGGCCGGGGAGGGGTGGACATGCCGTGAGGGGCCGGGGAGGGCTATGAGGGGCCCTTAAGGCAGTGAGGGGCCGTGAGGGGAGGAGTGAGGGGAGGAGTGAGGGGCGGAGTGAGGGGAGGAGTGAGGGGACGTGTAGGGGGAGGGGGAGGGTCGTGAAGGGTCGTGAGGGGTCGTGAGGGGTCGTGAGGGGTCATGAGGGGTCGTGAGGGGTCGTGAGGGGTCGTGAGGGGCCGCAAGGGGCCGTGGGGGGTCGTGAACTGTAGTGCGGGGCTGGGGAGGGCCGTGAGGGGCTGTGAGCGACCTTGGGATGCTGGAGAGGGCTGTGAGGGGCAGTGAGAGGCTAGGGAGGGGTGAGAATAGGCTGTGAAGGGCCATAATGGGATGATAAGGGCCAACTAGGCCCAATCGGGCCGGTTTAGGCCGGTTATGGCCGGTTATGGCCGGTTATGGCCGGTTATGGCCGGTTATGGCCGGGAAGGGCGGCCAAGGGCCGAGAAGGACCGGGAAGGGGTGGAAGGGACGGAAGGGCCGGGGAAGGGCGGGGAAGGGCGGGGAAGGGCGGGGAAGGGCGGGGAAGGGGGGGGAAGGTCTAGGAAGGTCTGGGAAGGACCTGTTGGAACTGCATAGAAACGACGGTGTGGAGGGGCTGGGAAGGTCTTGGTCAAGCAAGGAGGCTAGCGCGGGCGGGTCGGGGGGGGGGGGGGGGAGGGAGGGACGGTATCAGGGCCAGCAAAGGAACGAAAGGGACCGGATGTGACTATATCACATGCAGGAGACGCTGAAAATAGACGCAGGAGGGGCTTCGGGGGGGGGGGGGGTGGTGGCAGGTCGGGGGTCGGGGGCTCGGGGGTCCAGGAGCTCAGGGGCCCGGATGCTCGGGGGCACGGGGGCTCGGGGGCTCGGGGCCTCGGGGGCTTGGGGGTGGGGGGGGGCGGCTCGGTGTGGGGCTCGGAGGTGGGGGGCTTGGAGGGTTGTGGGGTCTGGGGATCGGGGGGCTGGGGGCCCTGGCCTCGGGGGTTCAGGGGCTTGGGGTCTCGGGGGCTCGGGGTCTAGGAGGGACAGCAACATGCCATTTACAGGCCAACAGGGGGAATACAATATAGCTCACCCAGCAGGCAATCGACACTACTGGCGGAATTCCTATTCCAAATACATGTATAAACAAAATAAAACATCATCTCCGGCAGACCCATGTTCGGGACAGAAGTTCCCACGCTGCATTAATCGAAGCCACAGCCCTTAGTCCATCACCAGAGTCATCTGAATGCCGGCTACCATAATGCCTGCAAGACACCTATCGACAGAGCAGTAATGCCCACAATACACCTATCGACAGAGCCACCAGCTGCAGTAATGTTCACGAGATACCTATCGACAGGTCAGTTGACTGCAGTAATGTCCATAAGATACCTATCAACAGAGCCATCAGCTGCAGTAATGTCCGCAAGCCACCTATTTACAGATCAGCAATGCCCGCAAGACAACTATCGACTGAGCAGCCGGCTGCAGAAAGGCCCACAAGACACCTATTGACAGAGCCGCTGGATATGTTAGTGTCCATGAGACACCTATTGTCTAGAAGACACCTATCGACAGAGCCGCCAGCTGCAGTAATGTACACAAGATACCTATTGACAGAGTCATTGGCTGCATGTTGGCAAGATACCTATCACCAGAACCGTGAGCAGCAGTAATGCCCACTAGACACATATTTACAGAGCTGCTGGCTGCAGTAATGGTCACAAGACTCCTATTGACAGAGCCATTGGCGGCAATAATACCTGCAAGATACCTATCGACAGAGGTGGACGTGGCGGCCAGGAGAGGGGCAGAAGGTGTGGCAGGCTGGGATGGGTGTTGATTCTTCTCAATAAAATCATTAAACTGCAATTGATTCGCACAAATCACAGTAATTAAGTCATAAGTGGTAAACATTTATTTCAATGACGTCATATTTATATAAACTTCCGAGCGGGTGGCGTGAGAAAACCCCAAACATGGGTGGGTTGAGTGAAACATATCGGTGCCTCCCCCCCCCCCCCGCCCCCCACCCAGAAAGCGGGGTGGGAGGAGCATGACTACAGAGATTATTACACGCAATAACAATTTTAACACTAATAACACTCTTATCACTATCCATATTTATATATATACTTGTATATATGTATGTATATATATATATATATAATGTAAATATAATGTACATATAATACAAGATTCTGCTATTAACATGCAGCAGAATAGAGATTATGCGGTGGACAATAGTACCATTCATGAGCATAGGTTGTCCGGAGCCGACAACGGTGCAGAGGCCAGGGCGGATAGTTTGGGGTTGGGGGGATGAGGGGGGTTGATGGGTTGATGGGGTGATGGGTGATGGGTGATGGGGTGAAGGGTGATGGGTGATGGGGTAAGGGTGAAGGGTGGATGGGTGATGGGTGATGGGGGAAGGGTGATGGGGGTGATGGGGTGAAGGGGTGAAGGGGTTGTGGGGTGATGGGGTATGGGGTGGATGGGGTGATGGAGTGATGGGGTGATGGGGTGATGGGTGATGCGGTGATGGGGTGATGGGGTGATGGGGTGATGGGGGATGGTGTGATGGGGTGATGGGGTGTAGGGGTGATGGTGATGGGGTGATGGGGTTTGATGGGTGATGGGGTGATGGGGTGATGGGGTGATGGGGTGATGGGGTGATGGGGTGATGGGGTGATGGAGTGATGGGGTGATGGGGTGATTGGAGGATGGGGTGATTGGGTGATGGGTTGATGGGGTGAGGGGGTGAGGGGGTGATGGGGTGATGGAGTGATGGGGTGATGGGGGTGATTGGAGGATTGCGGGATGGGGGGATCGGGTGATTGGAGGATGGGGCGATGGGGGGATGGGGGGGAGGGGGGTGTGTGGCGACAAGGCAATAAACAGACACACACAAAAAGGCGCGAAATGTGAGTAGAACATGGTGATGTGGAAAGCAGACGACATTTGCACCCCGGCCTGTGCGTGGCGACGTGCCGCAGGTCGCCGGGACACCAGCGCCTCGGGCGGCGTCAGCTGGTTCCCGGCCGGTCAGGTTTCTCCGCGTCACTTGGGGCTCCGCACGATGGGCTCCGCTCGCCGGGCGGGGTAAGCAGCGCAGTGGCGGCCTCTGTCGGCACTTTTAGGAAGTAGGCCGTTAGAACTTGGGCCTGTCTTCAACGGGCAAAATCTGCATCTGATGTTGTCCGAACTGACATAGCAGGTATCCTGTTATTGTGTTAGATAAAAGATTCATCTTTGACTCTGATCAGTGGTGAATTACAAGCCTATGTAAGAGTTTGAGAAAATGTCCAAGAGTTCAGGAGAAAAAAAACGGTAATTTTGCCAAAAAATTAATTAAAATAAAAGAATTGTATCTGAAGGTAATTTTAATTTTCACTAATTCCACTTTTCTTGTGATGAAATAATTATGGAGCAATAAACAAACAAATAGGAATGTAAAAAAATGAAGTTTTGGAAAGTTTGATTCCAATGTTTATCTCAATTTTTGAATTCACACTTATGGGGTTTTGCGCATGAACTTCTTAATCTTATGTTGATCGTCTTCGATTGGCATTAACACCTTGTGTTGATTAAAATCAAGTATTCATTTGTGTAGTTGGTTGGTTGTTGGAATTTTACATTCTGGCAACATCTAAAGTCATATCAGGACGGGTACTGACTTGTGACAGTGCAAACTCATGGCAACTTCAGAGTGCTGCCCGACAGGGAGACCAGGCCACCGGCATCACGACCAGATAATCCCACTCAGGCACATTATCCTGACACTGAGCCAGCCAGTCCTTGCCCTATCCTAATAATAATGCTGAGTGCCCGGCTAGGAAGTGACAAGTATCAATTTGTAAGTCATTGGTTTGACTCGACCAGGGTTCGAACCTCTGGATTCGAATTCCACGGTCTACCAACACGGGAGACGGACGCTCAGCTCATTCGACCATCCCATCTGGTGGCGCAGATTGGGTAGAGCGGTAGGGGAGGAATATATATGACCTTAGATGTTACCAGGACGTAATACTCCAACAATCAACCATACCCTCCACCCACCCTTGCTTCCCCAACTACCCTGCAGCTTCCCTTCCACCTATTCTCATCTCGTCGGTTTCGCCACCAAGACCACCACTCTCCCCTCTACACCACACCCACGTACATGGGCAGACACACACTCAATCACACACACTCACACCCCACTCACACACACTCACACACACTCACACACACTCACACACACTCACACACACTCGCACACACTCGCACACACAATCACAAACACTCACACACACCCATACACTCATACACACTCACACACACTCACACACATTCACACAAACACTCACACTCACACATACTCACACACTCACAGGCCCACTCACACCCACTCGCACACACTCATACACACTCACCCACTCACACACACTCACACACACTCACACACACTCACACACACTCACACACACTTACATACACTCACACACACTCACTCACACACACAATCACACACATTCACACACACTCATACACTCATACACACACTCACACACACTCACCCACACTCAGACTCACCCACACTCACATACACACTCACACACACTCACGCACACAGACACACACTCACACGCAAATAGAATCACACTGTCACACACACACTCACACTCAGAAACACAATCACGCACACGCACACACATTCAGACACTCATGAACACACACTCACACACTCACACTCACACTCACACACTCACACACTCATACACTCACACACTCACACACTCACACACACGCACTCACACACACTCACACACACTCACACACACTCACACACTCACACACACTCACACACACTCACACACACTCACACACACTCACACACACTCACACACACTCACATACACTCACACACATTCACATACACTCGCACACACTCACACACACTCGCACACACTCGCACACACAATCACACACACTCGCACACACTCATACACTCATACACACACTCACACACACTCACCCACACTCACACTCACCCACACTCACATACACACTCACACACACTCACGCACTCATACACCCACTCACATGCACATATACTCACAAACACAATCACACACACGCACACACACTCAGACACTCATGAACACACACTCACACACTCACACTCACACTCACACACTCACACACTCACACACTCATATACCCACACACTCACACACTCACACACCCACACACATGCACTGACACACACTGACACACACTCACACACACTCACACACACATTCACACACACTCACACACACTCACACACACTCACATACACTTACACATACACTCAATACACTCTCACACACTCACACACTCTCACACACCCACTCGCACACACTCACCCACACACTCACACACTCACACACTCACACAAAACTACACATTCACACAATCATGGTCACATACACTCACACACACTCACACACATTCACACACTCACATACACTCACACCCACTCACACACACTCATCCATTCACATATACTTGCACCCACACACTCACACACACACTCACACACACGCATACACCCACACACGCATGCCTACACGGAACCTCTCCTTGATATGTGGAAGTCATCTGGTAGGCTGTGCATCACAACTAGTAGGGTAAATAGATCCTATTGTGGCGGGCAACTCTTGCCGTGACCCCCAACACATGCCCCCCGCTCCTGGGGTCACAGAGCCCCGGGCTGTACCACCCCCGCCCCCGGGTGCACACACCGCCAGGGGGTACACCGCCCCGCCCCCGGACCCCGGACCCTGGCCCCCGTCCCGCGGCCACTTTGCCGGTGTCCGTCACTATACATAGCCTACACGTCTCACCCCGTCAACGGATCCGGCACCCACCCCGCCCGCTGCCCGCCCATTGCCGCCCCAGTGCCCGCCCTGTGCAGGGCGAGGTGGGACGGACTGGGGCGGGGTGTGGCAGGGTGTGGCATGGTGTGGCAGGGTGTGGCATGGTGTGGCAGGGTGTGGCATGGTGTGGCAGGATGTGGCAGGGTGTGGCGGGGCCAAATAGCGGCGGAGTAAGGCGGCCAATGCGGGGTAAGGCGGGGTAAGGCGGGGCAAGGCGAGGCAAGGCGGGGCAAGGTGGGGCAAGGCGGGGCAAGGTGGGGCAAGGTGAGGGAAGGTGGGCCAAGGCGAGGCAAGGCGGGGCAAGGCGGGGCAAGGCGTGGCAAGGCGGGGAAAGTCGGGGCGGCGGGGCCGGGGCAAGGCGGGGCAAGGCGGGCAAGGTGGGGCAAGGTGGGGCAAGGCGGGGAGGAAAGGCGGGACAAGGAGGGGAAGGCGGGGCAAGGGGGGGCAAGGCGGGGCAAGGCGGGGCAAGGTGGGCAAGATGGGGCAAGTGGGGCAAGGCGGGGCAAGGGTGGGGCAAGGCGGGGCAAGGTGGGGCAAGGCGGGGCAAGGTGGGGGCAAGGCTGTGAAAGCTGGGGAAAGGGTTTGCTGGACAATGCTGTATGTTGCTGGGCGGGGTGGGTGGGACTGAGCGGGGTAATACAGGGTGGGGAGGGGCGGGGAAGGTAGGGGATAGGTGAGGCGGGATGGGCTGAGGTGGGGTGTGGGTGGGGATGGGTGGGAATAGATGGGGAGGGTGGGGGCGGGGTGGGCCAAGGCGGGGCTGGTCGAGGAGGGGTTGAATGGGCGGGGAGGGGCGGACAGGGCGGCGAGCGGTGGATTGGGCGGAGAGGGTAGATCGGGCGGAGAGGGGTGGATCGGGCGGAGAGGGGCGGGGCGCGGGGGGAAGGGGTGGGGGCGGGGTAATGAGCCCCAATTGGCTTCATAATTATGACGCATTAGAACGTTTGTCAGGATCAGATTCGGACCCGACCTCCAAGCTTCCACGACGTTTAAGGGTGTGCGCGTGTGTGCGTCTGTGTGCGTGTGGGTGTGTATGTGCGTGTCCGTGTGTGTGGATGGGGGAGGTGTTTGTAGGGGGGTACGGGTGAGTTTGGAACACGATGGCGACATCTAGATAACGTTAACCCCGACTCGACACGCTCTGTACCCACACCCACCAACAGGCAACTCACTCCCTCCACCCCACCTCCACCCCCACCCTCCACCCTCCACCCAACTCCCGGCCCCACAGACCTACCCACACACTACCACTTCCACAGTGAACCAACACACCACATTGAACATGTTGGATGGAGCGAGTTGTCCGCTCTCACCTTGTCCTGTATTGTTTTCATATACAATACCCAAATAATATGTAGGTAGACCTACTTTCTACGGAGATCCCATCCCCATCCCGACCCAACAGTACATTCTACAGAGTGTATACATGGGTGTATATGGAGAGTTCATGTGCAAAACCCTGTAATGTAAAAGCCAATAAAATATTTTTGTAATGAAAGATTTTACCTGAACGTAATTTGAATTTTCACTACTTCCATTTTTGTTGTAATGAAATGGCTATGGAATAAAGAACAACAACATAAGAATGTGAACAAAATAATTGTTGACGGTTTGATTCCAATGTTATCTGAAATTTAGGATTGGCGTTTATGGGGTTTTGCGCCTGATCTCCTCATTATTCTCTGTTCAGCTAGTGCATGCTCTCCGGAAAAGGCTTTACTGAGCACACCGACACCTGACATAAAACTGGGCATGATGGCTGAATTGGTAGAGGGCGGGCCTCGCGTGTGGGAGATCTGGAATGTTGTTCCCGGTCGAGTCAAACCAACGACTTATAAAATTGATATGTGTCGCTTCCTAGCCATGCGCTCAGCCTTAATACGATAGAGCAAGGACTGGTTGGCTCAGTGTCAGGATAATGTAACCGAGTTGGATATCGGGTCATGGTGCTGGCAGCGTGATTTCTCAGTGGGACAGCACTATAAAGTATAAAGTCACCATGAGTGCGGACTGTCACAAGTCGGTACCCATCCTGATATGACCTCAGATGTAGCCAGTACATAAAACCCCAACAACCAACCAAACAACTTGACCTAAACCAAGTTCAACTCTAAAGTTTCCCCGATTGGGCTTTCTAGATAGATGCTGTTAGTGTTAGAGGCGCGCAGACAAAAGTCGTCTGCTACTTGCTAGAGCGGAAAGTCGTCTGCAACGAGCCTCTGATTGACGGGGCCCCCCAGCAGGAGGCGCGCCGGAACGCTCACAAAGAGCCCCGGTACGCCCGGAGGGGCCGCGCGCACAGCTGGTGTCCATTGAGGGGGGCATCAAAATTGTCTCCGCCTTCCAGAAGGTATCTCTCTGCCTCTGCACCCTCCCCCCACCACATACGCACACTCTCTCTATTTCGCGCGCTTTCTCTCCCTCTGCGCAGGCGCGAAATGCACATCGCGCGCAGCACGCGTCGCACCTGCCGCCCAGTGGCGAGTGTCGAGTGCCCGGTGCGTAGTACCGAAGTTCGCCGCAAGGGGTAATGGCGGTTGTGCCCCCCCCCCCCTTCCCGTTGGTAGCAATATACTACAGCACCATTCCAGCTGCGCGGTGCATTGTGGGATGCGTGGAAGGAAACCAAACCCCCGAGAAGGACATGGCCTAAAGCTAAGCCACTGGGTGCAGCTATGAATTGTGATAGTTTCAGCTGATCGTACCCCTTGTTTGGTACATAGAATACCCAACTAAAAAATATATATATAATAAATTAAGATATTAATCTTTTATCCAGCATTGCATTCAAATCAATATAATCAGCACATATTATGCCATGTGCATTTAGCTTTAGAGACATCTGGGCACTCAGACTAGTGTTAGAGCCATAGCCAGAGTCAGTTTTACTTATTTTATTCATGTTTTTATTTATATCCTATGGTTAATGACATATGCAGACCTAGAAAATTAGTAGGGTTAATCATATATTGGTTATATATTTCTCTGAAACAAGTGTATGTTGATAAATTTGGCATTTTAATATTTAGAACAAGAATTAATAATAGTGATGTGCATATCAGGCTTAAAGTGATTCATTGTTTTGTGTGGAATTCTTAGCTCAAAATGTTTAACTATGGCTAGTTTTGTCTTAGCTATATTTGTCAGATCATTATATTGCATGTGTGCATACATGTTTATGCCAAATTGTTATATATTTCTATTAATATGGAATAAAATGTTAGTTTTGCCCTACGCATATCGGCAAACTCAATGGCTGTACAACTTTGCCATTTTCAGGGCATGCGCAGTCGGAACGGTGATCTCGTCTATTTATGAAGGTGGTACGGGCTATATTTTCTCACTGCTCCCTTCGGCTTGCTTCAATTGGGCAACTGCATACCTGTGCCGTGCCTCCTGCATACCTGTCCTTCCTGCATAGTCGCTTCCTCGCCTCGGCTTCCTGCCTTCCTGCAACCCTTCCTCCCGCCTCCCTGCCTCCCTGTCCCCCTGCCTCCCTGCCTCCCTGCCTCCCTGCCTCCCTGCCTCCCTGCCTCCCTGCCTCCCTGCCTCCCTGCCTCCCAGCCCCTGCCTCCCCGCCCCCCCTGCCTCCCCGCCCCTGCCTCCCTGCCCCTCTGCCTCCCTGCCTCCGTACACCCCTACCTCCCTACCTCCCTACCTCCCTGCCTCCCTGTCTCCCGATGTCCTTCCCTCATTCCTACCCTCTCCTTCCCTTTCTCTCTACACCATCTCCCCCTGTCCCTTCTCCCCCTTCTACCCGTCTCCCTCTCTCCATCTCAATCCATGTAGAACTGCTAACATACCTGATAGAAAGAGGCTACAATAATTATTTGACTTGCTATCACTAAAACAAAAACTTCATTATCAGCATCGTAACATGGAGACCAGATATGTGGTGCCCAGTTTTGGAGAATAACCCATATAGGTTGACGGTGCCCTGAGGTCATATAATTGTGGGTGTCCTCTCCAATGTCTATCCAGCCTTCTCTCAAATCCTTCTACCGTTGGTGCTTCAACCACTTGATCTGGGAGACTGTTCCGTGGATCTGTCACTCGAAAGAAAAATGAGTGTTTCCTGACCTCAAGTCTGGGCATCTACCATCCTTTTAAAACTTCTGTCTTTATCCCTCCCTTCTCCAATTTCAACTTCAGACCTCCAGACCCTCCACCCACCAACATCCCCTATAATCTAAATGCGTCCCTACCCATGCCACTTCCTGCCTCAAGGTCATCCCTACACGCCCTCCTGCCTTTCCCCTCCCCCCACCTTCACCTCTAAACGACCTTGACCTGCACCTTCAGTCACAAGGTCATCCCTACACACCCTCACAGTTTAATGTCCAAGCCTCACCTCCACTGCCCCAACTTAATTTCCTTCTGTCACAACCTCACTTCTACAAGACCCTGCCCTCGCCCCTCCCCACCCCACCCCACCCATAGTTAACTTCTACAAGCCCATGCATGCCCTTTGCCACTTTAATTTTATTTGTCAAACCTGCACAACCCCATCAGGGGCATAGCCAGAATTTAACAAAATTGTAAAAACTAAATTGTTCACACATGCTTACACTTACAGCGAAAGAAAAAAAAATTGCAAGCACACACATTCTTTACAAAGTGCATCTTAATTCTTTTAAACATTTTTAGTATGGACATAAATATGACGCTGAGACTAGTGAGAGAAATTGTTTGCACGTGCAAACAGTGTGACAGCATAGCTATGCCCCTGACCGCCCCACCGGATGTACTTCTAGTTCTACCCGGCAATCGATGCCACCTGTCTCCGGCTTGGAGGTGGAGAGTGGCGGGAAGCCATTGTCACGTAGGATTGTGTTGACTTCACCTGCTGGGAGGGCACTGGTCAGTGTGTGTGTGAGGGGTGGGGCAGGGGGGGTAGGGACACCCAGACGGGACAGGTGGGTAAACTACCATACTGATGCCGGGTAATGGCAGGTGGACAAAGGGATGTGAGGATGTGAGGATGTGAGGATGTGAGGATGTGACGATGTGACGATGTGACGATGTGACAATGTGAGGATGTGAGATAGGGGATGGGGGATGGGAGGATGGGAGATTTGGGAGGGATGGGAGATGGGAGGATGGGAGGATGTGAGGATGGGAGTTGGTAGGATGGGAAGGATGTAGGATGGTAGGATGGAGGGATGGGAGGATGGAGGGTGTGAGGGTGGGAGGATGGGGGGGGCGGAGGATGCGAGTGGACGATGGGAGATGGGAGGATGGGATGATGGGAGGGTGGGAGGATGGGTAGGGTGGGAGGATGGGATGAGGAGGGTGGGAGGATGGGGGACGATGCGAGGTGGGAGATGGATGATGGGAGGATGGGATGATGGGATGATGGGAGGATGGGAGGATGGGATGATGGGAGGAAGGTAGGTGGGAGCTGGGAGGAGGATGATGGGATGATGGGAGGATGGAGGATGGAGGATGGAGGATGGAGGATGGGTGGGCAGGGGAGGAAGGGAGGATGGGAGGATGGGATGATGGGAGGATGGGTAGGATGAGAAGCAGGGGAGGCCAGGGAGGATGGGACTATGGGAGGATGTAGGATGGATGATGGTAGGATGGAAGGATGGAGATGGTAGGATGGGAGGAATAAGGAGGATGGGAGGATGGGAGGATGGGGTTGGAGGAGGAAGGATGGTGGGTGGATGCGAGGGTGGGAGGACGGGATGATGGGAGGGTGGGAGGATGGAAGATGGAGGATGGGAGGATGGGAGGAGGGAGGATGGGAGGATGGAGGTATGGAGGATGGGAGGATGGGAGATGGAGGTGTGAGGGTGGGATATTGTTAGATTGGAGGATGATGATGGAGGATGGGAGGATGGGAGGAAGGGTTGCAGGAGGATGGGAGGATTGGAGGAATGGGAGGATAGTATGATGGGAGGAGGGAGGATGGAGGGTGGATGAAGGAGGATGGGAGGATGGATGATGCGAGCAGGGAGGATGGGAGAATGGAGGATGAGGATGGGAGGAATGGTAGGATGGGAGGAATGGAAGAAGGTAGGATGGGAGGATGGGAGATGAAGGATGGGAGGATGGGAGGAGGGAGGATGGTGGGGGAGATCTGGGAGGATGGGGGGAGGATGGGAGGGTGGGAGGATGGGATGATGGGAGGGAGGGAGGATGGGAGGATGGAGGATGGAGGATGGGAGAGATGGGTAGAATGGGAGGATGGGGGTGGGTGGAGGAATTGGAGGATGGGGAGGATGATGAGGTGGAGGATGGGATGATGGAGGAGGGAGGATGGGAGATGGAGAGTGCGGATGGAGGCTGGGTAGGATGGGAGGATGGGAGGATGGGAGGATGGGAGATGGAGGATTGGAGGATGGGAAGATGAAGGAGGGAGGATGGATGATGGGGGTAAGGATGGGAGGATTGGAGATGGGAGGATGGAAAGGATGGGAGGATGGGAGATGGGGAATGGAGGATGGGAGGAAGGTAGGATGGGAGGAGGAAGTTGGAAGGATGGAAAGAGACAAACGGTATAGACAGTAGAAAAAAAAAGAGAAAAAAACATAAAAAAACACTAAAACAAGTGAGCACATCGCCCCATCCCACCCCCCAGGTGGATAGTAACTCCAGCCCCAACAAAACCGGAAAGTCGGCCCAGCCCACACCCCCTCGCCGTTCCGGTCACCCTCTAACCCACCCTGAACGCCTTCTGCACCACCGCCACTCCCGCCTCCCCTACCCCCCGGCCGCCCCGCCTACGCGCCTCTCGCGCCCCCCCTTGCTTCCGGTCCGTCGCCGTCCTCCCATGCCCACAGTCCCATCTTACGAACTTTTCCCCCATTCTACCCCTTCCCCTCTGCCCTCTGACACCTCGGCCCCCCCCCCCCCCCGCCCCTGCCCACCAGCGTTCGGTGCCCGACCACACGGCCCCCCCAACCCCCCCCCCCCCCCCCCCTCCTCCTCCAACGTTCCCCACCGCGTCACCCCAGCTAATCCCGCCCTCTCTTGCCCGCTTCCCCACACTTTTCTTCGTTTTTCATTTCTCATTCTCATTTTTACTTCACTTCTTCATTTCTTCATTTCTTTCATTGCTTGCATCCTTCATGGCTTCATGCTTTATTTCTTTGTAGTGCTTCAGGTCTTCATTTCTTCAGTGTCTTCATTTTTAGTCGCATTTTTCATTTTCATGTTCACATACATCACCACCACCACACCATACCCCCCTCCCCCCCCCGATGTACAAACAAAAACAAAGACCAATCACGTGACCAGATCTCTAAAACTGCAAAGTCGCCAATGTATGAAAGGCATTAGCTAGTGGCTAAGTGAAGCATTAGAGTAGGAGACCATTATTTCCTCAGCATGCCACGCTGGAAGGAAATGTCCACCAGGCTGCATGTTCCGGTGCAATTCACTAAGCTCTTCTGGGCGGTGTCGAAATAATAGATGTCGCGCAAATATTGATTTATGTCGAGAGAGAGAGAGGGAGAGAGAGGGGGGGGGGCGAGAAAAAATGTGACACACTGTCGGAAAACGGATCTCAGAGCGGTGACAAGGTAATTGAGAAAAATATGATTGAATTTTCATACACCACTATCGTAATGAGCCAACCATTATTGTATGAAGACATACTGAAATGGACAGGAAAGGAAATCCTTTGATTTATATATTTGTTAAGTGAAAGTTCCATACTACAGCGATCAATAGCCAATACAATTGTCTAAATTCCTGCTGACTGGTCAGAAATGAGGATCATCCTTAAGGCATGAGACTGGAACATGTATTCTAGGCAGCGATTTTAAGTTTTAAGCTGTTCTATATTACATAATTGGAGGTATAGCATTACGGGAATAGAGCATAACGAATTCCAGTAACATTTTAATAATATAATTTATACAGACCTATGTAGCCAGCTTTCAATATCATTTCAGAACGGACACTGCATTTCATATGGATAAAGTTGAGAGGACTATTTGGGAATGGGTAAGTTATATCAAAAAGTGACTTAGAAAAAGAGATAATGCATCAATCATATTGAAATCTTCAGATTACGTTATTAATGTTTATTTTAAAGTTGCATAGTCCGATGGTTTTGAATTTCTGTATTTTTTCTGAGATAAATATATTAGCGCGATCACTAGTATCTACGTTACATTAGTTCAAAGTTACTTTTATTTTAAATGGTCAACTTTTGAGATATTTTGAGTGCAAACATGGAAAATTAGTTTTGGCAAGCTTGCCAAAACTCTGACACCATAGACTTCTGCAGTAACAGGTTCTGTTAAATTGACTCAGTATTGCCTTCTACGCAGAAACAAATGCTTAATAAGTGCATCAGAATCTAAAGGCCCTGTCACACTACGACGTTTCACCCCAACGGGCGTCGACGTGTTGCATTTTTGGTCGAAACGTCAGGACGCGTCGGGACACGTTAACGGCGCGTTAACGGCACGTCGGTACACGTCGGTACGCGTTGACTGATAGCAACGTGTGAATTGACACGTCGGCGGCGGCGGCACGCGTCGGTTCGCGCCGATCGTTTTGTGCTTGCACAAAACTTTCGGCGCGCAGCGACGCGCTTCAATGGGTTGGAGGGCACGTTACGGACGCGTTAGCAACACGTCGACACCCGTTGGCGGCGTGCCGGCGGAACGCTGGCAGGACGTTGATCAATAACATGCCACCAACGCGCTACCCCCACGCCGTCGGCGCGCTGGCGGAGCGCCGACAACGCGCCGATAACACGCTGATGGCACACTGGGAACCCGCTGGCAGGACGTTGATCAATAACATGACACCAACGCGCTACCCCCACGCGGTCGGCGCGCCGGCGGAGCGCCGATAACACGCTGATGGCACGCTGGGTCGTTGGCTGTGCGCTAATAGCATGCTACTAACCTGTCCAGTTTTCTCCCAAGACGCCGAAAACTTGGACGTGTCCAGCCTGCTAGCAAATATTTCGCGCGTTGGCGGCTCGCCGGAAAACACGTTGTAATGTGACAGGGGTATAAGTTAGATATGTAAAATCAAATCTAGATAATTGGTTTGATTTTGAAAATTTGATATTTCATCAGACTATGCAGCTTTAAGATTCACCGATGACAATACGTACTAGTTAACAAGGTGATGTCAATAAATAATGCAGTACCAGCTAAGAAGCTGATGCTGGCCAAGAGGGTGGTGCCTGCTAAAAAATACAACAGTGGTCAATGAAGAGATAACTATCAGCCAATAAGGTGATACTAGCCAATAATCCACCACCGTCGGCCAAGCTGGTAAATAAGACCAACACCCGCCAATGAAGAGATACCAACAATTTAATGAGGTGATGCCAGTCAATAACAAAAACACCCACCAATGAAGAGATACCAGTGAATCACTGAAGCGATACTGTTAAATAAGGTGGCACCCATTAATGAAGAGATACCATTTACCAACGAGTCAATGAAGCGATAGCAGTAAATAAGGATACACCCATCAGTGAAGAGATACCAAAGAGTCAATTAGGCAATGCTGGTAAATACGGGAACATTTGTCAATAATGAGATGCCGATGAGTCAATGGGGTGATACTGGTAAATGAGGAAACATCCGCCATTGAAGAGATACCAATGAGTCAATAAGGAGATACCAATAAATAAGGGAACACCCGCCAATGAAGATATGCCATTGAGGTAGTGAGGCAATGTCAGTCAATAACGAAACACCTGCCAATAACAAGATGACAATGAGTCAATGATGTGATACCAGTAAATAAGGCAACACCCATCAATGAAGAGATGCCAATGAGTCAATGAGGTGAAAGTAGTCGATAAGGCAATAAATGGTGAATAAGGTGATGCAAACTTGCAAGGTGATAACTAGCTGGTGGCTAGTACGAAAAAACAACTGCCTGCTCAGTAATTACTGACTTCTCTACCTATATTCTACATTCTCCACTTGCTTCCACATTCCTGATGCATTCTGGGAACTGCTGAAAATAAGCCACCCATATGATGGACTGTAAATAAACCGCTCTCATCTGCAACGATGCATTGATGCATGAGCACACACACTCTCCAAGCGGATATTGAGCCATTGTATTGTAATGCGCAAGCCAATCGATGGTGTGGATACATACATCATATAGTCTATATATGTGAGTGTGCTGGGAGAGTGAGGAGGCAACAATGGCAGCCTGGCTCTGCTGGCAGGATGTCAACAAGTAGAAGATGCCCTGAGGCGCAGTGTTTGAATTAGATGGCTAATTAACTGTTGTTAGAATTACCGTCACGCACACAGGGGTCTGGGAGCAGTTAGCGGCTTAAAGATCTGGTCACATGATTTCTGTGTGGATTTAATTATGGGGATGATTCATGTTGGCTGAAGTGAAATCTTCAGTTCAGTTCATATAAATGAAGAGCTCTCTTTCAAAACGTGATCAGCGCTGATCCAGAAAATGAGCTTCCAATGCCAATGTCAAGCTTGTAACGTTTGCTATAATGCAATACGCACTGGGCCAGAAAATGAGGTTGCAATGCCACTGCCGTGTTCATGGATCGTGTTTTGGAGAGGAGGTCTTCAAATTGTGAGTATCTTGCGAATGGAACTGCGGGTAATGTAGTTGTGCTAAGCGAAGCATCTAAGGACATCATTTCCAAATTTGGATATACTACATCAGAGAGGAAAGAGATTATAGGTCATCACAGAGGTTATGGTACTCTATGAGGTCAGAGAGGGATTGGGTTGGAGGTCGTCACAGAGGGTAGGGTACGCTATGACGTCAGAGATGGAAGGAATGTAGGTCATCACAGAAGGTATGCTATTGTCGTGGGGGTGATGAAAATGGGAAATACTGCGCCTAGAGCGGGACTCGAACCCACATCTCTTTGCATTCCGGGCCAGTGTGCTAACCATTACACCACCTAGGCTCCCTGATATCAATACACTCCCCACGCCTACCTGTCTATGTGGTTACTTGCCTGAGAGGTCAGTGCAGACCACTACACTCGTCCCCCTGGAATTGTAAGTCTTGTAATGCTTACAATTACATACATACAGGCAATGCACTAACACATACTACACAGGGTAGGTTCAATAACCATACAGCGCAAAGCTTGTACAGGATCCTGATCACGGCAACCAGTGTCATGGGGGTGATGAAAATGGGAAATATTGCTCGAACCCGCATCTCTTTGCATTCCGGGCCAGTGTGCTAACCATTACACCACCTAGGCTCCCTGATATCAACACACTCCCCACGCCTACCTGTCTATGTGGTTACTTGCCTGAGAGGTCAGTGCAGACCACTACACTATCCTATGAGGTCAGAGAGGGATAGGGTTGGAGGTCGTCACAGAGGTTAGGCTACTCTATGATGTAAGAGAGGGAAGAGATTGTAGGTCATCACATAGCTTATGGTACTCTATGACGTCAGAGAGTGAAGGGATTGAAGGTCATCACAATGGTTACTCTAAGACAGCAGAGAGGGATTCTAGGTCATCACAGATGTTGTATAACTCAATGATATGTCATCAGAGGCGGGAAGAATTGTATGTCATCAAACTCACAGAGGTTATTCCATGACGTCAGGGAGGGAGGTGAGTGGAGGTCCTCACACAGGTTGCGTTTCTCTATGATGTCAGAGAGGGAGGGATTGTAGGTCATCACCAAGGTGACGCTACCCTATGAAGTCAGAGAGGGTGTTTAGCGCCAAGCTAATGCTTGGCTTTAACCAGGCCAACTTTCTATTGACAATTTTTTTTTTAACTTACAGATTTCTTAAAGATTTATACTGCATATCATGGATAAGTCTGAATAGACTTGTTTTCACCATTAGACAGTTTGTCGATAGAAAGCCAGAGCCTACACTTTTACTGACCCAAGGGATTTTTAACCTCCCACATCACATAGACATGGTATGAGAGCAACTGGCCTTTGATGATGCTGTAAGTTCTACACAGCGTTGGAAATTCAAATTGGCAGAGATTAACTTATGGATTCTCTGTTGGCTGATGTCATTCGGCAAGTTAATTTCTTCTACGTCCTCTCTCGTTCCAATGACGTTATAGCGTCGTTACACCCACGTCGACCACACCGCGGTGTCGTCCAACTTGGCCCCCTATTTGCATATCACGTTGGGTTTTTCGAAAGTCGCCCACGTCGGACTCACGTTGGCCATTACGTTGTAGTGTGACAGGGGTATAACGTTGTAGTGTGACTGCACCATTGCCGCATTTCCAGGACCTTTCAAAGGAGGTTCATCCTATTATGACCCCATGTGACCCCTATATGTGACATCAAATGACCCTGGACAGTATATTAAAACATACAATAGATACTAATGACACATTGATGTGTGAATTAGTGCAAATTTGTGCTAACATATTTCTTTAAGGAATCGGCCCCAGGTGTAGGTTTGTGATGAGATAATTGGGCCTGATGTAAATTGGCCTGACTTTAGTCTGATGAGCTCATCGGTTATTTTAAAATAAAACCGAGATTCCATCCTAGATATCTACCTTATTCCTCATTCCCTATTTAATGCACTATTCGATATGAAATTGATAGACGCAGCTACAAAGGGGTGAGTAGTGTTGTAGTCTGCACTGACCTTTCAGGCAAGGAGCCACATAGACAGGTAGGTGTGGGTAGTATGGTGATATCAGGGAGCCTAGTGAGGTAATGGTTAGCACAATGGCCCGGAATTCAAACAGATGTGGGTTCGACTCCCGCTATAGGCACAATATTTCCCATTGTCATCACCCCGACGACAATAGTTTACAGAAAAACAAACGGAAATGCATTTGTCGGTTTCTGCACCTGAATTCTTCATACGTAAGTAATTCTACGCATTTAACATCTTATGGATATAGACCATTTCAAAGACTTACAATTCTAGGGGGGTGAGTGCAGTAGTTATAAGTGACCTCTGAGGCAAAGAACCACATAGACAGGTAGGTATGGATACAGGATAGACTGATCGTACCATGGAATCTAGGTGGTGTAATGGTTGGCGCACTACCCTAGGAATGGCAAGAAGTGAGGGTTCCAGTCCTACTCTCGGCACAATATTGTCCATCTTCATCACCCCAGGACAGAAGAAATTCGAAGACAATTTAAGATGCTGTTTGTCTGTAGTTTTACGTCCTAGCAACATCTAAGGTCATATCAGGATGGGGTCAATTTAAGAGAACCTGTTACCATTGAACCCTATGATGTCCAACATTTCAATACACATACCCAAATTAATAATTCCATGTTTTCAATTCAAATATCGCTCCGCAAAAATAAGCCTTTGTAATACAAGTTACATTAAACTAAAAATAAAATAGGTTATAATGGTCAATCTACTATATTTACCACGACAACATGATAGATACTAAAAACATTCTGATTATGCAATTTTAACCAGCCTAGTTATGCATAACCCCTTACATAGTCTCGGAACAAATCGACTGTGATCCCATAGACCAAGACTTGTATTTTTATATTTTTATATTTTTTGGTTTTGTTTATTGATTGCAGAACATCGACTTCATTAAGCGTGAGTCATCTCAGATTAATTATTTACTCTCCATCGAAGCTATCAACTAACTATAGACATAAACAGACCGAGCGGGGCGATAATATACAGGTAGCGGCTGATAAGTGATTTGGGGTTTGAGGTCCGAGGACCTTTGAGATGCGCATTGACCTTGAATGTACTTAGGTCAATGATAGTGAGTGAGTCATGTATGTGTACCTCACAATAGACAGAATCGCTGAATGAATAATGCCTGGTACACACCTACCGTTTGTGCGCGCACACCTCCCGTATACGATCGAAAACTGCCCGTTTCGCCCACAAAAATCGATTGGTGTGCGCTCCCCGCGCACACCTAGCGATTGCGATTCGCGTATAAAACTCAGTTTTTAGGGCTAAAAGCGGCCGATTACGATTGCGATTCGCGATTCGAAAAACGAATCGGCCCGTTTTCAGTTTTAAGCGGGTCGGGTCGAGTCGCGAGTTTTAGTGCGCGAATCCTATACGGGAGGTGTGTACTAGGCATAAGTACGGCACCCGATTCTCAGTGCAAATCATACCAGCGTGGGTACCAACTTTATAGTGTGTCCTCATTGGAACATTGCGCCAGCAGGACCAGAACGCGATATCCCACTCAGTCCTAGTATCCTCATACTTGGAACACCATTCCTTGCCGTGTGTTGTATGGTATTGAATCATCCCTATCGATGTGCTGTAAGTTTGCTAGCTAAATACTTGTATTTTTTGTTGAGTTATTTATCTTCTCCATAATGAATAAGTCGCGTCGCAGCTTCTCTTCATCGCTGAAAAGCAGTAGTCTCAATTTGATTCTTGCCTTGTCATCTTAGCTGTTAATCCAGTCGAGTATGCTATTTATATTTTTTAATTTGAGCTCCTTGTGTAATTTCTGTAATAGTTCTAAGTTTGAGACTTATGAGGTAAAATACCGTAGGCTCTGAAGGATGTAATTACCTACAAAATATTAAAATAATTGAAACTGGAAATAAATAAAACATGTACTGTAAAACCTCTCTAACCGCTCACCTCCAGAGATCGACCACTCCCCTATATCTATTGCTA
Source organism: Branchipolynoe longqiensis (assembly GCA_030323885.1). NCBI lineage: Eukaryota > Metazoa > Annelida > Polychaeta > Phyllodocida > Polynoidae > Branchipolynoe > Branchipolynoe longqiensis. The sequence goes on from CM059201.1 coordinate 56,286,055, forward strand.
TGTAAAATGTTCCGATATTCGGCAAGGGGGGATGCAAATGTTCCATTACTGATCGGTGTGTAAAGTCTAATGCTCGAATCTGTGGCTGTGTAGGTGGGCTATGGTGAAAACAATGCAGACATGAGAAAGGAAGAGTATCAACTGTAAAGAAGAAGAGAGAGTTCAACCCTCTGGTTTATTGCTTATATAGTTACATGGGTTCATTGTAGAGTATCACCCCCACCCCTTTCCCCCAATGGGAATCAAGCATTCTTGGCCCTACCAATAGGGATCCAGCATTCCTGGTCCACATGGATATCAGTGGTCTGCCCACCACCACCAAGCTGTATGGCCCCATGGCCACCACCAACCTTGACCTTTTGAGTGTGGTGATCCCTATCCTAGCAGAGGGGGTAGGCCCTGAGTGCAATCACACCCAGACCTGCCAGCACCACTATGTCTATTTACATCCCACTCAGCCACCACCAACCCATACATATATAGATACATTCGCCTGGTCACATACATCGATCAATAATAGAACATTTGCATTCCCCCTATACCCAATATCGGAATATTTTACAGGTGTACGTGACGAGGTGCATATATGTGCTCTATAATCTGTTGTGGGAATATAAACAAGGACACTACCACTTATCAGTTCTGTTCATTTATTAGTTATTACCTACTATCCTACTGTCATAGGACTTAGTTCCTGCTTCTGCCACTATGGCTCCACCTGTGAGTGGCTCCTGGCCACCGGGATACCAGCTGTGTCTGGTCACTACCGCTTCCAGACCTGGTAGGATGGTCAGATATATATGGGTTGGTGGTGCCTGAGTGGGATGTAAATATACATAGCAGACACTCTCAGTAGATGGGGGCTGACGGGTAACAGGGAGGGTATTGCGTGTGCAGACCTGGCAGGAGCCCTGTGTTGTGGCCATTTATTCCACAATTGATTGTTGTTCTTCATTGTTAGGTCTTGCAGCGCTGAGGGCGGAGACCAGCGTGCTGAGAGCGCAATATTATGTGCCAAATTCAAAAGTGACACAGTCTATGCAGATCAGATGCTATTTATAATTTATTGATTCATTTAGTGGACTGCTTGCTCCTATTCCATGGCCCTCTGACCTGGTGGCTCTTTACGTGACATGGCTGTCGTGTAAGCTGAAGTTCAGCTTGATAAGGAATTATTTGAGCGCCTTACATTTTTTCTTAAAGTCTGAGGGAGTTGAGCCAATAAATTATTACTCTTATCAGGTAAAGACGGTTTTGGGGGCGCAAAGCAGTTAAGTAGGTGGCTCCCCTCTTACTGAGAGAACTATTGAAAATATTTTCCTTCTTGTCAGGTAGTGAGGGCTATACTTGTGTTAGGGCCATGTTGTTAATGGGGTTCCAGAGGGTTGCTTACCACGTCTAATTCAGTGTTTTTGAGATCCAACTTTGTATTTTACACTTGGGGCATGGTGGTGTACATGCGTCGTTCAAAGACTATTCAATTTTCGGAAAGAGAGCTAATAATACCTATAACTTCAGTTCATAGCCCAAGGCTATGCGGGGTTCATTGGGTGTGGAAGCACTTTTCGGAGACAAGGGTGGGGGGTGGGGGGGAATGAACCTGCTTTCCAGGTGTCGGCCCCGGGTGGCGGCTGTACTCCATTGACATATCCCATCCTACAGGCCGCTATCAAACATTTTGCGGCATGCGCTGGTTTGAAATCAGACGCTATTTCATGCCACTCTCTAAGACGAGGGGCGGCCATGTACCTGGCAATGCAGGAGCCAGTATCCAGGAAATTAAGGCAAGGGGTGATTCGGCAAGTGATACATGTATAAATACATAACAACTCCACTATCGGAGAGAGTAATTAGCGACATGCAGTGGCAGCCGAGGTGGACAAATTTTAATTTGTTAGGGTGGGCCGGGTTGCGGCCATGGTGGTTAGCCCAGCCAAGACTAGTAGAAAGAGCGTTAGACCAAATAAAATAATTATCAGCCAGTCAGCCTCTCGTTTGTTCAGTGCGATCCTAGAGCTTGTATACATGACAGTGTATGCAGATGTAGGTAGAGCGTGGCTAGAGAAAGTGTGCATAGCCAAGGTTCACAGAATATCTCGTTAGGGGGTATGGCCGCGCTGCAGAACCCGCATATCGGCGGGCTGCAGTGAGCAACCACTGCTTGCCAAACTTTCACCGGGTGCACATGGTCTGCATTTCAGTTACTTTTGTTGTTGATGTTAACAGTAAGATATTTGATGTTGATTGTGTATGACATAGGGCAGTTAGCCCAGCCAAGACTAGTAGAAGGAGCATTAGCCTGAATAAAATAATTATCGGCCAGTCACCCTCTTGTTTGTTAAGTGCGATCCTAAATACATATATATGTATACATACAGGAGAATATATATGCCCTACCGAAACAGTTTTGAAAGTGAGCAGAGTGACAGTTAGTTGGTTCACGGTGTAGTGGAGGTGGGGGGGGGGCGGAAATTCCATGGAGCTTAAAGTGGGCAGAAAGAAACATTAATAGCACATAGTACATTTGGCCATATTTACCTAATTAAGTCATCTTACTAATATAAATAAAGTTTCACCAACAGTTACAACAGCACCAATCTCAGGCATCATGCCCCCGCTTGCGCCCCCCCCCCCTTGCGGCCCCCACACACACAGATGACCTGTCACTGGCGGCATTCAGGGTTCCTTTGTGTGAGAGACCGCTACAAGTGGGTGGCGGATATGCCATCATAATTGGCAGCCTCACCTGGAATCTCGCCAAACCACGTGATGCACCTGAGGGATGTGGGCGGGGGAGTCGCCTCCTGGAACCTGTACACACACACCCTCCCGTTCTCACAGATATGGTGGAGGTGGAGCCACTGGGACAGTGTTGGTCTTACGGAGTATAGAACAATAATGATAATAATTCCCTTACAGATCTTTATACTCGCATAATTTGTTATAAATCACATAAATAACACTCTGATCACACACCCCTCAACACACCGGATCCGGTGTCCGAATTGGTAGAGCGCAAACCTCGCATATGGGAAATCGGGAGTTTGGTTCCCTGTCAAGTCAAACCAATGACTTATTCAAATTGATACTTGTCACTTCCTAGCCTGGTGCTCGGCATTGATAGCATAGGGCAAGGACTGATTGGTTCAGTGTCAGGCTAATGTGACTGAGTGGGATATCAGGTCATGATGCCAGTGGTCTATTTACCCATCGGGCAGCACTATGAAGTTGCCCTCAGTGTGCATGTGCACTGTCACAAGTCGGTACCCATCCTGATATGATGACCTTAGATGTTACCAGGACGAAAACTTCCAACAACCAACCCCTGCACATACCTCATCGCTTTCTTAGAGTAATATATATACAGTATAACCCCTTTAAACCAAACTTGAAGGAACCCTAGAAATTGGTTTGGATTAACCGATCATTGGTTTAACCAAACCTTGGCTTCGACTTTGAGTTTGAGGAAGCGTGTATTGCACATGTAATATACAATCTATGTGGACACTTTGATTATTGTTTTTTATGTACACTCAGTATAACCCCGTTAAACCAAGCCTGGTCACACCAAACAATCAGTTAACTGGTTAATCCAAACAATTTCTAGGATCCCTTCAAAATACTACCATTTATCCTATAAAAAAAGTCAGTGGGGTCTCAGATGACCTTATAACCACATGAAAGTTTGGTTTAACCATACCGGAAGTGGACTGAGGTCCGAAAATTCTGTTTGAATTAACCAATAATTTGGAATAATCGACTTTAGTTTAACCAACTTTTGTATATGATAAATGGTAGTATTTTGCCGGGCCGCCGAAAAAAGTTTGGATTAACCGATCGGTTGGTTTAACCGAGCCCGGTTTAACGAGGTTATATTGTATATATATATATATATATATATATATCACTCTCAGCACGCACTCCTTCACGAACACCACCATTTTCACCCAAGCACAGACACACATATATATATATAGTATATATTATATATTATATATATATACATACATATACAGTAAAACCTTTGTAAGTCGACCACCTTGGGACCGACTTTAAATGGTCCATTTAGGGAGGTGGGAGGTTTCGGGAGTTAAAATATGGTTACAATGGTATTTTTTGTTGGGACCCAAATAAAGCGCTCGATAGGGGGAGTGGTCGATCTGTGGAGGTGGTCGGTTAGAGAAGTTTTACTGTATATATATATATATGAAACCACCACCGACCTAGGCCTTCAAAAGGTTACTTTTGCGCATTCTTTTTTTGTGTGTGTTCATTGCTCCATAACCATTTCCTCACATGCAGCCCACGTGGACTTAGTGAGAATTAAAATTACCTTCATGTAAATATGAAAAATGGTAAGTACATTTTTGGTTTGGCATGTAGATGGATTTGCGCCTGAACTATTCATATATATTCATATAAATATATATATATATATATATATATATATATATATGATGCATAGCGTATTATACAAGTATAAATTGCAGGGGAACATGTACTTCATCATTATTATTATTATTATTATTCCTATATATGGGTTGTGGTGGAGTGTCCCCCCATCTCTCAAGGTGAATCTATTTGGGTGGCCCCCCTCGTGCCTCACACACAGGAGTAATATTATATCACACAAAACAGAGACTCACCTCTCCACACACCACAACCTGTACCGTGGCGTCCTTATGCCATCACCGCTGCAAATTTGGATTGTCACCATTTGGGAGCACTATAAAGTTGACACGAGTGCGCACTGTCACAAGTCGGTACCCATCCTGATATGACCTTAGACGTTGCTAGGACCTAAAACAACAACCAAACAACAAACAACAAAGCTTTCATCAGACTAGGTAGTTTTAAAAGTGCATTAAGGTTTCAGATTTCGGTCATTTTCTGATTTAAATATATTAAAGTGATCGTTATTATCTTACTTTAATTTGAAGGAACTTGTATTGTACATGGCTAGCTTTTGAGATATTTGAAGTGTAAACACCACACATTTATTTTGGCATGCATGCCAAAACTGACACCACAGGCTTGTGCAGTAACAGCTTCTATTAAATTTAATTATATTCCCTTCTATTTGTATTGTTGTAAATATGTTTATTCCGCTGAATAAGTCTTTTGTCAGTAGCGAAGCACTGGTCTTCAAGCCATTTTTCAATTCAGGGTTATTTACACAAAAGGTATATAGAATAAGGTATTCAATAACTGTTGAATACACAATTTGCAGCATGTAACACCAGGAAATTCGGTAACATAGCAATATGTTAACAGTATGCAGCAGAACATCCTTAACAATTTCATCCATATCAAAGGTAAACGTGGATAGTCAAATTTAGGCAATTATTTTAGTTTAGACAATGAGGAGTTCTGGCGGAAAACCCCATAAACGCCGATTGAAATAATTGATATTAACATTGGATTCAAACCCTGAAAAGTATTTTTTTCTTACATTCGTAGTTTTGTCTTCTGTGTTCCATAGCCTTTTTAATCACAACCAAAGTGGAATCAATGAGAAATAAAATGACCTTCACATCAAAATCTCTTATTTTGATTAAATTTCTGTCTCTCTCTTTACAGCGTTTTGCATTTACAGGATTGTGTGGAGGAACTCTTCAAATGTCGCGCTTCATCGGACAATGCAGCATTAAAATTATTGTCATAGATGTAAAGCGAGGAGGTGAAAGGGTGGGTTGGGGGGGGGGGGGTGGTAGTGGGAGGGGGCTGGAGGCGAAGTTGTAGGCAAGGCTTGCGACCGCGACTGAATGAATACAATGACCATGCAAATAGCCACTTCCAAACATGAAGCGGGTTCAGCGCGGAGCATGAGCTTCCACGTCACTTCCGGTCTGTGGGAGACCTCATTTGCATACAATGATGGCGGCCGGGTGTGGACCGGAAGTGGCCAGAGCTCCAGGCTGTGCGTGTTGTCAGCATGGGATACTGATTATACAAGTATAAAGTACGGCATGCCAATGGTGGACTTCCACTGGAGCTGGCATTTTGTTGGTGAATGGGTGGAGTATATATATATATCGCAGTTATTTATACTCACGTATAGACCCCTTTCAATGTTTACAAACATTGTGTATGTGCGCGCAGCTTGGCTGCAGAACGAAGGCACACTGCCATTGCGTTTGCCGATACACGCAGTGCAAAACGCCAGTTTTATTCAAAATTAATAGAAATCCAGAACCCATACCTTATAAATTTAATATAATCTGTTTGTTAAGCATGTTATCTGTTTGTGTGCCAAGAGGTTTGTGTCTAGATGGTGTGGTTTTAGAGATATTTAACCCTTTCTGTATGAAGATTGCTCACACCATTGACAATGCATTGAGTTTGCCGATACATGCATTGAAAATCTATTTTATTCAAAATTAATAGAAGTCCAGAACCCAAACCTTATAAATTAAATATAATCTGTCTGTTAAGGATGTCATCAGTTTGTGTGCAAAACGATTTGTCTCTAGGTGGTGTAGTTTTAGAGATATTTCACTTTTTCTGTAAAAAGATTGCTCACGGCCATTGACAATGCACTGAGTTTGCCAATATGCGCAGTGCAAAACGTCAGGTTTATTCAAAATTTATTGAAATGCAGAACCCTAACCATATAAATTTAATATAATCTGGTTGTTAGGCATGTTGTTTGTTTGTGTGCAAAGCAGGTTGTTTCTAGGTGGTGTGGTTTTAGAGATATTTCACCTTTTCTGTATTAAGATTGCTCATAGCCATTGAGTTTGCAGTGTGACCGTGTGCCATCCTGCAGCCAAGCAGCGGGGCACTGACCTAAATACCCATGCTGACGTCATATGAAATAGGTATATAGCACTAAAGCCGTGTTTACACGGGGAATTGTGAAACGTTCTAGACAAGGCGATTTATATGATGCGTTTTTGAGGTGCGTTTACACGGACAGAGTTTAAAAAGTGTTTTGGCGCCGGGAATCAGCAGCCTGTGGTGTGCCTGTAGCCGGTGAGCACTGCTATGTGTTTAGTTTACACTCGTCGATTCGACTCAGATGTAGCTGCTACGATAATATCGCTTGGAATTTAAGGTTAATTTAATTAAATTTAATTATTTGAGTATGAAATTCTGTTAAATATGATCGCATTCAGTAGATTTCGGCCTAATCGGGCCCTAACATGCCGGGAACCAGCTGAAACGCTTCATCTATACTACCTCGCGAGGTGGTCTAGATGAAACGTTTCATATGAAGTGATTCAGCCCTAAAACGCCACACGGCAAATGTGAGTCGATCTAGGCAAGTGGGTTCATATGAAACGTTTTAAATCACCCGTGTAAACGGGGCTATAGAGTAAAACCTCTCTAACCGACCACCTCCACAGATGGACCACTCCCATATATCAACCACTTTATATGGGTCCCAAACGATGGTCAATACAACCCCATCGTAATAATATAAAAGCTCCCTAAACCGATCACCTCCCTAAATGGACCATTTCTAGTCGGGCCCATGGTCGTTCGATTTAGAGAGGTTTTACTGTATTATATATATAATTAAAGTTGCGTAGTCTGATGGTTTTGAGTTCTGTCATATTTCTGAGATAAATACATCCGGTTGGTTTTCATAATCTACATTACTTAAAGATTAAAGCTGCATAGTCTGATGAAATATCAAATTTTCAAAACCAAACCAATTATCTAGATTTGATTTTACATATCTAACTTAGATACTGATGCACTTATTATGCATTTTTTCTGCGTAGAAGGCAATACTGAGTTAATTTAACAGAACCTGTTTCTGCAGAAGTCTGGTGTCAGAGCTTTGGCAATATTACCAAAACTAATTTTCCATATTTGCACTCAAAATATCTCAGAAGTTTACCATTTAAAATAAAAGTAACTTTGAACTAATGTAAAGTAGATACTAGTGAGCGATCTAATATATTTATCTCGGAAAAAATACAGAAATTCAAAACCATCGGACTATGAAACTTTAAAGTAAGTTGTATTTTAAATAGCTAACTTTTGAGATATTTGAAGCATTACGATGCTAATTTAATTTTGACAAGCACGCCAAAGGTCGGGCATGATAGGATTCTGCAGTAACAGGCCTTATTCAATTGCTTCAGCATTCCCTTCTGTGTGACGACAAATGCTTAATAAGTGCATTAGTATCTAAGTTACATGACTGTCTATAATGAAATCTAGGTAATTGTTTTGGTTTAGAAAATGTGATGTATTAATCGGACTATGCAGCTTCAAGTCTACATATAAAACAGGGAAACAAACAACATGAGTTGGTTGAAGAATATAATCTCCGGCTAGAAGCTTAAAGCTCACAGTCTGATGAAATTTTCAAAACCAAAACAATTATATAGATTTAATTCTACATATCTAACTTAAGCCGTGTTCACACACGGGCCTTAATTCACCTCAACTAGTTTGCCTCATCTAAGTCAACTGACATTGGCCGTGTGGATGCGACACTGAAGAGGATTAGGGCTGAGTCAACTCATCTAGTTTGCCTCAGGTAGACCGTGTCGCAAGGTAGTTTATATGAGGCAAACTAGCTTGAGTCAGCCTCTCTTGAGTGTTTGGACGCTAGCGGTTTACTTGAGGTGGCTTAAGCACGTCAGGCACATGCGCAGTCCAGCGCTGAGTTTGTTGATTTTCCAGTCGATCACAAGCGCATACTATATCATTTGGTCTATGAAAGAGCTAGCTGTGCACAGATATTTTTGTCATCATTTTTTTTTAGGTTTTCACTGCCCTGCAGAAGTTTGGACTGTTCCAAAACAATACGATTCAGTCAATACAGATCTAGGTCAAACCCACACAATCTCATGATGACGTTGACTAACCGAAGATGGCGCTGGTTTGGATGGTCGCATTCATGTGCAGATATCGACTTCCGCCTTAAACCGGCCCAAGTACTGCATGTGTGGACTCAACGCACTTTCACACCTAGTTTGCCTCATCTAGTTTGCCTTATCTAGTCGGCCTAAAGTTGTGTGTGTGAACACGGCTCATGATACTGGTGCACTTATTAAGCATTTGTCACCACATAGACGGGAACGTTGAGTCAATTTAATAGAACATGTTACTGCAGAAGCCCATCATTTCAGAGTTTTGATGTGGTGGCCAAAATTAATTTAACATGTTTACACTTCAAATATCTCAAAATTAATCATTTAATATAAAAGTTACGTCAAACTAAAGTCAGGTTAATTATGACAATCAATTTAATATATGTATCTTGGAAAACTGGCAGAATCTCAAAACCATCGGAATATGCAACTTTAAAAACAAAATTATCATGGCAGTGTGGTGACGGGACAGGTGACAAGTTAGCGTGTGCACCGATAGGTGGCGCCCCAAGTAGGCCTCAGGTTGTCAGAGCATTGTAATCGATGACCAACATATAAAGAGCCCTGCAGCAGATTACTGAGGGTGGAGCATAGCAGGGGCTGAGCTGGAAAAGCTTCCAAGTAAATATAGTGATCATGCTGTTGGTCGTGATGCGACAAAGACTGCTTTCATTACTTGACTGCTGCTCTCCATTTAGCTCTCTGCTGTGAGAGTTGTGTCCATGAGTTGGTCTTAATGTCTCACATTTCATGAAAGCTGCCTGCAAAAGTGTTGACGTGGTGCTGGCTTTTGCAGTGGTGAAGTGGTGCTGGCTTTTTTCTGTTTAGTGTTTACTCCCTTAGCCTTTGGTTCTGTCAAGAACCTGTACCACAAGGGAGTGGTTTACAACTCTGCAGGGCAGGGGCATCAAACTCCCTGAGGTATTGCTATACCTGCAATACCTGCATACACTGTACAGTAAAACCTCTCTAACCGACCACATCCACACATCGACCACTCTCTAAATGGACCATTTAAAGTCAGTCCCATGGTCCGTCGATTTAGAGAGGTTTTACTGTATTTGTATAATGCTTCTACAGAGCATTTGTATATGAGACAGGGTGACCGTCAAGAGAAATCTGAAGCTGCGAGACATTGAGACCGACTCATGAACATCACTCTCACAGCAGATAGCTAAATGGAGAGCGGCAGTCAAGTAATGAAAGCAGTCTTTGTCGCATCGCTACCGACAGCATGATGATGATGATGACTGAATCAGTTAGAGCACAGGCTGCCTTTGTAGATTTGAACTCCGACTGAGTCAAACTGATTATTTACCAAAGTTATACTTGTTGCTACTTAGCCTGACACACAGCATTAATAGGATAGGGTGAGGAATGGTGCGCTCAGTGTCATGTTAATAATAATATCATCGACTGGAATATCGGGTCTTCATGGTGTTGGGGCAATGGTCTTGCAGTGAAGTTGTTTTTGGGTTTCGATCAGGGTTTTTTGTCATGAATTCTGTTGATCATTACAACCTCCCTTAATTTAGTTGAAAATGCCGATATTTTAAATCTTTACCTTCGGCGATATTTGAAGGGAAAACATGCTAAATTAATGTTGGTATCTAGATCGTATGGTCAAAGGCTGCTGCCATAGACATCAGTTGACACATGCTCTATTAAATTGACTTAATGTTCTTTTATGCACAGCGATAAATGCTTAATGAGGGCACCATTATGTAAGTTGGATATGCACAATCAAATCTACATAAATGTTTCGGTTTTGAAAATGTTATGCATTCCTCAAACGTAGCAGAATTAATATCTAAGGTACAAGCACGAAAGGTCAGTACAGTATAACCCCGTTAAATCAAAGCTCAGTTAAACCAAACAATCAGTTAATCCAAATTTTTCGGCAGCCCGGCAAAATACTACCATTCATCATGTAAAAAGTTGGTTCAAGCAACGTCGGTTAATCCAAATTATGGGTTAATCCAAACAAAATTGTCAGACCCCAGACCACTTCCAGTATGGTTAAACAAGACTTTCATGTGGTTATAAGGTTATCTGAGACCCCACCAACTTTTTATATGATAAATGGTAGTATTTTGCCAGGCCAACAAACAAAGTTTGGATTAACTGATCGTTTGGATCAACCAAACTTTGTTTAACAGGGTTATAACTTATACTGTATAATCATGAAAAAACAATAATCAAAATGTTCACATACATTGTATATTACATTCATAATGCACCCGCGTTTTTGCCAAAGTGAAGTCAAAGCCAAAGCTCGGTTAAACCAATGATCAGTTAATCCAAACAAATTTATAGGGTCCCTTCAACTTTGGTTGAATGGGGTTATACTGTATCTACTTTTACTTTTATCCAGTCCCGTATCAATTGCCCTTTGTTCCATTCAGCAAAATAAAATATGTACATTTTATTTTAGAAACCCAGATTATTAGTACCACTGGTCTCAAGACGCTGTCCTGCTTTACCGCCATTATGTTCAAGTGACCTGCTGCATATTCTGTGGTCGTCTGCTGTCACTGAGCCAAAAGGCAGACGACATTAGAGCCAGCAGACACCGTTAGTCGTGTGTGAATATTCATTGAGTCGAATTGAAGACAATATTAGTTCTAGGAATTAGTTTGTGAAAAGAGGATGGGGTGGGGGTGGGGTGTAGTTGGGAGGTGAGGGGTAGCAGACGATATTCATTCAGCTAGGGCAGACCACGTGATGTTTATTAATAAATCAGATTAAAATGCAAACAGCTCCACGACCAACAGCGAAACAACGCCATTGTCCCAGTTCTCCCTATGGTTGCTTGTTGGAGTATTACGTCTGAGCAACATCTAAGGTCATATCAGGACAGGCACCGACTTGTAGGAGTGCGCACTCATGGTGACTTCATAGTGCTGCCCCACTGGGAAATCAGATCGTCAGTACCATGATCCGATATCCCACTCAGTCACATTATCCTGACACTGAGCTAACCAGTCCTTGACATATCCTATTAATGCCGAACACCAGGCTCGGAAGTGATAAGTATAAATTTGATAAGTCATTGGTTTGACTCGACTGGGAACCAAACTTTCGATCTGCCGCACGCGAGTTCCGCGCTCTACCGATTCGGACACGGCGCCCGGTATTCCCCCTGTGAGACTTGTAACTATGTAGATAAAAGATTCACCTGGTACTTGTAGTACATGGATGAAGACCAGCCTTATATAAATACGGTCAAAAATAGCATTAGTATGGAACAACAAGTAGAATGCCTGGCACCAGTGTCAAATGGTTACTTATATCAGAACAGAGTTGGTGAAATGGGAGAGAATGCAAAAAGACAAGATGGCAGCCAGAGAACGCTGTCGATTTCACTTTTAATTGCATTAAACTATATGTTTTATTATATTTTCCAACTCAAAAGTAGCGGGTAAACATGAAGACATATACAAAGAATAAATGTTGCTTCTTAGATTGAGAAATTAGGCTCTCATAAAGACTCAGTTCATCAGCCCGATTTTTCGACCGTTTTTATATAAGGCTGGTTTTCACCCCTGTACTGGAAGTATGGGGTGAATCTTTTATCTAGTAACTATGGTGATAGCTAGTCAGGCTGCACACTCCCAACTGCCAAAAAAGCGCACCATTTTGTAGACGCAGAGAAATGTTGTCTGTTCTGTCAGTTCCTCACAGGAAATCGCTGCACCTGACCCGGTCGCCGAATCTGTAGAGCGCAGTCTTCTCGTGTGGCAGGTCGGGAGTTCGAATCTCAGCCGAGTCAAACCAACAACTTATAAAATTGATACTTATCACCTCCTATCCTGGCGCTTGGCTATAATAGTTAGCACAGTATTCAAATAATATGACGGGGATATCAAGTCATGGCCCCGCCAGCCTATTCTGCCAATGGGCCATCACTATAAAGTCACCATGAGTGTGCACTGTCACAAGTCAGTACCAATCCTTATATTACCTTAGGTGGTGTGAGGACATAAACCACAACAAACAAACAAACAAAAACCAAATCGCCGCACAATCCACAGACGCTTACACATTCACACCACAGTGCATTATCACTGCAATCCACGCAAAAGTGAATTGACCTCATCACGTGATCAGACGAGATTCACCCGGACAGCAGCAGACGACATTTTTCGTTCTATTTTGTCTGTCCTGGATCTGCACCCGCCTCTGTCGGCTGGTGTTATTAGTCGGGCGAGGGGCGGTGTTGGAGTACAGGATGTGGTTCGCGGGTACATGGGTGTGTTGACACGGTGCCAACACTTCAAAGGTTACCTGCCACCATCCCCTGTCCCCGTGCTGCCCAGGAGAGAGGGGCCCGGTTCGGCTGATGTATGCCCTGCACGTAGGGCCTTCTGCCCTTGGTTGATACGCGACGCCTCCTGGTGGTGACCGAACAAAGCTGTTTGCCGAACAAAGCGCGAGACTTTATTGATTTGACCTGCCCCGGTTACAACAACGATGACATAGTGTGTGTTGTGGTGGGGTGGGGGTGGGGGTGGGGGTTGCTGGGAGGGGCATAGGGTGTGTGCGAAGGATATCATGGACGGATAGGTGTGGGGGGAGGGGGGGAGGGTGTTTGGGGAGGCCATGGTGGACCAGCAGGTGTGTGGGTATGGGGGTGGCGGTGGGGCTGTGGGGGTAGGTGTAGGTGTGGGTGGTGTAGGTATGTGGGTGGTGTAGGTATGTGGGTGGTGGTGTAGATGTGTGGGTGGTGTAAGTGGGTGGTTGGTGTAGGTATGTGGGTGGTGTAGGTGTGTGGGTGGTGTAGGAGTGTGGGTGGTGCAGGTGAGTGGTGGTGTAGGTGTGTGGGTGGTGTAAGTGTGTGGGTTGATTGATTGATTGATTGGTGGTTGCTTTACGCCGTGTCGGCAGCATAGGCCATATTCACGGCGAGAAATGTTTGTTTTTTGTTCAAACCATCGCTTTTACATGTAAAAGCAGACAATCAATTATGTGCCAATAGACACTAATTAAATTAGAAAGCTCACAATCATATATTTGTGGTCAAGGGAAACAAATTCCCATAGAAAAAGAAAAGTTTCATTAATAATTAATAGAATCCATTTAGTAAACTATATAAGGTGGTACAGTCCAGCTGCCCTCAAAAAGGCTAAAATGTTTTCCTGTTTTACCTTAGTAAAAAGGTCATGCATACTGTCTGCAGTGTAGAACCGTTGGCGCAGGGCCAAAAAATCAACGCAACTTAGTAAAATGTGTTTGAGTGTCAGTGGGGACTGACACCCAATACATTCTGGGAGGTTCCCCCTTGAGCAGAAAAGCATGTGTAAGCCACGAGTGGCCAATACGGCAGCGGCTAAGGACCACTTGGTCCCGCCGACCTCCCGCATGAGTCTGTGGTGGCTTTCCCACAGATGGTTCAATTTCTTTAAGTTTATTAATGTTTTCATCCCACTCATGTTGCCATTTGGATTTTATGTGGGTGGCTATTAGTGGTTTCAGATCAGAGTGAGGGATCAGACACGGTTCAAGATCACAGTTCAGGGCCTTCTTCGCAGCCCGATCAGCTCGTTCGTTTCCTTGTATGCCAGCATGGCCAGGCACCCAGCACAGGTGGATATCATACCCATCTGTTGTCAGTTGGTTCATTTTATAAATGACCGTTGCTAGAATAGGGTGATTCGTTTTCAGTCCAGCAACAGCCAGGAGGCAAGAGAACGAATCACTGTATATAACATAGTTAGTGTGGTTGGATACCTCGATACACTCCAAAGCGAGAAGGAGTGCTCGGGCCTCTGCAGTGAAAATCGAGCTCTGATCGGGCAAACGTACACCAAATTTTTCCTGTCGGCAGACTGCCGCAGCAGCTACCCGGCTTTGGTCTTTCGAACCATCAGTGTATATGGAGAGGTGGTCTGCAAACTGGCCTTGAATCTCTGCATGCAGTCCTTGGTACTCGAGTGGATGTGTCCCAGATTTCCTCAGTTCCGTGAGTCGGAGGATAACCGATGGCTTTCTCAACGACCACGGGGGATGTTCTGGGACTTTGGCATCCTCCAACACGTCCAAATCCACGCCCAAGGCCTCCAAATGAGGTTTCATTCGGAGCCTCAGTGGCCGGATGTAATTTGGCCTGGCTTCATACCTGGATTCGTCATGTTGCTCGAATAGACAATTGTGTGCAGGATTCAATGCATTAGTTTTTATCTTGACTACATATTGCATGGCCAGTTTGATTCTCCTGTTGTTAAGTGATGGTTCATTGGCTTCGACATAAAGGCTCTGAACTGGTGAGGTGTGGAAGGCCCCAAGGGCCAGGCGCAGTCCCTGGTGGTGGATCGTGTCTAGCAGCCCAATATATGATTTCCTTGCGGAGCCATATACTATGCTGCCGTAATCCACTCGTGAACGAACCAAGGTTCTGTACACGGAGTGTGTGGGTGGTGGAGGTGTATGGGTGGTGTAGGTGTGTGGGTGGTGTAGGAGTGTGGGTGGTGCAGGTGCGTGGGTGGTGTAGGTATGTGGATGGTGTAGGTATGTGGGTGGTGGTGTAGGTGTGTGGGTGGTGTAATTGGGTGGTTGGTGTAGTTATGTGGGTGGTGTAGGTGTGTGGGTGGTGAAGGAGTGTGGGTGGTGCAGGTGAGTGGTGGTGTAGGTGTGTGGGTGGTGTAAGTGTGTGGGTGGTGTAAGTGTGTGGGTGGTGGAGGTGTATGGGTGGTGTAGGTGTGTGGGTGGTGTAGGAGTGTGGGTGGTGCAGGTGTGTGGGCGGTGTAGGTGTGTGGGTGGTGGTGGTGGTGTAAGTGTGTGGGTGGTCTAAGTGTGTGGGTGGTGGAGGTGTATGGGTGGCGTAGGTGTGTGGGTGGTGTAGGAGTGTGGGTGGTGCAGGTGAGTGGTGGTGTAGCTGTGTGGGTGGTGTAGGTGTGAGGGTGGTGTAGGTGTGTGGGTGGTGTAGGTGTGTGGGTGGTGTAGGTGTGTGGGTGGTGTAGGTGTGTGGGTGGTGTAGGTGTGTGGGTGGTTGTAGGTGTGTGGGTCTTACCACATGTGTGGGAGAAGCATAGATGTTGGGGTGGCCTATAAAAACAAATTGCATTCTGTGCGGAACATAACTGTCCTCATACATCTCCTGCATACCTATGGATATAGTCATTAATATTTTATTTAATGGGTTGATTTTTTTGTCTGTTTACAAATGATAACTTTGCTCTTCAGGCTTCAGACATTCAATATGCTTTACGCAGTTGGTTTCCTCCTGCGTTCCTTCAGGTTTAATCACGATTTTGGATATTAAATCAAACCACACAGTTGCCGTCACATGTGAGGGCAGTTGTTACAAACGTGTTTGAACAGAGTCATTGTTCAACTCGACAAGCCGGTAAAAAAGGCACATGGGTGAACGACAATGTAGTCTAAATATGGGCGAAAATAGCTTTAGTATGGAACAGGAAGTAGAATGCCTGGTTCCAATATCAAATGGCTACTTATATCGACACAGATTTGGTGAAATCAGAGAGAATGCAAAAAGACAATATGGCGGCGATAGAACGCCGTCGATCTCACTTTTAATTTTTATCAAACTGTATGTTTTATTATATTTTTCAACTCAAAGGTAGCAGGGAAATATGAAGACATATAAAAAGAATAATTGTTGCTTCTTAGATTGTGAAATTAGGCTCTCATTTCATTTCCACGCTTTTTCCACCACTTTTATATAGGGCTGGAATTCACCTGTGTACTGCGAGTACAGGGTGAATCTTTTATCTAGTTCCTGGGCAGCTTGAAAAGTGTGTTTCACTAAGGTGTGTACACAGTAGGCTTCTGGCATTCAGGATAACAAAAAGTTCTTAGGAAATATGTAATTATGGGCACATAAATACAGAACAAACGTAGTGGAGCAGTCTGCACTGCTCTGTCAGGCATGCATCCACATAAACAGGTAGGTGTGGGTATGGTGATTGGATCTTGGAGCCTAGGTAATGTAATGGTTAGCACCCTAGCCCCGGAATAGCAAGAAGGGTGGATTTCAAGCCTATTCTAGCACAATGTTTCCCATTTTCATCACCTACATGACACTGGTGCTGTGACCAGGATCCTGCTAATGCTCCATGTTTGGAGCATGGTTCTTATATATAATATGCAATTGTCTGTATGAAGCTAACAATTATAAGCATTAAAGCTGCATAGTGCAATGAAATATCAAATTTTCAAAACCAAATCAACTATCTAGATTTGAATTTACATATCTAACTTAGATACTGATGCACTTATTAAGCATTTGTTTCTGTGTAGAAGGCAATGCTGAGTCAATTTAACAGAACCTGTTACTGAAGAAGTCTATGGTGTCAGAGTTTTGGCAAGCTTGCCAAAACTAATTTGACATGTTTACACTAAAAATATCTCAAAAGTTTACCATTTAAAATAAAAGTAACTTTGAACTAATGTAAAGTAGATACTAATGATCGATCTAATATATTTATCTCAGAAAAAATACAGAAATTCAAAACCATCGGACTATGCAACTTTAATCGACTGATGGATGTAAACTGTTAAAAAGAGTTACAATTCCAGGGATAAGCTGGCAAGCGTGTAATATTCTACGCTGACCTCTCAGGCAAGGAGCCACATATACAGGTGGGCTGGGATAGGGTGATTGCAACAGGGAGTCTAGGTAGTTAAATGATCAGAATGCTAGTCCCAAAATCGCAACAATTTTGGGTTCGAATCCTACTGTGGGAGCAATATTTCCCATTTTCATCATCCCCACGACAGAAGTTATTCAAGTGTTTTAAAAGTCACGAATAATGAGTGATCCTTTATAAATTCTGAAAATCGCAAGGGTTGATGAAAATATCAAATTATCAAACTAGGGCACTTACCTAGATGTGATGCTATATACCAAACTAATATATTATTATTTATAGATCATTTGATGTCATATTCACAATAAATGCTTACTAATCACAACAGTAAGTAAATTGGTGAAAAAGCTGCATGCCTTCATGATGCGACATCTGTGTTCAATCATGAGGCTAACCTGGAAGGACAAAGTGACAAATAAGGAAATACTCAAACGGACGGGGCTGCCCTCTATGGAAGATCTTCTGATCAAAAAGAATCTCCGGTGGACTGGACACCTCATGAGGATGTCATCAGACAGGCTACCAAAGCAGATCCTCTATTCTCAACTGTCTTCTGGTTACAGAAAGAGAGGGCGCCCTCGTCTCCGGTTCAAGGATACCATCAAGAGAAACCTGAAGCTGAGAGACATTAAGACCGACTCATGGACATCACTCTCACAGCAGAGAGCTAAATGGAGAGCGGCAGTCAAATAATGAAAGCAGTCTTTGTCGCATCACGACCGACAGCATGATGATGATGAAGTAAGTTGGATATCCAGACTCAAATCTAGCCGAGTATTTTGCTTTCGAAAATTTGATGCCTTTATGGAACTAAGCAGCTTGAGCATCTGTATTCATTTGCGGATTCATTTGAAATGAATATCAGATAAAAAATGTATATATTGGATGAAAGAAGTCATTTACCGTGCGGGTCGTTCTCAGAAATTGTGTATCAAATTTGTGACATGGAAACCAAAGGTGAAAATATTCCAAATAATAGCAGAAAACATTCCAAATAATAGGAGAATCCATGTTCTCATGAAGGTTTCGATGTTGTGCATGCATATCTCACATTCTCTGAGTCAAAAGGAAACAAAATTCACTTTTTGATTTCGATCATATTCAAATTGAGAAAAATGTTGAAATTGACCATTTTCCGTCCATCCTTAACGTCATTTTAATACATGTCTATATCATCATGTTAAAAGACACAACAATTTCAAAAAACATATTTGATTGATTCCAGTTAAGCAAAAGTAATAATGTCTAACAAGAGAAAATGTGAAACAAAAGATTAGGTGTCAATATTCAAATTTTCACATTTTCACATTAGCACAAAATAACATGAGCATATTTTTGTTCATTGTTCCATCACCATGTGATCATATATCAAGTGGAATTAAAATAATTTTCAGGTAAGAATTTTTCATTTAAACTGTATTTTTTGTATTGGCGTTTACTTAGTTTACATGGTTTTGCGCCTGAACTCTTCACATTTTATATTAAATATATATATAGACGGACACATTTTTAACAAGCCTCAGTGACTTGTGAGTTAGGGATGTTAGTGTTACGGGAGAGCAACTCCAGGTGGTGCTAATTTAGGTAGGTGCCAGTTCCTAATTCCACCGTTGGGCGACACCTGTGTATGGTCAAGACTGGCGTCTCATTTGCTGCTACATAGAAGGGAACATCAAGTCAATTTAATAGAGATGGAATTGCTGAAGCCTGTGGGGTCCGAGTTTTGACAAGCGTGCCAAAATTAAGTATGTGTGTTAAATTGAAGAGTTCAGGCACAAAACCATGTAAACGCCAATAAACAATGGTATTTTAAATAAAAAGATTTTTACCTGAAAATAATGTTATTTCTCACCAATTCCAATGTTAATATGATCATATGGTTATGTACCAATGAACAGAAAAGTAGGAATATAAAAAGATTTACTTTTTGTTGGTTTGATTCCACGGTCTATCTCCATTTTCGGATTGGCGTTTGCCCCTGAACCCTTCGTTTCGACTTCAAATATCTCCTGAGTTAATCATTTGAAATCAAAATTGCTTCAAACAAAAGGATCGTAAATAATAACAACGAAATACATTCATCTAAGAAAATAACAGAACCTCAAATTCATCGGACAATGCAGCTTTAATAAAAAATAACAATAATATCATTATTTCTTTGAACATAGGACAAACTATCATAATACGCTTTGGAGTGACTGGCCCAAAGTCAGCCCTATTTATAAAAACTAAATTCCTGTTACCTACTCCGGCCACCAGCTATCTAGCCCCCAAACTGACCAATGTACCACCATTAACACAGTCTCAGGTGCATTCAAGGCAGCTCCACCAGTACCAACCCTGGCGACATCTAAGGTCATATCAGGATGGGTAGAGACTTTTGACAGTGTGCACTCATGTCGACTTTATAGTGATGCGCCACTGGGAGACCAAGCCACCAGCACCATGACCTAATATCCCACTCGCTCAGTCACCTTATCCTGACACCGAGCCAACCAGTCCTTGCCCTCTCCTATTAATGCCGAGTGCCTGGCTAGGAAGCAACAAGTATTGAAATTGAAGCCATTGGTTTGACTTGACCGGGAACCGAATTGCCAAGCTTCCGCATGTGAAGTCTGCGCTCTACTGATTAGCCCACCGGATCTGCTCCTTCTAGAACATTCCCAGAATAATATATATATATATATATATTTTTTTTAATGAATGTATTTACCCTGCTCATAACGAGTGTTGACATTTGTTTTCACTGCTGAGCAGCACTAATCCAATTTGATTTAAATCTTCTGAATTTAGTTTGAGTAATAATTTAGGTTTTCTTGGTTCTTGTTTATGGCTTGTAACTGTTTGTAGATTGCGAACAGTCGACAATCCAGCTTCCACTATACTTTGTTTGTTTGTTGTTTTACCTCCCAGTAACATCTAAGCTCATATCAGGACGGGGCCATACTTTGTGTTAGTCCATTTAAACATCTGTTTTTCAAGGTTACCATATTTTTTAGTGGTTTCTTAAACAATAGTACTAGTAAAAATGATAATGATATTGATACTGATAATGGTAATGCTAATGATCATGCTCATGAGAATAATGATGGTAATAATGATGATGATGATGATGATGATGATGGTAATGATGACGATAATTTTTTTAAATAATAACAATATAATAATGATGATAACAATAACAATAATAATAACAACAATACTAATAGTAATAATAATACTACTAATAATAAGAACAATAATAACGATAACAATAACAATACTACTACTACTACTACTACTACTACTACTACTACTACTACTACTACTACTACTACTACTAATAATAATAATATTAATAATGGCGATGATGACATCAACAATAATAATAACAACAACTTAAACAAGACAGTGATAGTGCTCAATGATAACACTAACAGTAACACAGGCCTGAGTGCTGCCTGAAGACGGCCCCTAACAGATAATTCGCGCGCACAAACGCAGCAAATGGCAACAAACATAACCTCCTTTGTGCTTCAAATTAAGGCTCGGCGCAGTGCATTGTGGGGCGGCCCCGGGGGCGGGCGGTAAATAACAGCGCCAGCGCCTTGTGTTACAACAATACGCCCACTTAATCTGCGCCCGACAATGCCGATGATATCGGCATGGGGCCCGCCTCTCCCCCCTCTCCCCACCTACCCGCCTCCCCCTCCCCGCCTCTCCTCCTCCCCGTCGCCCCACCTCCCCGCCCCTCTCCGCCGCCAGCCGCCGCCGCCAGAGGTCAGGCCGACTAATACACGCCGAAATGGGTGTCAACCGCCTTTTGTCTGTCTCAATAAAATCTCCCCATCAGAAGTTGAATAGAAACTAATAATCTCATTTTGCACCACCTCCCCCCCCCCCCACCTCACTCCCGCACCCACCCACTCACCCTCCTTTTAACTCTTTAGCCGACCGCTAGACGGGGTAGGAGCACACGCCTTTTCTGTGTGGAAGGTTGGGTGGTTGTTGGAGTTTTACGTCCTGGCAACACCCAAGGTCATATCAGGATATGTACCGACTTGTGACAGTGTGCACTCATGGCGACTTTAGATGTTTGCCCCACTGGGGCCCAGACCAGGACACCAGCACCATAATAATAATAATAATAATAATAATAATAATAATAACATATTTATTTCCACATGATCAATGTACACACAAGTTGATATTTATATCAGTAATTTGTTCACATGAAAAGGGAGAAAGCAGAAGTACAATACTTATGAGGTGCTTTCCCCATTTAAAAATAACACAGATACATTGCTTATACCATAGAAATGACCTGATATCCCACTCAGTCACATTGTCCTGATACTGAACCAACCAGTTCTTGCCCTATCCTAATACAGTACAACCCCATTAAACAAAGCTAGGTTAAACCCAACGATCGGATAATCCAAACTTTTGTTGGCGGCTTGGCAAAATACTATGATTTATCATATAAAAAATTTGGTTAAACCAAAGTCATTAATCCAAATTATCAGTTAATCCAAAGAAACTTGTCGGTCCCCAGGCCACTTCCGGTATGTTAAACCAAACTTTCATGTGGTTATAAGGTCATCTGAGAGCCCACCAACTTTTTTATATGATAAATGGTAGTTTTTTGCTGGGCCGCCAACAAAAGTTTGGATTAACTGATGGTTTGGCTTAACCGAGCTTGGTTTAACGGGGTTATACTGTATATACATAAAATAAATAATCCAAGTGTCCACATATATTGTATATTACATTCATAATGTACCACATTTTTGCCAAAGCCAAGTCAAAATCAAAGCCAAAGCTTGGTTAAACCAATGATCGGTTAATCCAACCAAATTTCTAGGGTCCCTTCAAGTTTGGTTTAACAGGGTTATTAGGATAGGACAACGACTGGTTGGCTCAGTATCAAGATAATGTGACTGAGTGGGAAATCAGGTAATGTTGCTGGCAGAATGGTCTCCCAGTGGGGCAGCACTATAATGTCGACATGATAGCGCACTGTCACAGGTACACATCCGGATTTGACCGTACATGTTGTTGCCAGGACGGAAAACCCCAACAACCAAAACAAAACTATTTAGCTTGTCCACTAGGGAGATTCTCCTCGCCAGACCTATTTAATTGTTTTTGGGGAGTTTTCAGTCGCATTGGTGCGGTGAAGGCTGCAAATTTGCAGCACTGAATGGGCACTGCTGACAGCAGTCCCATGTGGTCGGGAGTTGGCATCTGATGGGTAGTGATCAGAGGAATTGGGGGGGGGGGGTAGTGGGGAGGAGGGGAGGAAGGAAAAAGGCATCCTTAGGAGCCCAACCAGTCCTCTGAGAGGGCCCGGGGAGGCTGGGTGGTTGGTGTAGTTTTACGCCCCAGTAAGACCCTAGGCCATACCAGGACGTGCACCAACTTGTGACAGCGCACAGTCATGGTGACTTTATAGTGCTGCTTCATTGGGAAATCAGGCCACCGGCACCATGACCTGATGTCCCACACAGTCACATTATCCTGACACTGTGCGCCCAGTCCCTGTCCTGATCTCATAATGCCAAGCGCCGAGCAGCAACAGGTACCTATTTTATAAGTCATTGGTTTGACTCAACCAGGATCCAAACTTCAGTCCCTCCAGATTCACTGGTATGCACAGTAAGTCCGGCCACGGCCAGAATAAGAAGTTAAGTGAGGATGGGATTAGTTAGGCAGTGGGTGGGGTTGGCCTATTGGATACATTATTTGGGGTAGGGGCGTGTGGGGGGTGTGGAGTGAGGGGGGAGCAGCCTGCTGAGCAGTGTGTATGTGGTGAGGGGGGGGGGGGGCTATATGCGCCAGGGGGGTTAGGAGAGGGGAGGGGGTGATGTTTGAGGCTTAGTGGCAGGTAGGTGGCAAGTAGTGGCAGGTATTGCAGGTATTGCAATACCTCAGGGAGTTTGACGCCCCTGCCCTGCAGAGTTGTAAACCACTGCCTTGTGGTACAGGTTCTTGACAGAACCGAAGGCTAAGGGAGCAAACCATCTTAGCTCCCCTCTCCTGCCAACCTCCCGCACCATCCCCTGCCTCTCCAATCATCCCCTTCCTCCACTGTCCTCTTGTCCCCCCCCCCCCCACATCCAGGTATATGTATATGTATATACATATATATATATATATATATAATATATATATATATATATATATATATATACATATCTAACCTGGTATGCAGGTATGGCAATACCTCAGGGAGTTTGACGCCCCTGCCCTGCAGAGTTGTAAACCACTGCCTTGTGGTACAGGTTCTTGACAGAACCGAAGGCTAAGGGAGCAAACCCTAAACAGAAAACCATGTCACTGTGGCAGCATTAAGGGCGGTTGATGTATGGAACTCCCAACATCTCCCGACCAGCCACTGCAGGGACAAATAGTTTTGCGCCTGTCTTGACATGTTCTTGCCGGTGTGAAACCTCTATTTGCTCTCCGAGAGAATGCCGCTGGTAACTTGCAAAAGTCAGCAGCACTTCAACACTTTTGCAGGCAGCTTTCATGAAATGTCTCACAGCAGAGAGTTAAATGGAGAGCGGCAGTCAAGTAATGAAAGCAGTCTTTGTCGCATCGCGACCGACAGCATGATGATGATGATGATGATGGGAGGTAGGTGTAGGGCTGTGGAGGGTGGGCTGGGGAAGTGGGGAGGGGGGGGGGGGTGTGTGGGTGGGGTAACTGGCTAGGGACGGTGGGATGCGGGGGAAGGGGGGGGGGAGATGGTCTGTGTGGCTGGGGGATGTGCGGAGGTGGGGCTGGGGGTGGGGGGGGGAGGGGGGGGGGGGCTTGTGAGGAGGAGAGAGTTGCATTAGGGGGTAGGGCTGCATCTGATATGCTAGAACGGATATGGATCCAATTTGTGCAATTACTGAGTTCGTTCAACATAATGGAAATAGCAAAGAGAAAAAAAGAGGAGAGAGATAAGAAAATAAATATAAATATAAAATTGAGCCTTCTCCCTGGCCGCACATTGTGTGTGTGCTTACATCGTTTGGAGAGCTATCTGAGTAATTATTGGACTGGTTTTTGTGTTTTTCGTTCAACAATAAAAACAGCGGCTGAATATATTATTACACGGTTCTGAGCGTTTCTGTATTAAGAATACGTAAGGTGACTGCTTTGGTTTCCTTGCATGTTTTAGGGCTGGTCAGGTGAGACTGTTATTGTTATAACACTGTTGACGAATACGCACACATACACACACATATATCAATCAATCAATGGGTGCCGTCTTCTCGAAGAAGGTTGGCTGCAATGGACCTCCATCTCTTCCTGTCATTTGTTCCTCTCACGCATTCCGCATAGCTCATTGCTGTCCACTCAGTGATGTTGTCCATCCATGTTGTTCTCCTTCTCCCTTTTGGTCTTATATATATACAGGATATTCCAGTGCGCGTGTGACAGCATTTCGCGCCAGTGGTAGAGTTGGGAGTGGTGGGGCCACCTGACCCAACTGTGAAAAGGGGTCACCAATAAAGTAGTACAAAACATATGGGTGATCATACAGGGAACATTCCATTTTGTGCCTTTATACTCGCATAATGCTTATACCTCACATACTGTATATATACAAATATATAGAATAGTAATAATAATAATAACTCCCTTCTGTGCCTTTATACTCGCATAATTAATGCTTATACATCACATCTATATACAAATGTTATCTACTGTATACATCCCAATAGAAGCATGCTACACAATAAAAGCACCCGCCACATTTCAAGATTGAAAGCACACACAAATTCACCATCATATTCAGACTGAATGCCCATAAAATAAGACAATGCTACTCTATGTCAGAGGCACAACAAAAACAAATCCATGAAATTCTTTAACTTTGAATAGACACGCATCCATGTGTCTGCACTCATGCAGTGTGCATCTATTGGGACATATACGGTATATCCAAATGGAGAGAGAGAAAATGGCTATGCTGAACATGGACTAGTAAAAGCAAGTGTCATTGCACTCAAGCGTGATTCGCTTGGCAGGGAAAAGTCATAAAAGTAATCTTTGATTAAAGTTGCATAGTCCGGTGATTTTTATTTATGGCAATTTGTTTTTAAGATAAAGATATTCGGTTGCTTGTTATAATAATATACCTTACATTGTACATGTTATAATTAACATGGGTAATTATCGGCGGAGACTGGATGAAATCATACCACTGACCCGCCACCTGGAGGAATACTATTTAGTTCCTGACCAACTCGATAGGTGGCGACAATGACCCAAACTTCGCCGGCGAGATGTGTACGTTGCCTGCCTCAGCCGAGTTTAAACTGTCCGTAGAACCATCGTAGCTGCCGTCCGCCTAACATCAACCTGACTTTCTTACGGAGCAGATGACCAATCACTCACTCGCGGTGCTGGTTACTATACATTTACATCGACTAAACTGTAACTGTGAAATTCTTAAGATTAAAAGACCCACTATACCAACTTTGTCTCCGTTCTGTGAATTAGTATGAACGACATTTTATTTCAATGGATAGTATCTCTGTGGCGGAGTGGTTAAGAGTGTCTGACTTTTTTCTAGGTCAGACTCCTAATCTGAGGGTTGGTGGTTCGATTCCCCGTGCCCCCAGCTCTGCCAATTTGGATTTCCACCGCTGTGTATAACTTACAGCGTCATCAAAGGCCGGTTGCTCTCATACCATGTCTATATGGTGTGGGAGGTTAAAAATGCCTTGGGTCGGTAAAAGTGTAGGCTCGGGCTTTCTATCGACAAACTGTCTAATGGTGAAAACAAGCCTATTCAGGCTTATCCATGATAGGCAGTATAAATCTTCAACAACAAAATTTAACTTTTAAGACGTTTAAAGTGAAAAGATGTTACTTTAATCTGGGATGCACATCACAAACTCTGGCACCATAGGCAGCAGCACTAACAACTTATACCGCAGCTGCATGCATAGTCCGATTCATGTAATTTTTCTTAAAGCTGCATAGTCCGATGAAAATATACAATTTTCAAAACCAAAACAATTATCTAGATTTGATTCTACATATCTAACTTAGATGATGGTGCACTTATTAAACCTTTGTCGGCATATATAAGGTGATACTGAGTCAATGAATAGTACATGTTACTGCAGAAGCCTGTGGTGTTAGAGTTTTGGCGTGCTTGCCAAAATTAATTTAGCATGTTTCCATTTCAAATATCTCAAACGTTAGCGATTTAAAATAAAAGTGACTTCAAACTAAAGTAAGGTAGATTATAATGAACAACATAATATATTTATCTCAGAAAATGATAGAAACTCAAACCATCGGACTAAGCACTTTAAATAATTATGTTAAAATGATTGTTACAATCTCACTTACTTTAGTTTGAAGTACCTATTATATAAGATGGCTAAGTTTTGAGATATTTGAAGTACAAACATGTAATAATTAGTTTTGGCATGCATGCCAAGAAGTAATGATTAAACCAGGGGTTCGACAGGGGTGTGTATTGTCACCATGTCTTTTTAACCTGTACACAGAGATGACAATAGGTGGCATGAATGTCAACAATCTTAGATATGCCGATGACAGTGTAATACTAGCAGACAGTGAGAAAAACCTACAAGATATAGTGAATAGAATCAATAAAGCTGGAATACTATTCAACATGAAGATGAATGCCAGGAAGACCAAAACAATGGTTATAAGTAAAAAGACAGATAAACCAAATGTCAATATAACCATAGATGGCACAAACATAGAACAAGTATCCGAATTCATATATCTCGGACAAAAGATTACAAATGATGGGAGATGTGAGGAAGAAATTAAAAGAAGGATAACAATAGCCCGAACAACATTCTCCAAAATGTATAGAGTGTTAACATCAAGTAAGATATTAATACAAACAAGGAAGCGTATTCTTCAGTGTTATGTGTGGTCTACTCTAATGTATGGGGCAGAGACATGGACAATCTCTAAGAAAATGTACAAACGTTTAGCAGCATTTGAGATGTGGACTTATCGAAGGATGATGAAAATATCATGGACAAAGAAGATCACCAACAAAGAAGTTCTCAGAAAAAGTAAAAATAAGAAAAGCTTGTTTGCCACTATACAGACAAAGAAACTTATTTATTTTGGCCACATCATTCGTCAGAGTTCAATATACCGTACATTGTTGGAAGGGAAGGTGAATGGCAGCAGAGGGAGAGGGAGACCAAGAACATCATGGTTTACAAATATTTCACAGTGGACAGGCTTGAATTATTCACAGTCTATCAGAACAGCACACCATCGGGACAAGTGGAGAACCATTGCATCCAACCCTCGACTAGAGGACAGAACTATTGATTGACTGATTGATGCATGCCAAAACTCTGACACCATAGGCTTCAGCAGTAAAAGGTTCTCTTAAATTGACTCACCATTTCCTTTTATGTTGCAACAAGTATCTAAGTTAGATATGCAGAATCAATTTAAAGATATTTGTTTTAGTTTTGACAAGTTGATGCTTCATGGGACTATGCAGCTTTAATTTTACTCACTATTCCATTCCATGCTACAATACATGCTCAACAATGCTACCGGTGTAACTATGTCAATTTCCTGCCATACCTTTTTTTTAAATTGAGGCTCTATTTACACTGTCCATAGCATATAACTATAACTTTGTATAAGCCCGGGTACCCAGGCTTGTTTTCAATGCTGGCCAGTTGTAGTGTTGGTGTTATCTTACCACACAATGTTTTTTCACCGTAGTTTAACGTACTTACACCACGTTTGACCCACGTTAATCTATCCTATGTTCAACTACGTTCAACTACGTTCACTAATGTGTATGTGACCAGGCCTTAAGCGTTTTCTGCTGCATAGAAGGGGATATTAAACCAAGTCAATAGAAACATGTTTACTACTGAAGCCTATCCCGTCAGAAATTTGAGATACTTGCCTAAATTATTTGTGCATTTTCTATTTCAAATATCTCCAAAATTAGCTATTCGAAATATAAGTTACTTCAAAGTAAATTAAAGTAGATACAACTGAAGAATATCATGTATTTAACATAGAAAATAGCCTAAATTCCCTAAATAGAAAATAGCCTAAATTCAAGTCCATGAGACAATCCAACATTAATTCAACATTAATTCTACGGGCAAACAACCGAAGCGTGACAATTGACACATTAGTGGAATATAAGTTACTTCAAGCTAGAGTAAAGCAGATCGAAATGAAGAATATAATGTATTTATCATAGAAAATGGAAGAAATATAAATCCACCAGACAATGCAACATTAATTCAACTTTAACTCAATGTGAAAGAAAGAGTAACAATGGATAAATTAGTAGTGTTACAATTATTACCCCCAAATATTTGTGTATTTATATCTATATGTGGATAAATAACAGGCCGCCTGTCGCCATCTAGCGACGCCCTGCACAAATAACGACCGCTCTATTGGGTAACCATTGTATGCACGTGTCCCATCCAAAGGTCAACGGCCCTGATTTGACCTTGAGTTGGCATCGGATTGACCTTGAACACGACACCGCTGACCTCGACATTAGCGGTTATAAAGCAAGGCATGAAGGGAGCGGGGTGTTGTGTGGAGTGTGGTGGTTGTTGTGCGTGGTGGGTGTGTTGTGGGTGGTGGGGGGGGATTGGGGGTTGCAGTGGGTAGTTGGGGTGGAAGGGGGTGTGGGGGAGGAGGACGTGGTGGGGGGTGGGGGGGAGGCCGTCGTAGGATTTCCAGACAATTGTTATCCTGTCGGCACAATTGCAACATTAACTGTTCTGAGCCTCAGGACCGTAACGATGTGGGAGCGTAAGAGGTGCCGGGGTGTGTGGGTGTGGGTGTGGGTGTGGGTG
>CM059201.1:56315828-56339785 GCA_030323885.1 Branchipolynoe longqiensis
CAACATTTTTTTCAATTTTTTTCAATATTTTTTTTATTGTAGCTGTATTTATACTGGCCATAGCATATAACTTATAAGTCCAGGTATTCAGGCTTGTTTTCAATGATGGCCAGCTGTACTGTTGGTGTTATCTTATCACACAGTAGCTGCTGATAAGGTAACAGGCTGCACAGCTCACGTTGGCCTCCCCTCATACTCGCCCCCCCCCCTTGCCCCCTCCCCCCCCCCAACACACTCCCCCCCCCCTCTTCTCCAACGCGACAGTGGAGGCGTCAATTACTGATCTTATCGTCACAACGATATTTGTAGCGCTTCATACCCCTCATAAATAAAACCTAAACAATCTTACGCCGCGAGCTAATTACTCTTTTTTGCCGCATTGTGATTTATGCTGTGATTCTTGAGGTGCAGTTTTCTCTACTATAGCCTCTCACCTCGTCAATCACAGCCTTACAGAGATGGTGATAATATTAATATACCCTTTTCACAACACATACTGCACTGTGGGCCACTACCCACTACAGTCTTTCCTATCGCAGCCATCAGAGGGTAGGTTTGTGGTGGAATTCCTCTATAAGACATTTTCCACGGAGCCTCTTGCACAATGATATGCTACCCACAACAATAGTTTATCGACTGGCATCAGCGGGCGGGTTGGTGATGGAAATCGTTTATTGTCCCATATTTAGAGATGATGCAGGATCCGGGATGGTGTAGCCCTCACTTATCTCTTTACTCATCTCCTTAACCCTCACCCTTTCCCGTCACCCTCCCTCTCTTCCCCCAGTCCCCATCTAATCCCCATAATGTCAGCCGCCTTCTCCCACTCTTCGCTTACTCTCTCTCTCTTCTCTCACTCCCATGCTCTTCCATAACTCCCCATTGTCCCCCTCTCTCACATCATCCCTTGTTTCCCCTTACCCCCCCCCCCCTCTCTTTCCCAATCAGTTTCTTTTACCCCCACTCCCTCTCTTTCCCTCACTTCCTCTACCCCCCCTTACTGTTAGTATGATACTCTCATTCTACATCCCTTCAATACTCCTCTCTTCCCTCAATCACCCTCTGTTTTTCCCTCACTCGTGACACTCCCTCCTGTTCCCCCACTTCCCTCTGGTCCCTCCTTCCCCCACTCCTCTGTTCTCCCACTCCCTCTGGTTCCCCCCTCGCCCTCTGACCACCACTCCCATCTGTTTCCCCTTCCCCCCACTCCCTCTGTTCCCCCACTTCATATGTTCCCTCACATCCCTCTGTTCCCTTATTCCATCTCCATCCCCCACTTAATATTTCCCTTCACTCCCTCCTGTTCCCTCACTCCCTCTCTTACCCCGACTCATCTGCTCCCTCACCCCCTCTGTTCCCATCACTCCCTCTCTCCTCCCCACTTCATCATGTTCACTCTGCTCCCTCTGTTCCATCACTCCCTCACTTCATCAGCCTCCCATTCTCTGTTTCGCTCACATCCCTCACTCCCCCCACTTAATATGTTCCCACTCCCTCGTCCCTCACTCCTCTGTTCCCCCACTTCATCTGCTCCCTCACTCCCTCTGTTCCCACTCACTCCCTCTCTCCACTCCCCCACTTCATTTTAGAGTTGCTGAATCACTCCATATGTTTTCCCACACTCCCTCATCTCCCCCCACTTCATTCTTTCCCTCACTCCCTCTGTTTCCCCACTCCCTCTGTTCCCCCCCCCCCACTTCAGATGTTCCCTCACTGTATCTCCCTCTGTTCCCGCACTACCCTTGCTGTTCCCCCAGTGCCCTCTGTTCTCCCCACCCCCTCTGTTCCCTCAACTCCCTCTCTCCCCCCCCCTTCATCTATTCCCTCACTCCTTCTGTTCCCTCACTCCCTCTGTTCCCTCACTGCTTCTGTTCCTTCACTCCCTCTCCCCTCACTCCCTCTGTTTCTTCAGTCCCTCTGTCCCCTCACTCCCCCTCTCCCCTCACTCCCTGTGCTCCCTCACTGCCTCTATTCCCTCACTGCCTCTATTCCCCCACTCCCTCTCTTCCCTCACTCACTGATACTCTCACCCTAGATCCCCTCCATCCTCTTTCTTCCTTCACATTCTCTTTCCGCTCGCGTCCTCTCTTCCCCCACTCCCTGATTTTCCCACCCTACATCCCCTCAATCCTCCTCTCTTCCCTCATTCCCCCTCTCTTTCCCCACTCCCTCTCTACCTCAACCCCAGTAATGAGATGCCTCCTCCCCCGATCACACCCCTATCACACCCTGGTCACATCCCAGTAACACCCCGGCCACAACCCTGCCACAACCCTGCCACAACCCTGCCACACCCCCGTCACACCCTGGTCACACGCTGGTCACACCCTGGTCACACCCCAGTCACACCCCTGCCACACCTGGGTCAAACCCTGGTCACACCCCGGTCACACCCCGGTCACACTCTGGTCACATCCCAGTATCACCCTGGTCACAACCCTGCCACAACCCTGCCACACCCCGGTCACACCTCAGCCACACCCGGTCACACCCCAGTCACACCCCGGTCACACCCCAGTCACATCCCAGTCACACCCCGGTCACACTGCTGCCACACCCCGGTCACACCCTGGTCACACCCCGGTCACACCCCATTAACACCCCGGTCACAACCCTGCCACAACCCTGCCACACCCCGGTCACACCCCGATCACACTCTGGTCACACCCCAGTCACACCCCGGTCACACCCCAGTCACACCCCAGTCACTCCCCAGTCACACCCCGGTCACACCCTGGTCACACCCCAGTAACACCCCGGTCACAACCCTGCTGCAACCCTGCCACACCCCAGCCACATCCCGGTCACACCCCGGTCACACCCCAGTCACACCCCAGTCACACCCCGGTCACACCCCGGTCACACCCCGGTCATACTGCTGCCACACCACAGTCACACCCCAGTCACACCCCGGTCACACCCCGGTCACACCCCGGTCACACCCCAGTCGCACCCCAGTCACACCCCAGTCACTCCCTGCTCACACCCCAGTCATACCCCGGTCACACCACGGTCACACCACGGTCACACCGAGGTCACACCATGCTCGCACTCCCTTTGTGCTCCTTTCACACCTGGCATCACGTCCCCCCCCACACACCGTTCTCCCCCACCCTCCCCACCCTCCTCCCCCTCCACCCCACCCTTCCACCTACCGGCCAAGGCCCACACTCGCCACACCTGTAATTACACACGGTGCGAATTTCCCGCCTCCTCCCCTCCTCCCTCCGCATCCCCCCCCCCCTTCTCCCCCCTCCCTCGCCCCCCCCCTCCTCCCTCCTCGTCCCTCTCTCCTCCTTCCCGCGCATCCTCCGCCAGGTGTGTTGTCAGTCGTTACCACGATAGCCGCCGGAGGACGCTGCGGTGACGAGGTGTGAATGTGGAGGGCGGCAATGGCGCCCCCTGGTGCGAGGTGCTGAGGGGCGTGTGCGGCTGAGGGGTGGGGGGTGGGTCGCTCGAGGGGGGTGGGGGGTCGCCGGGGGCGGGGTTCGGGGGCTCGAAGCCAGGGAGGGATGGCGGTCGTGGCTGGTTCATATCATAGTCGAAATGCCATGCTCACATTGAATAAAGATATTGTTGTTTTTTGCTGGAGTTTTACTTCCTGACAACATCTAAGGTCATATCAGGATGTGTACTGACTTATGACTGTGCACACTTATGGTCACTTTATAGTGCTGCCCCACTGGGAAATCATGCAGCCAGCACCATGACCCAATATCCTACTCATTCACATTATCCTGACACTGAGCTAACCAGTCCTTGCCTTATCCTATTCATGTCAAGTGCCAGGCTAGGAAGTGATAGCTATCAATTTTATAAGTCATTGCTTGGACTTGACTGGGAATCAAACTAAAGCTCTCCCATGCGTGAGGTCTGCTTGCTCGGTGTGAAGAAAGAGAAACAGGGTTATTTAAGATGCACAATCTTACATAGTCTGAAGAAATCATCAGGTTTTAAAATATTCCGATATTCGGCAGGGGGTAGCCTGGTGAATGCAATAGTTCTATTACTATTCGGTGTGCTTGACCATCATCATCATGATGCTGACGGTCGTGATGCGACAAAGACTGCCTTCATTACTTGACTGCCGCTCTCCATTTAGCTCTCTGCTGTGAGAGTTGCGTCCATGAGTCGGTGTTAATGTCTCTCAGCTTCAGGTTTTTCTTGATGGTATCCTTGAACCGGAGACGAGGGCGCCCTCTCTTTCTGTAGCCAGAAGACAGTTGAGAATAGAGGATCTGCTTTGCTAGCCTGTCTCATGACATCCTCATGAGGTGTCCAGTCCACCGGAGATTCCTTTGGATCAGAAGATCTTCCATAGAGGGCAGCCCCGCTTGACCAGGTGCATGTATATATATGGGATTGTTTGTGCCCGGGTGGAATGTAAATAGACTTAGTGGTGCTGGAACTGGAAGGTCTGAGTTTTAATTGCACTCAGGGCCTAGCCCTTCTGCTGAGGTAGGGGTCACCACACTCAAAAGGTCAAGGTTGTTGGTGACCAGGGGGCCAGACAGCTACTGGTGGTGGGAAGACCACTGGTATCCATAGACACCAGCAATGCTGGATTCCTATTGGTGAAGACCAGGAATGCTAGATTCCTATTGGTGGAAAGAGGTGGTATGATATCCTACCAAGAACCCATGTAGCTATATAAGAATAAACCAGAGGGCTGGACTCTCTCTTACACTTTAATCTCTTACTTTCTCTTTGTCTGTATTGTTTTTCCTCATAGTCATAGCCTACATGCACAGCCACATATCCGAGTACTGACTCTACACGGGTTTAGCAGTCAAAGCTATTGCCTAGATTTGACCTAAATATCCACCTTATATATGTGAGGCTACATAGAAATTTAGAACCCCATTTTATTATTAAATCAGTTTAAAAGGATTTGTTACTGGTGACGTTATGGTGTCCGCATGTTTTCACTTCAGATATCGCAAATGTAAGGATTTTGTAATAAACAATAAACCAAACTAAAATAAGATATTTATAGCAATCAACCTAATACATTTATCTTTTAGATAGAAATTCAAAACGTTGAACTATGAAATTGAAGAGTTCGGCCACAAAAACCCGAAAACGCCTATCAAAAAATTGAGCTAATCATTGGAATCAAACTTTCAAAAAATAAGTTTTTTTAATTCCTACTTTTTGTATTCATTGTTCCATAATAATGTGATCATAAGAAAAGTGGAATTAATGAGAATTAAAATTATTTTCAGGTAAACATATTTTATTTAAACTACATTTTTGGATTGGCGTTTACGGGGATTTGTGCCTGAACTCTTCAAATTTACCAATTCAGATGGGAAGCATAGCTAATCACTATTGCGTTGGTCTGCTTTGCCCTGGCATCCTCACATGTAATCAATACACTGGTCCGCACTGGGAGACCCATATGTATCCTATGCACTTGGAGCCCCATATGCTTTCATGCACTGAGAGCTAGCTCCGTATGGCAATTTGTATACACTGGGAGCCTCATATGTATATCTAGCACTGGGATCCTTATATGTTTCCTATGTACTGGGAGCCTCTTATGGTTTCTAGTAGATACAAGATTCACCCCGTACTGCTGCAGTAGGGGTGCACACCAACCCTATGTAAAAGCTGTTGAAAAAACGGGTCAATGATTTGAGAGCCTAATTTCACAATCTAAGAAGCAACATTTATTCTTTACATACGTCTTATTGATAGCCCGCTACCTTTGAGTTGAAAAATATAATATAATATCTAGTTTAATCAGATTTAAAAGTGAAATCGACGGCGTTCTCTGGCCGCCATCTTGTCTTTTTGCATTCTCTCTCATTCACCAACTCTGTACTGATATAAGTAACCATTTGACACTGGTGCCAGGCATTCTACTTGTTGTTCCATACTAACGCTATTTTCGCCCGTATTTATATAAGGCTGGTCTTCACCCGTGAACGACAAGTACCGGGTGAATCTTTTATCTAGGTTTCTAGGTACTGGGAACCCCATATCTTTGCTCTGCACAGGGAGTCCCATCTGTATGTAATGCTCTGGGAGCCCCATATCTCTGATATGCATTCATATACCAATAAGTCTGTAATACATAGGAAGATCGCGTATATAAGCACTGGAGGCCCCATGTGGGTTTTTGTATGCATTGAAAATCCCATATGCCTGTTAATGTTATGCCCTGGGACAGTGGGAGCCTCATATCTGCTATGCACTCGGAGCCCCATATCTATCTGTGCACTCGGAGCCCCATACATATGTGATGAAGTGGAAGCTCCACATGTTTTGTATGCACTGGGAACCCCATATGTTTGCTATTCCCTGGGAGGTCCATTTCTCTGCTATGCACCGGGAACTCCATATATATTCGTATGCATAGACCTATTTCATATGACGTCAGAATGGGTATTTAGGTCAGTGCGCGCGCTGTTTGGCTGCAGGATAACACACCTTCACACTGCAAACTCAATGGCTATGAGTATGAGCAATCTTCATACAGAAAAGGTGAAATATGTCTAAAACCACAACAACTAGAAACAAAGCGCTTGGCAGACAACCAGATAACATGCTTAACAACCAGATTATATTAAGTTTATAAGGTTAGAGTTCTGGATTTCTATTAATTTTGAATAAAATTGACATTTTGCAGTGCGTCTCTCAGCAAACTCAATGCATTGTCAATGGCCGTGAGCAATCTTCTTACAGAAAAAGTTAAATATCTCTACAACCACACCACCTAGACACAAACCGCTTGGCAGACAACCAGATAACATGCTTAGCAACCAGATTATATTAAATTTATAAGGTTAGGGTTCTGAATTTCTATTAATTTTGAATAAAACTGACGTTTCGCACTGCACGTATCGGCAAACTCCGTCGAGTCAGTGCATTGTCAATGGCCGTGAGCAATCTTCTTACCAAAAAAGTGAAATATCTCTAAAACCACATCACCTAGAAACAAACCGCTTGGCAGACAACCAGATAACGTGCTTAACAGCCAGATTATATTAAATCTATGAGGTTCGGGTTCTGGATTTCTATTAATTTTGAATAAAACTAACGTTTTGCACTGCGTATATCGACAAACCCAATGGCAGTGTGTCTTCGTTCTGCAGCCAAGCTGCGCGCGCATACACGATGTTTGTAAACATTGAAAGGGGTCCATTGGGAGCCCCATATGGTTGCTATGCATTGGACTATGCTCCGTATGTCTTCCATACACTAGACTCCCCATAACTTTACTGACCTACATATGGTATCACGTTAAGGTGTGATAATGTTTGTATCCCATGACACCGCTACACTACACAATTTCCACGCACTGGGGGCACCATGTGTATGCCATGCACTGCACGCCTCATACCTTTACTCACCCACCTAGGGCATCACGTGGGCGGCGTGATAACATGTTTGTATCACGTGACGCGGGCTAGTCTCAGTCATAACTCACCATGAATAAAGAGCCTTGATCGTGACAGCCAATTAAGGGCTGTTAGGTGCTAGATTACACGCCAGGGTTGTTGGGTAATAAAGCCCCAGCAGGGCATGCACGACTTGTGTATGTATGGTTGGTTGGTTGTTGGAGTTTTGTCCTGGCAACATCTAAGGTCATATTAGGATGGGTAGCGACTTGTGACAATGCACACTTATGACAACTTTATAGTGGGAAATTGGAGTACTGACACCATGACCTGATATCCCACTCAGTCACATTATCCTGACACTGAGCAAACCAGTCCTTGCCCTATCCTATTAATGCCAAGTGCCAGGCTAGGAAGTGACACGTATCAGTTTTAAAGTCATTGGTTTGACTCGACTGAGAATGAAACTGCCGACCTTCCACACGCCAGGCCCACGCTCTACCGAATAGGCCATACTGTGTATGTATGTATGTATGTATGTATGTATGTATGTATGTATGTATGTATGTATGTATGTTTGTTTGTATGTATGTATGTATGTATGTATGCATGCATGCATGCATGCACGCATGTACGCACGTACGTACGTACGTACGCACGTACGTAGGTATGTGTGTAGGCGTGTAGGCGTGTAGGCGTGTAGGCGTGTAGGCGTGTAGGCGTGTAGGCGTGTAGGCGTGTAGGCGTGTAGGCGTGTAGGCGTGTAGGCGTGGAGGCGTGGAGGCATGGAGGCATACAGGCATGCAGGCATGCAGGTATGCATATATGTATGCATGCATGCATGCATGCATGTATGTATGTATGTATGTACGTATGTACGTACATACGTACGTACATACATACGTACATACGTACATACGTATGTAAGTATGTATGTGTGTACATACATATGTATGTATGTATGTATGTGTGTATGTATGTATGTATGTATGTGTGTATGTATGTATGTATGCATGCATGCATGTATGTATGTATAGATGTATGTATGAAAGCATGTATGCATGTAGGTATGTATGTATATATGTATGTATGAAAGCATGTATGGATGTATGTATGTATGTATGCATGTATGTATGTATGTATGTGTCAGCCCCCGCCTGGTAGGCCTTTGAGCTGTTGTGTCAGAGTGACAACATGTTGCCAGTTTGCTTAGGGTTTTCAGGAAAGCTTGTTATATTTAACGACGCCTCTAGAGCGCATTGATTTTATCATCGGCTATTGGATGTCAAACATATGGTCATTCTGACATATTTTTGGAGGAAACTCGCTGCCGACACATAGGTTACACTTTCCGATATGCACCTTCCTACAGACTGGACAACAAATATCACAATAGGTTACACTTTCCGATAAGCAGCAAGGGGTCTTTTATATGCACTTTCCCACAGACTGGACAACAAATATCACAACCTTTGATGAACCAGTTGTGGACCCCTGGGTGGAAGGGAAAATAGCCCAAACTGCAAATGTGTCCACTGAGCAGGATCGATCAGATGACCCAGACCTTCACAGGTGGACACTCTACCGCCTGAGCTACGTCCCGCTCTAGGGTCATCAGGATTAACACAGAATCAAATTCGATTGGAATGAGGTTCGACTGGGTGCAGTTGCAGGGGGGGGGGGGGGCATCAGCCCTTGTAATTTGTTTGTTTGTGGTTGTTTTACGTCCTAGCAAAATCTAAGGTCATATCACGACGGGTACCGACTTGTGACAGTACTCATTCATGGCGACTCATAACCGACACTCACCATGAATAAGAGCCTTGATGGTGACAGCCAATTAAGGGCGGGTAGGTGGTGCTAGATTACACGCCAGGGTTGTTGGGTAATAAAGCCCCAGCAGTGCTAGATAAAAGATTCACCCGGTACTTGTAGTACACGGGTGAAGACCAGCCTTATATAAATATGGGCGAAAATAGCTTTAGTATGGAACAAGAAGTAGTATGCCTGGCACCAGTGTCAAATTGTTACTTATATCAGAACAGAGTTGGTGAAATGGGAGAGACTGCAAAAAGACAAGATGGAGGCCAGAGAATGCCATCGATTTCACTTTTAAATGGCATTATCGTATATGTTTTATTATATTTTCCAACTCAAAAGTAGCGGGTAAACATGAAGACATATACAAAGAATAAATGTTGCTTCTTAGATTGTGAAATTAGGCTCTCATAAAGCCTAATTTCATTAGCCCAATTTTTCGACCGTTTTTATATAATACCCCTGTCACACTACGACGTAATGAGCGAACGTGAGCCTAACGTGGTGATCTTTCATCATTACGTTGATGTACGTTGGATTACGTTATGATGACGTCATAATGACGTCATAATGACGTTAGAATGACGTCGAGCTACGTCATGTTACGTCGTGTTACGTCGAGTTACATCGAGGTTTTGGACATGTTCAAAAGTTTCGACGTAGCTCGAACGTAAGGGTTTACGTTCGCCGTACGTTCTGTACACGTTCGGCGAACGTCAATGACGTT
Source organism: Branchipolynoe longqiensis (assembly GCA_030323885.1). Classification (NCBI taxonomy): domain Eukaryota; kingdom Metazoa; phylum Annelida; class Polychaeta; order Phyllodocida; family Polynoidae; genus Branchipolynoe; species Branchipolynoe longqiensis. Next base: position 56,325,720 of record CM059201.1, read on the forward strand.
ACACAAACGTTATTAAAACGTCGGTCACTACGTTCAACTACGTTACATTACGTTGCACTACGTTGACCCACATTAATACCATGGGAAAACGTGCAGTCCACGTAGTGAAAACGCCGGGTTAACGGATGCCTAACGGACGTCCGACGTAAGTTTACCGTTTTGCCACCGTTTCCTGACGTAAGTAACATAAGGTAATGTAAAGCAACGTAGTTCTGGCGATGGAATAACGTACATAACGTTCCCTGAGCGTAATTACGTTGTCCTCTCTCGTTGAATGATGCAATCACTACGCTTTACCGCCGTTGCTCTCTCGTCCACTACGCTGCATTCACGTTCAACTTGTGCCCAAATTTGCATACTACGCCGAGACGTTCAACGTTCTTCACGTTCTCTCTACGCCGGCGTCGCTACGTCGTAGTGTGACAGGGCCATAAGGCTGGTTTTCACGGGAAGTACGGGGTGAATCTTGTATCTACAGCAGGGCATGCACTACTTGTGTATGTATGTGTGTATGTATGGTTGGTTGGTTGGTTGTTGGAGCTTTACGTCCTGACATCTAAGGTCATATTAGGACGGGTAACAACTTGTGACAGTGCACACTTATGACAACTTTATAGTGCTGCCCCCCTGGGAAACCAGGCAGCCAGCACCATGGCCTGATATCCCACTCAATCCCGTTATCCTGACACTGAGCCAACCAATCCTTGCCCTATCCTAATAATGGCGAGCACCATGCTAGGAAGCGACAAGTATCAATTTTTAAGTCATTGGTTTGAGTCGACCAGGATTCGAGCCGACAAACTCATGGGTTCGGGTCTCCCGATCTCCCAAACCAGGAGACGGAAGCTCTACTCATTCGGCCACCCTGTCTAGGCTCAGCCTTTGTATGTGCCCTTATAATTATGTGCCCTTATATGTGCGTGCATGCACACTAATCAATACACCTGCTGTACTTGTCTGTTTGTTAGTGCCGTTAACTCCTAGCAAAGACCCTATAACACTAAGACGGCTCACTCCCTATCTCTCCCATGGTAATGTATATTTTTCAATGCCATCTTGTGGTGGGTTTGATCAGCCCGGCTGCTGGCTGGTGTTTCACATGTAAACACATAGGCCTACAAGGTGAGAGAGTGAGCTTACAATTTAAAAAAGAGAGATTTCCTGTCATTTGGATTTGGCCGATGTTGCACCTACTGCCTGGTCCACACCTCCCTCTGCCCCGCCCTCTCTCATTCCCCCTCCCTCCTCCCCTCCCTTCTCCCTCCCGCCATCTGCTCCCTCCGACACTCCCTCCTCCCGGCTTCACTGTCCTTCCCCACCCTTCCCTTCCCTCAGTCCCCTTCCATCCCCTTCCCCTCCCCCTTCCGTCCCACCTTCCTACAAACCTTCCCCTCCCCTTCCCCCTCCCATCCCAACCCTTCCCTCTCCCTATCTCCCTCCTTATCCACCTTACCCTGTAGACTCCCAGTGCTCTCACACCACACCTCACTCCCGTCCCCCTTCCTCATCCTCCATCTCCCTTCACCCCTTCCTCTCCGCCTCCCCCACCCCCCTTTTCCCCCACACTCCCTCTCCTCCCCCTCCTCACCCACCTCAGTTGGCGCTCTCACACCACACCACACCTCACGACCCCCTCCCTGATGTAAGTGTGGGGGAAGGGGGGAGAGGGGAGGGGGCAGGGGGAGGAGGGGGGAGGGGGTAGGGGAAGGGTGGAGGGGGGAGGAGTCCCCACTGGTTGCATGTTGCTACTCCAATAGAACTCCCACCACAACCACTATAACCACCCTGCCCCTCCACTTCTCCACCCCACCCATCCCCGCCACCATACACACATTCTGTATGGTGGGGGTTCACGGTGTGTGTGGTTGGGATGTAGGTAGATATGGTGGGGGTGTAGGTGTGTGTGGTGGGTGTGTAGGGTGTGTGTGGTGGAGGTGTAGGTGGTTTGTGGTGGAGTTGTAGGGGTCTTGCAGAGAGCGCTTCACAACCTTTAGCATCCCTAAACCCCCACCACACACCAACACCCTCACCACAGCTCTAAACCTACACCACACACACCTAAGCTCCCCACCACACACCAATACCGACACCACATCCCTAAACCCCCATGACACCCCCACCACACACCTACACTCCCACCACACACACCTACACCTACACCACCACCACACACCTACACCCTCACCACACACACCTACACCCCCACAACACATACACCACACACTTACACACTGAGCACACCCACCCACCACAGACGTACACCACCAACACCCACATACCTACACCCCACGACATCCCTAAACCCCCATGACACACCCACCACACACCTACCCCACACACCACACCTACACCACCGCCACACACCTACACCCTCACCACACACACCTACACCTCAACCACACACACCTACGACACACGCACCACACACTTACACCCCAAGCACACACCCACCACATACCTACACCACCAACACACACATACCTACAACCCACCCCATCCCTAAACCCCCACCACATCGCTAAACCCCCACCACACACACACTACATCCCTAAACCCCCACCACACACCTACCAAGCGACAGCAGGGTTTCTTCTGACACTCCAATGCTATCAAAATGATCAAACCCACCACCTGGTGCACTGGTTCTTCTCTTGATTACACAGTAAAGGCTGAGTGAGCTGTCTTATTGTTATAGGGTCTTTGGTCCTAGTCACATTATGACTTGCATCACCTCGTGACCAAAACACCTAGAAAAATGGTCGCCGACCTCCTTACCGTGTGTCGATGTGTATTGTGTGGTGGGTATGTGGTTGTGGGTGTCGGGGTGAGTGAGAGCGGGGGAGGGTACAGATTCAGCTGGTGGTGTGTAGTTGGTGTGTGGTTGTATGTGAAGAGGTGAGTGAGAGGGGCTGGGAGTGGACAGACTCTTGTGCTGGTATGGTAGGTGGTGAGTTTGTGGTTGGGTGTGTACATGTGAGTGAGAGGGGAGGGGATGGGCAAGATTCAGGTGGTGGTGTGTGGTTGGTGTGTGGTTGTATGTGAGAGGAGTGAGAGGGGGGGGGGGAGCGGACAGATTCAGGTGGTGGTCTGGGGTTGGTGTGGGTTGTATGTAAGAGGGGAGTGAGAGGGGGGGGGGAGTGGACAGATTCAGCTGTTGGTGTGTGGTTGGTGTGTGGTTGTATGTGAAGAGGGGAGTGAGGGGGGGGGGAGTGGACAGATTCAGGTGGTGGTGTGTGGTTGGTGTGTGGTTGTATGTGAAGAGGGGAGTGAGGGGGGGAGGGAGTGGACAGATTCGGTGTTGGTTGGGTTTGGTGTGTGGTTGTATGTGAAGAGGGGAGTGAGGGGGGGGGGGGGAGTGGACAGATTCAGTGTTGGTGTGTGGTGGTGTGTGGTTGTATGTGAAGAGGGAGTGGAGGGGGGGGGAGGGACGTGGCAGATTCAGTGTTGGTGTGTGGTTGGTGTGTGGTTGTATGTGAAGAGGGGAGTGGAGGGGGAGGGGAAGGGATTTCAGGGTGCTGGTGTGTGGTTGGTGGGTGGTGTTGTGTGTACAGGTGAGTGAGAGGGGAGGGGTGGGTCAATTCAGTGCTGTGGTGTTGGTGGGTGGTTGTCTGTGAAGAGGTGAGTGAGAGGGGCGGGGATGGGTCAGATTCAGGTGCTGGTGTGTGGTGGGTTTGTGGCTGTATTTGAAGTGGTGAGTGAGAGGGGGGTGGGGGGGTCAGATTCAGCTGCCGGTCTGTGGTTGGTTGTGGCTATATGTGAGAGGGGAGTGAGGGGGAGTGGAGGGGACAGATTCAGGGGTGGTGTGTGGTTGGTGTGTGGTTGTATGTGAAGAGGTGAGTGAGAGGGGGGGGGGGAGTGGACAAACTCATGTGCTGTTAGTGGGTGTGTGGTTGTATGTGTACAGGTGAGTGAGAGGGGAGGGGATGGGTCAGATTCAGGTGCTGGTGTGTGGTTGTATGTGTACAGGGAAGTGAGAGGGGAGGGGACAGATTCAGGTGCTGGTGTGTGGTGGGTTTGTGGTTGTATGTCTACAGGTGGTGGAAGGGGAGGGGATGGGCCAGATTAAGGTGCTGCTGGTGTTGGTGTGTGGTTTATGTGTGAAGAGGGGAGTGAGAGGGGACGGGGGGGACAGATTCAGGTGCTGGTGTGGTGGTTGTGTGTGGTTGTATTGAAGAGGGGAGTGAAGAGAGGGGGGGGAGTGGACAGAAAAAGTGCCCGGTGTGGTTGGTGTGTGGTTGTATGTGAAGGGAGTGAGTGGGGGGGGGGGGGGGACATATTCATGGTGGTGGTGTGTGGTTGGTGTCTGGTTGTATGTGAAGAGGGGAGTGAGGGGGGGGGGAGTGTACAGATTCAGGTGGTGGTGTGTGGTGTTGTGTGGTTGTATGTGTAAAGGTGAGTGAGAGGGGAGGGAACACTCACGCGGATGTGTTTGGTGTGTGTAATGGTGTGTGCCGGTGTGTGTACAGGTGAGTGAGTGGGGAGGGTGTATAGCGGTGAGTGAGAGGGGAGGGTGTGTAGGTGTGTGTGACTGCGGCTATTTAGGGGCATTATTAATTGCCAATAACGCCATGTCTATGGACGGGAGCCATTAATTATAAAACATATCGTGTGTTGCAACGACTCTCGGACACACACGCACATGCACACACACGCACATACACACACATATACACGTACACAAATACACACATATACACATACATGCATGCACATATGCATGCTTTATTTTTTTTGTTATATATACTTAACAACTCTTCTAGAACACATTGCTTTTTTTTCATCGGCTATTGGACATCTGTTAGTAACATGTGGTCCTACTGACATATTTCTTTGGAGGAAACACGCTGCCGCCACATAGGTTGCTCTTTGCGATAAGCAGCAAGAGATCTTTTATATGCACTTTCCCACAGACAGGACAGCACATACCACAGCCTTTGATGAACCAGTTGTGTACCCCTGGTTAGAGACATACATACATGTACACATATATACAATATTATCTGGGGCCGGGTTCGCCCTGCAGCATAGCTCTGTCGTACTTTATTTGAATTACTATCATCAAATCACCCAAGCAGTATTTCATTAAATCAATTAAATATATCAATCAATCAGATACATAAATGAGAAATCATCCGATTACTCAAATCATCAGATAATCGATCAACCATTCAAGTATGGAACCAATTCATCCAATGCAGAATCAATCAATTACATATCCAATCAAATAAACATTTAGCCAAATAACCACTGAATTAAAGTTGCATAGTGTGATGATATAGAGTTTCTGTCATTGTCTGATATAAATACATTAGATTGATTGCTATTAATTACGGTACTTTAGTTTGAAGTAACTTTTATTTTAGATGGTTAACTTTGGAGATATTTGAAGTACAACCATGCAAAATTAATTTTGGCAAGCACGCCAAAACTCTGACACCATAGGTGCTGCAGTAACAGGTTCTATTAAATTGCATCTGTATTCCCTTCAGTGTGATGACAACTGCTTAATAAGTGCACCAGTAGCTAAGTTAGATATGTACAATCAAATCTAGATAATTGTTTTGGTTTTGACGATTTGATATTTTCATCAGATTATGCAACTTTAAGTAATGTAAGATAACCACCCCAACCACTCGCACAACACCCACCACCCCCACCACTCCCACCAACCCCACATGTACACCACGCCGACCACACCCAACATGTACACCACGCCGACCATACCCACCACACTCACCACACCCACCATGCCGGCCACACCCACCACACATCACACCCACCACACCCACCACACCCACCACACATCACACCAACCACACCTACCAAACCCACCACTCCCACCACACCCACCACACCCACCACACATCACACCCTCCACACCCACCACCCCACCACACCCACCACACCTACCACCGGCGCACAGATGCATGACAACGACTCCCACGACACCCACAACACCCACCCTACCACCCACCACACCCGCCACCCCACCACACCCACCACCCCCACCACACACACCGACACCCACCACACCCCACCCACCCCACCCCACACCCACCACGACCCACCACAACCCACCACACCCACTAACCCCACCTTACACCAACCACACCAACCACACCCACCACACCCACCACACCCACTAACCCCACCTTACACCAACCACACCAACCACACCCACCACACCAACCACACCCACCACACCCACCACACCCACCACACCCACCACACCCACCCCGTCAACCATGCCCACCACACCAACCACACCCACCACACCCACCACGCTCACCCCGCACCATCGATCCCACCATACCACATAGTAATCTACCACCTCCGCCGTAGCCGCGGCCCCAGCCTGTTGTGTACAATAGCTGGGAGGTAATTAAATAGTTGTTATTGTAGAATTACTCAGGTGTTAGGTTTAGTTCGGCCGGGCGTACCTATTTGTCTGACCGCCAGGACCGACTTATTCACAGAGCTGGCTTAAATTGGGCAGGTGTTACCGCCCCTCCCAACCCCAACCCCACCCTCCCCTCCCCCATCCCCAACTCCCATCCATCCAGCCTGACCCCAGATCTCTATTCCTATTCCTCTCCCTCTCCCTCTCCCTCTCCCTTTCCACTCCCCCCTCCCTCTCCCTCTCACCTCTCCCTCTCCCTCTCCCTCTCCCTCTCCCTCTCCCTGTCCCTCTTCCTCTCCCTCTCATTCTCCCCCTCCCTCTCCCTCTTCCTCTCCTCTCCCTCTCCTCTCCCTCTCCTCTCCCTCTCCTCTCCCTCTCTCCCTCTTCCTCTTCCCTCTCAGCTCATCTCCCCTCCCTCTCCCTCTCCCTCTCCCTCTCCCTCTCCCTCTCCCTCTCCTCTCCCTCCCCTCTCCTTCTCTCCGTCCGTTCCCTCTTCTCCTCCCTCCACTTCGCGATCCCTGTCTCCCTCCACCTCCACCTCCCACACTCCAGTCTGTCCCCAGAACTCTCTCGCTTCCCCTCTCCTTCCCCCTCCACCCCCCCCCCCCCACCCCGGTTTGCCATTCCTGCCCACAGGCTCCTTACTGCCTCCGATTACAAATCCCCAATCTCTAAATAGACAACGCACAAAGCCATGCCATATCGCCGCTGCCTGAGCTTTTCACTGGGCTTTTATGTCGGGCCCACAATGAACTTCAGATTTCAAATTGTTAGGCAATGACTCACAAGCTTCTCGCGCAGGGAAGCATTGTGTTAAATAATGGTTGGGCATATAGTATATCACGCTAAAGCGTGCATTCTTTACACGCGGTATGCGGCATGCGGCATGCGGTATGCGGTATACAAATGGCATGATTCCTTCTATGCGGTATGCGGCATGCAGCATGCGCCAGACGACTGGATATATTTAAAAAATAAAAATAAACAAGTATACTCCATACTGCACTGTATATGACCTAATATGGCATTTATATATATGTACCTCTTGGTATGTCACATGGGGGTTCCTACCTTTATAATTACCAAATTATAGATAAGTATTCATATTTTCATGGCTATGGTAGCATTTTTACCAACCCAAACCCCCACCAACACCACTACCATATGTTTCCCCTCCGCACCCCTGTGTGTGACCGTTCCGTAATGATCAGTCGCCTCTCCTAGTCTAAAACTAATGGACAAGTGTGACTGAGGTTTCTATTCACATACCGCGTGCCACATGCCGCACTGATCGCTACAGGGAACGATCGAGTTGCCGCATTCGCATTCTCATACCGCGTGTAAGGACTGTAGTCCATTGACTTCAAGGCGTTTCAATTTTTTGCCGCATTCGCATTCGCATACCGCATGCCACATGCCGCGTGTAAGGAATGTACCCTTAACTGTGGTCGTCTCTCAAGACACCCCCACCCTCCGACAAATCCACCTCTTTGCCTTTTTCAATTGGGATTTTATTTGATAAAAGATTCACCCCTGAGCAGAGTAGGGGTGAATGACCACAGAGTCTAAATACGGGCGAAAATTGTTTTAATATGGAACAGGAAGTGGAATTCCTGGTTTAAGTTATCCAATGACTACTTTTATCGGCACAGAGTTGGGGAAATTGGAGAGGATCCAAAGAGGAAAGATGGCGACCACAGAATGCTGTCGATTTCACTTTTACAGTCCTTTGACCTCCAATCGCTGATGATAAAAATCAATGCGCTCTAGAGGCGTCGTTAAATAAAAACAAGTTTTATTTTTAAAGTCCATTAAGCTACATGTTTATGGTATGTCCTTGGGTCTTGCTGGGGTGTAAAACTACAGCAACCAACCAACCTGCCATGGTCCTCTAAAGCCCCGTTCACACACGGGCCTTAAGTCGCCTCAAGTAGTTTGCCTCATCTAAGTTGACTCACATTGCCTGTGTGGACACTACGCTGAGGCGACTTAAGCCTGAGTAGCCTCATCTAGTTCACTTCAAGTAAACCACCTAGCGACGTAGTCTAGATGAAGCGTACTAGCTTAAGTCGGCCCATCTTGCTTGTGTGGGTGGTAGCGGTTTACTTTGAGGCGGCTTAAGCAAAAGTGCATATTATATAATTTGGTCTATGAAACTGCTAGGCGTGCACAGATATTTTTTCATCATTTATTTTTAGGTTTTCACTGCCCAGCAGAAGTTTTGATCATTCCAAAACAATACGATTCAGTCAACACATATCTAGGTTGAACTCACACTCTCTCGTGGTGATGTCGCCTAATCGAAACTGGTGCTGGTTAGTATGGACTTGCTCATGCGCAGATATCAATTTCCACCTTAAACCGCCTCAAGTACTGCATGTGTGGACACGACTCACTTTCACGCCTAGTTTGCCTCATCTAGTTCGCCTTATCTAGTTCGGCCTAAAGTTGTGGGTGTGAACAAGGCTTTACTCTTAGAGGACCGGGGCTGGGCTCCTAGATTACCTTTTTCTTTCTACCCCCTCGTGCTGCCTCACCCACCCACCCGCTCTCCCACCACCCACCCCTTTGCTTCCACCTTGATGTCCCTGACCACTACCCACCGGAAGCCAACTCCCGGTGTTGTGTGACTGCCTTGGACGTTGCGCATACAGGGCTACAGATTTGCAGCCTTCAGCGCCACCAAGACTGAAAACTCCATAAAACAAAACAGACAACTGGAATCTAGTTAGCGATTTTACTGATTGGCCTGGTCCCCCAACCCACGTTTACCTCGATGTAGTGCTCAACTCGAACGGACGGGGCTGCCCTCTATTCAAGATCTTCTGATCAAAAAGAATCTCCGGTGGACTGGACACCTTATGAGGATGTCATCAGACAGGCTACTAAAGCAGATCCTCTATTCTCAACTATCTTCTGGTTACAGAACGAGAGGGTGCCCGCCTCCCGTTCAAGGATACCATCAAGAGAAACCTGAAGCTGAGAGACATTAAGACCGACTCATGGACATCACTCTCACAGCAGAGAGCTAAATGGAGAGCAGCAGTCAAGTAATGAAAGCAGTCTTTGTTGCATTGCGACCGACAGCATGATGATGATGATGATGAGTGCTCAACAACCTGTCCCTATTCCTACTATTAGTATTAGTAGTATTTCACCTCACACGCGATACATTTTAATGATGAACCACTCCCAACAGCTCCTACCAATGTCTCACATGTACTGTATGTTCCCTATTACTGATAGATATGTACATGCATGTTTATATTTGAGGAATCCGGTTGCAAAACCCCATAAATGCCCCTCGAAAACATTAGATAAACATTGTAATCAAACCTTCAAAAAGTTCATTTTTTACATCCCTATTTTTTTTGTTTTTCATTGCTCCATAATCGTGTCATCACAAGAAAAGTGGAATTACTGAGAATTAAAATACCTTCAGGTAAAAATCTTTTATTTTATTTACATTTTTGGATTGCCATTTACAACGTTTTGTGCCTGGATATCAAATCTTTCACCTCTTATCAATTATACCCTCTCTCCATATTACACTAACTGTATTTCCTTTATTATGACCACACATCTTTCCCATTTTCTATCACCCCTCCTACTCAGCTGCTTTAACATACTGTTGTGGGGGTGATGAGAATGGGAAATAGTCCGTGCCAGGGTGCTAACCATTACACCACCTAGGCTCCCTGATATCACCATACTACCCACACCTACAGGTCTATGCGGCTCCTTGCCTGAGATGTCAGTGCAGACTACTACACTCGTCCCCCTGGAATTCTAAGTCTTTTAATGCTTACCATTACATACATACAGGCGATGCACTTACATATACATACACTGCTGTGTATAACTTACAGCGTCATCAAAGGCCGGTTGCTCTCATACCATGTCTATGTGGTGTGGGAGGTTAAAAATCCCTTGGGTCGGTAAAAGTGTAGGTTCGGGCTTTCTATCGCCAAACTGTATAATGGTGAAAACAAGTCTATTCAGACTTATCTATGATCGGCAGTATCAATCTTCAAGAAAAACAGTATAGGTTCAACAACTATATGGCACGTAGCTTGTACAGGATCCTAGTCACAGCAACCAGTGTCATGGGGTTGATGAAAATGGGAAATATTGTGTCTAGAGCGGGACTCAAACCTACATCTCTTTGCATTCCGGGTTAGTGTGCTAACCATTACACTATCTCCGTCCCACACTTAATACTTTCCCCTATTAGTATTACCCTAGCATCTCCCTCTCCCTATTGTCATCTACCACACTACTATCTCCACCCCACACTTAATACTTTCCCCTATTACCCTAGCATCTCCCTCTCCCTATTGTCATCTACCACACTACTATCTCCACCCCACACTTAATACTTTCCCCTATTACCCTAGCATCTCCCTCTCCCTATTGTCATCTACCACACTAATATCTCCATCCCACACTTAATACTTTCCCCTATTACCCTAGCATCTCCCTCTCCCTATTGTCATCTACCACACTACTATCTCCATCCCACACTTAATACTTTCCCCTATTACCCTAGCATCTCCCTCTCCCTATTGTCATCTACCACACTACTATCTCCGTCCCACACTTAATACTTTCCCCTATTAGTATTACCCTAGCATCTCCCTCTCCCTATTGTCATCTACCACACTACTATCTCCATCCCACACTTAATACTTTCCGCTATTACCCTAGCATCTCCCTCTCCCTATTGTCATCTACCACACTACTATCTCCATCCCACACTTAATACTTTCCCCTATTACCCTAGCATCTCCATTCCCCTATTATCACCTAACACACCTCATTCCCCATTTCACGCTTAATATATTTCCCCTATTATCCCCCACCCACCCACTCCCCCCATCGCATTACCCGCGAACACACTGCTACCTCCCAGACACATTTAGTACAGTTTCTTTAAAGTAGCATAGTCCGATGGTTTTGACTTTCTGTCATTTTCTGAGTTAAATATATTATTAGGTTGATTGTTGTAATCTACATTACCCATTGGCAGCATAGACTTCAGCAGCAACAGCTTCTATTAAATTCCCTCAGTAGTCCCTTCTTTGTGGCATCATCATCATCAATGGGTGCTGTCTTCTCGAAGAAGGTTGGCTGCAATGGACCTCCATTTCTTCCTGTCATTCGTTCCTCTCACGCATTCCGTATAGCTCATTGCTGTCCACTCAGTGATGTTGTCCATCCATGTTGTTCTCCTTCTCCCTCTTGGTCTTTTCCCTTCTATCTTCCCTTCCAGTATTCTCTTTGTGCCAACAAATGCTTAATAAGTGGTGTTCTCTGTGGCAGAGTGGTTAGAGTGTCTGACTTTTTTCTAGGTCGGACTCCCAATCTGATGGTCAATGGTTCGATTCCCCATGCCCCACCTCTGCCAATTTGGATTTCCACCGCTGTGTATAACTTACAGCGTCATCAAAGGCCAGTTGCTCTCATACCATGTCTATGTGGTGTGGGAGGCTAAAAATCCCTTGGGTAGGTAAAAGTGTAGACTCAGGCTTTCTATCAACAAACTGTCTTATATTTTTAATGGTGAAAACAAGTCTATTCAGACTTATCCATGATAGGCAGTATAAATATTCAATAAAAAAATTAATAATTGCACCAGTATCTAAATTTAAAGTAACTTTGCTTTAAAACGATTAATTTAGGTCATATTTGAAATGTAAACATGCTAAATTAATGGTGGTGTGCTTGTCAAAACTGTGACGCTATTGGCTTCACCAGTACAGGACAACCCCGTTAAACCAAGCTCGGTTAAACCAAATGATCGGTTAATCCAAACTTTTTTTGGCGGCCCGGCAAAATACTACCATTTATCATATAACAAATTTGGTTAAACCAAAGTTGGTTAATGCAAATTATCGGTTAATCCAAACAAAATTGTCGGACCCCAGACCACTCCGGTATGGCTAAACCAAACTTTCATGTGGTTATAAGGTCATCTGACTTTTTTTTATATGATAAATGGTAGTATTTTGCCAGGCTGCCGAAAAAAGTTTGGATTTACTGATCATTTGGTTTAACTGAGCTTGGTTTAACTGTACATTGGGTTATACTGTACATAGATAACAAACAATACTCAAAGTGTCCACATACATTGTATATTAGTTATTACATGTGCAATACACCCTTACTCAAAGTCAAAGCCAAAGCTCAGTTAAACCAATGATCGGTAAATCCAAACAAATTTCTAGGGTCCCTTCAAGTTTGGTTTAATGGGGTTATACTGTAATATGTTTTTATTAAGTATTATATTGAGTTTAGTACACCCTACAAGGTAATAACATATGCTTACCAGTGCACCAGTATCTAACTTAGCTAGATATCTATGCTCAAACCTAGGCGAATGTTTTGGTTTTAGCTAAATAGCAAAATAGCAAAATAGCAAAAATAGCAAAATAGCAAAATAGCGAATGGTAGACAGGAAGTGTGAACACTTATTTGTCTCTCATTTTTGCTTGAGTGCAAGTAAATATGCAACACAAGGAATAATTAGTAGCATGTGCTGAATAAGGGGTCAAATTTCCCTGGATCATCAGCGCATGCTTTTTCTAATCTGTTCTTGAATGAATTTATTGACTCGGCAACAATAACATTTTGTGGGAGACTGTTCCATATATTTATGATCCTGTTTGAGAAACTGTTTTGCCTTAACTTTGAAAATGTAATGCTTTTATTGGACTATGCAACTTTAATACCTCGTACATAACTACATTCACTTTGACACCCCTCCCCTCCCCTCCTCTGTCACCCCCCTCCCACACACACACACACACAATGCTCTCCTCATTGCCGACCCTGGCTCCCTTTCATTGTTCCGGTGAGAAGTGGAAAGTGCATCTGTGGACACAGATCACTCCGGTAATTGCAGCCGGGCTCTAATTACAACATCCGGTCTGCGTCTCCGTGCTGAGTAAATGCTGGTCGTACAGAGCTGGCGTATGACAGTTGGTATCTACGGATTAAGGTTTTGTTGAATGGAGTATCTTCAGTGACAATATTGCTGCTAAGCAAACAGTTAATCTAGCAGTGACAGTGTCTCAAAATGATTATTGTCGCAAAGTAATTATTGTCTCAAAATGATTATTGTCTCAAAATGATTATTGTCTCAAAATGATTATTGCCTCAAAGTAATTATTGTCTCAACATTGATGCGCGAGAAGGAAGAACAGAGGCGGAGGTGGGAAAACTGAGGCGTTTATTGTGACGCCTCGGGCAACATACAGAGAAACAGTGAAATAACAATAAATGACAAAGTAAGGTACAAACAGGGTAACTGAGGAGGTAAACAGGCTGAGGAGGCAGAGCAATACAGGGGGCTCATGAGGAGCAGGGGGCTCGCGAGGAGCAAAGAGTCAGGGGCTCATGAGGAGCAGAGGATAAATAGTGAGGGGCTCATAAGGAGCAGTGTCAGAGTTCTGGTAGAGGGGGGGCCGAGGAGCCCTCCGCCGCAGAGGGGGGAGGGTAGAGGAGGGAGAGTTGGGTGGGTGGGTGGAGAAGAAGGGGCAGAGAGCTGGAAGGCGGCTGGAGGCTGAGTGCCTGAGGGAGGCCGGCGGGCGGCCTTATAAGGGGGGAAGTGAGCAGAGGCAGGTGGGGTGTGAGTCGCTCAGGGCCGGGGGGAGGTGAGCAGTGG
>CM059201.1:56340283-56362408 GCA_030323885.1 Branchipolynoe longqiensis
TCAAACTCCCTGAGGTATTGCTATTTCTGCAATACCTGCATACACCCACCAACACATCTACACCACACACACCAGAGGATATATATGTCCATATATGCAACAATCTATGTACATCTCTAATATCAATTTACATTCATACAATATTTGTTATAGCTAGGGGGACAGACTAGCTGGTGGCGTGTCATGGAGGGTGGAGAGCTGGTGGTTCTGGTGGCTGCGCAGGGGGCGGGAAGCTGGCCAGTGAATGCTCATAAATCCCAATAATTTCCCCCTTTTTTTTGGCGGTGGTGGATGTGGTGTGCAGGGAGCAGAGGTGTGGGTGTGTGGGGGTAGGGTGGGGTGGAGGTGGGTAGACTGGTGCACGGGCAGGTTCCCAATTTATAATATACACACCACGCATTGGTAGACAGGAGACAGATACACAGACCACCCTGCTCACGTCCACACCCGCCCACCTCCTCACCTGTCACACACCCACACCCACACATACACCCACACCACACCCACACATCACGCACAACACCCACACACCAGACACCACCCACACCACACCCACACATCACCCACATCACCCACACACCAGACAACACCCACACAACACCCAGAAAACCCACACATCCACATCCTCACCTGTCCCCACACCCACACCCATGGATACACCCACACCACACCCACGCAACACCCACGTCACCCACACACCAGACACCACCCACACGACACCCACAACACCCACACATCCACATCCTCACCTGTCCCCACACCCATTCATATACTAACACCACACCCACACAACACCCACAACACCCACACACCAGACACCACCCACACAACACCCACACATCCGCCCACATCCTCACCTGTCGCACACCCACACCTATACATATACTCACACCACACCCACACAACACCCACAACAACCACACACCAGACAACACCCACACAACACCCACAAACACCCAAGCCCCACACACATAGCCACACCAACCCACACAACACATACGCACCACCCACACCACCAACACACCACCCACACCACCCACACCACCCATACAACCACATCCACACCACTCGCCACCCACATACCTCCCCATACACCACCCACACAACACCCACACAACACCCACACAACACCCACCACCCACACAATACCCACACAACACCCACATAACATCCACATAACACCCACACCACACCCACACAACACCCTCATAACCCACCCCACCCACCCCCACCCCTACATCACCCACACACCATCCCCACCCCCACACACCACCCCCACACCACCCATACACACAGCACACTCCACCCCCGCCACCCCAAACAACACTCCACCGCTATCGACTCCACACCATATATATACGTCGGGCCCGGATTTAATTAGGAATTAAAGAACCCACACAGGGGGAGTCTATAGAGCTCGCCCGGGCCGGTACCTAAACGAGCTAAATGTACGGCGCTGTCAGCCGCAGTGTTGGGCATTTTGGTACTGAGACAGCCACATCCCACCCTACAGACTTCACCACACACGATTTGCAGGCTTTTGGTATGGGTAGGAGTGTTTGTGGGTGAGAGGTAGGGGTGTGGGGGAGGTGGTGTGTGGAGGAGGGGAGGGGTGTGGGAGGGAGGAGGTGGGAGGAGGGAGGAGGTGAGTGAGGGGGGAGGGGTGAGGAGGGAGGATGGGAGGGGGGAGGAGGAGGGAGGAGGGAGTGAGGGAGGGGGAGGAGGTAGGAGGCAGGAGGAGGAGGGCAGGAGGCAAGGGTCAGGAGGCAGGAGGCAGGAGTGAGGAGTGCGGAGGCAGGAGGCAGTGGAGCATGGAGGGGGGCAGGAGGCAGGAGAGAGGAGGGTGGTGAGGAGGGGGGAGTGGGTGGGAGGGAGGGGGGGGGCTGGGAGGAGGGAGGAGGGAGGAGGTGAGGCGGGTTGCGGGAGGCGGTTGGCGAGAGGCGGGAGGCGAGAGGCGGAGGTCGGTGGGAGGAGGGGTCGGCGGGAGGGGGAGTGATGGAGGCGGGAGGCGGGAGGCGAGAGGCGGGAGGCGAGAGGCAGGAGGCGAGAGTCAGGAGGCGAGAGGCGGGAGCAGGAGGCAGGAAGAGGGAGGAGGGAGGAGGGAGGAGGGCGGGGGTGTAGCAGAGCGTGGTGGGTGTGCGAGGTTATCGCAGACGAGATCTGCGGGTAAACGCGGTAAATGCGTTAAGTGGGGCGCGGGGCGCGGGAAACACGGCGTGGGCGGGGTGGGGTGGTGTAGAGGCGTAGAGGGGGGGGGCTGAGGGTAGGGTGAGGGTGGGCCTGTTAGAGTGAGGGTGAGGGTGGGGGTGGGAGTGAGGGTGAGGGTGGGGGTGGGAGTGAGGGTGGGGGGTCTGCGGCGTGTTGGGAAACATCAGGGCCTTATTACCTGGGGCACCTTCGTGCAGTGTCACTGCTGGTTTCGGGCCGCTGATGTCGTCTGCTGCTTTAATCGACGGAACAAGGTGAGACTGGCGGGTAGGTGGGTGGGTGGGTGGGTGGGTTGTGTGTGTGGGGGGGGGGGGCGGTGCTCCGCTCGTAGCGCCCCCTGTCGGAGTTTGGCGGCACCATACAACAATATGGGTGACAATGAATATAGCGATATTCACAGCAGTACGTGAATATTGTTTATTGTTTGTTGGGGTTTCACGTCCTGGTAACATCTAAGGTTATATGAGGATGGGTACCGACTTGTGACAGCGCACACTCATTAACAAAAAAATTGTGATGGTTTATTTACCATGTCCATAACGAGTAAGTCACATCACAACTAGTTTTCAATAGTCTCAATTTGGTAGTACTAGCAGCCTTTTCATCTTAGCTGTTACTAACAGTGTCACTGTTAGTAGTTATGCTAGTTTTGTGTGGTTCCATGGCGATTTTATAGTGCTGTAGTTATGCTAGTTGTGTGTGGTTCCATGGCGATTTTATAGTGCTGTCATTATGCTAGTTTTGTGTGGTTCCATGGCGATTTTATAGTGCTGTCATTATGCTAGTTTTGTGTGGTTCCGTGGCGATTTTATAGTGCTGTAGGTATGCTAGTTTTGTGTGGTTCCATGGCGATTTGATATTGCTGTAGTTATGCTAGTTGTGTGTGGTTCCATGGCGATTTTATAGTGCTGTCATTATGCTAGTTTTGTGTGGTTCCGTGGCGATTTTATAGTGCTGTAGGTATGCTAGTTTTGTGTGGTTCCATGGCGATTTGATATTGCTGTAGTTATGCTAGTTTTCTGTGGTTTCATGGCGATTTTATAGTGCTGTAGTTATGCCAGTTTTGTGTGGTTCCATGGCGATTTTATAGTGCTGTAGCCTATGCTAGTTTTCTGTGGTTCCATGGCGATTTTATAGTGCTGTAGTTATGCTAGTTCTGTGCGGTTCCATGGCGATTTCATAGTGCTGTAGTTATGCTAGTTGTGTGTGGTTCCATGTCGATTATATAGTGCTGTCCCACTAGGAGACCAAGCGACCATTATTATGAACTGATATTCCACTCAGTCACATTACCCCGATACTGTGCTAATCAGTCACTGTCCTATCCTATTGATGTCAAACAACAGGCTCGGTAGCGACAAGTATCCATTTGATGACTTCTATAAGTCACCTATCGGCTACCCATCCTTCACCACATGTATGCAATACTGTGTAATGGTGGTGGTAATAGTACTGGTGGTGGTTTGGTGTGGAAAGACACACACACCTAGTCGTTACACATCATTCACTGTAATGGTGGTGGTGGCGATGATGGTGGTGTTTAGTGGCGTAAAGCCCTATGCGCGCCTACCTCCCTGTTCTACGTCAGTCACCACGTAGATACACAACAGTGCAATGGTGCTGGTGGTGGTGGTGGTGGGTTGGTGTAGTAGAATGGTGGTGGTGGTGGTTAGTGGCATGGTGTGGAAATACGAACACCCACCTCCCGGTTATACGTCAGTCACCACGTAGATACACCACAGTGCAATGGTGCTGGTGGTGGTGGGTTGGCGTAGTATGATGGTGGTGGTGGTGGTGGTGGTTAGTGGCATGGTGTGGAAATACGCACACCCACCTACCTGTTACACGTCATTCAGCACGTATATATAACATACTGTAATGATGATGGTAGTGGTGTTGTGTGGAAATATTCATACCCACCTCCCGGTTACACGTCATTCACCATGTATATATAACATACTGTAATGATGATGGTACTATTGGTAGTGGTGTGGTGTGGAAATACGTATACCCACCTTCTGGTTCTACATCATTCACCACATATATATAACATACTGTAATGATGATGGTACTGTTGGCAGTGGTGTGGTGTGGAAATACGCATACCCACCTCCCGGTTCTACATCATTCACCACACATATATAACAATTAACATAGTGTAATGATGATGGTACTATTGGTAGTGGTGTGGTGTGGAAATATGCATACCCACATCCCGGTTCTACATCATTCACCACACATATATAACAATTAACATAGTGTAATGATGATGGTACTATTGGTAGTGGTGTGGTGTGGAAATACGCATACCCACATCCCGGTTCTACATCATTCACCACACATATATAACAATTAACATAGTGTAATGATGATGGTACTATTGGTAGTGGTGTGGTGTGGAAATACACACACCCACCTACCCGTTACACATCATTCACCCCGTATATATAACATACTGTAATGATGATGATACTATTGGTAGTGGCGTGGTGTGGAAATACAAGACCTCCCGGGTACACGTCATTCACCATGTATATATGCGGCAGTGTAATGGTGGTGGTGGATTAGTGTAGTATAATGGTGGTGGTGGTGGATAGTGGTGTTGTGTGGAAATACACAAACCCACATCCCTGTTACACATCAGTCACCACGTTGATACGCCGCTGTGTAATAATGGTGGTGGTGGATTAGTGTAGTATAATGGTGGTGGTAGTGGATAGTGGTGTTGTGTGGAAATACACATACCCACCTCCCCGTTACACGTCATTCACCACGTTGATACGCCGCTGTGTAATAATGGTGGTGGTGGTGGATTAGTGTAGTATAATGGTGGTTGTAGTGGATAGTGGTGTTGTGTGGAAATACACATACCCACCTCCCCGTTACACATCATTCACCACGTTGATAAGGCCGCTGTGTAATAATGGTGGTGGTGGATTAGTGTAGTATAGTAGTGGTGGTGGTAGTGGATAGTGGCGTTGTGTGGAAATACACATACCCACCTCCCCGTTACACGTCATTCACCACGTTGATACGCCGCTGTGTAAACACGTCGGATGTGTTTAGAGTGCATCTGAAGGCCGTGCCCGGTGTTCCTCAGTTCCCGCCGACCACGTGGTCCCCACAGCTGTCACACTGATCTACTGCTAATTCACACAACTCACTCAACCCGCCTGACAGTCACACAGCTCCCAAGGCATTCACACACTTTGATGTATTTTATTGCAGTTTAAGTGGGTCTAGCTCGCCAATTAATAAACGCCGTTATGTTCGTTTGTTTGTTTGTTTGTTGAGGTTTTCCATCCTGGCAACATTTATGGTCTTATCACTATCAGGATGGGTTCCGACTTGTAGCAGAACGCACTGATAGCAGGTTTAATTATGTGCTTCTCCACTGCAAGACCAGCCTAGCTACACCTAGATAAAAGATTCACCCCATACTTGTAGAATGTAGTACATGGGTGAACGACAATGTAGTGTAAATACGGGCGAAAATAGCTTTAGTATGGAACAGGAAGTAGAATGCCTGTCTCCAGTATCAAATGGATACTTATATCGGCACAGAGTTGGTGAAATGGGAGAGAATGGAAAAAGACAAGATGGCGGCCAGAGAACGCGGTCGATTTCACTTTTAAATTGCATTAAAGTATATGTTTTATTATATTTTCCAACTCAAACATAGCGGGTAAATATGAAGACATACATAAAGAATATATTGTGCTTCTTAAATTAAGAATTTACCAGCTCAGATAATTTCACCATCATGTCAAAATTCTTCGCCAGTTTTTCTAATGGGTTGGTTTTCACCCCTGTTCTGGAAGTACGGGGTGAATCTTTTATCTAACCTACACCATGATTTGATTTCACACTCATTCACATTATCCTGATACTGAACAAACCAGCCCTTTCCCTATCCTAGTATTGCCAAGCGCCAGACTAGCTAGTGACAAGGATCAATTGTCTAAGTCATTGGTTTGACTAGGAAGCTTTGAAACTCCCAACCTTCCACAAAGGAAGCCTGGGGCTGCGCTCTACCAAGTTGGCCACTGCGTTGCATAATCTGATGGTTTTGAGTTTCTGTAAATTTCCTGATATAAATACATCAAATCGATTATTGCAATCTGCCTTACTTTAGGTTGAAGTCACCTTGATTTAAAATGGCTAAATTTTGAGATATTTGAAGTGCAAACATGTCTAATTAGTTTCGACAAACATGCCAACACTCTGACGCGATAGCTTTCAGCAGTAACAGCTCCTATCAGTAATAAACTGTCTCTGTATTCCCTTCTACCTCTAGTATGGCAACAAATGCTTAATAAGTGCCTCAGTATTTAAATTCTACGTTAGATATGTAGAAACAATTCGAGATAATTGTTTTGGCTTTGACAATGTGATGCTTCATCGGACTCTGCAGTCTTACGTCTGTACAACATGCTATATAGATATGACTATGTGTCGGTCTCAGGAAAATTGGCCAACTGGTGGTCAACTTAAGATGTCGGCATCGCAATTGTTACAGTGTAGTGCATTTCTTTGTTTCATAGTAAATTATCGTAGAAACAATTGGCTATTTGTATTTTCTCTACCTGTGAATTCAGGATAAATTTAAGAACTTTCCAACACCTCTGTCAATCAATGCTAAACTATAATTATGCCGTTCGACGCCAACATCCAATAGTCAGTCGATGCCGACATCCTCAACAGATGTTGGCATCGCAATTGTTACAGTGTAATGCATTTCTTTGTTTCACATTAAATTATCCTAGACACAAACAAGGTTGTTGTATTTTCTCCACCTTTACATTCAGAATAGATTTTAAAACTTTCCAACACCTCTGTCAGTGCTAAACTATAACTATGCCGTTCAACGCCGACATCCAATGCTCGACGCCGACAACTTTCCCCGATTGGCCTATTTTCGCGAGACTGACTCATATACATGTATATATATATATACATGTATATATATATATATAGCATACGTGTGACCTACATAAAGTACCCCTTCCCTCTTTGCTGCCTGGCAGCAGTAACGTGGTGATTGTGTGTGTGTGAGGAGAGGGGGGGGGGGGTATTTGTTCCTTCTTGCTCTGAGTGTACCTGCTCGAGGCTGACTGAATGGTTTATTATGTTATTGTTATTTTTTCTACACGGCGACCTGCAATTAGCATTGATTTATCTTTGTTGTAGTAACCCCGATATACGCTTTCTTTTTCGGCAGGGCCCTAATTTCGATATTTTCATTGACGTTTCTTGCACGATATGGGGTTTAGGCACGATGCAATAGGCGACATAACTGGTAACTAATATTTTAATGAGCTTGCGAGTTTTGAATCGACAATGGCTGCCGCAACTTATATCTTACAAGAACAACGTTGTGGGGGGAGGGGGGGGGGGGAGCTTTTTGTAAATACATGGTGTCGATGTGTAAATTTTCACATTTTAAAATTACCACAAAATCATAGCAGTATACTTACGAAATATTTTGTGGGGCAGATTAAATATATGTATCATTAGTAACATACTTAACAGTTTGTATATATTTATTCATATATATATATATTATTATGGGGATGAATATGAACAAATACAATCCTCACGGTCTTGTCTCTTTCTCTATATATTATATATAATATATATATATATTATATATATTATATATGCTATATATATTATATATATTATATATATTATATATACTATATATATTAGATAAATTAGATATATTAGATATATTAGATATATTAGAAATATTAGATATATTAGATATATTAGATATATTAGATATATTAGATATATTAGAAATATTAGATATATTAGATATATTAGATAAATTAATTAATATACCTATATTAGCTATATTAGCTATATTAGCTATAGCTATTTAGATATTTTATATATATTATATATATTAGACATATTAGATATATTTATATATTATAAAAAATAGATATGTTTTTAGATATATTAGATATATTAATATATTAGATATATTAGATATATTAGATATATTAGATACAATAGATATATTAGATCATATTAGATATATTACAAATATTAGATATATTAGATTTCTTATACGTATTAGCTATATTAGCTATTTAGATCTATAGTGAATTTAATATTTTTTAGAAAATAGATATATTAAGATATATTAGATTAAATTAGATTATTTAATATATATTAATATATTAGATATGTTACATATATTAGATATATTAGATATATTAGATATATAATAATTAGATGTATAATTATATATTAGATATATTAGATATATTAGATATATTAGATTGTATTAGATATATTAATATATTAGATATATTAGATATATTAAGATATTAGAATAAGATATTAGATATATTAGATATATTAGATATATTATATATATTAGATATATTATATATATTAGATATATTAGATATATTAGATACATTATATATATTATACATATTCTACATATTATACATATTATACATATTATACATATTATACATATTATATATATTATACATATTATATATATTATATATATTATATATATTATATATATTATATATATTATATATATTATATATATTATACGTATTATATATAAACAGGTCTGCAGTTGATGACACCGGTACCTAAGTTGCAGCATTAACACCCTCTGATGGGAAACAACAAATAAGATAATTATGCTAAATACCTTTGATTATGGTGTAGTATTTATGTGCTCTCTCAATTAATATTTAAATATACCAAAGTACCAGCATCGAGCTGCTAGACATAGGATATAATGGTTCCTTTATAAGGAACCATTATATCCTATGTCTAGCAGCGATATTATAAATATATTCAGAGAACACCGGACATGGTGACTGCATTGGTAGAGCGCTGGCGTCAATCCCAGCCGAGTCAAACCAATGACTTATAAAATTGATACTTGTCGCTAACTAACCTGGTGCTCAGCATTGATAGAATGGGACAATAACTGGTTTGCACAGTATCGGGATAATGTGACTGTGTGGGATATCGAGTCGCGGTGACAGCGACATGGTCTACAAGTGGGGCAGCACTATAAAGTTGCCACGAGTGCACCCTGTCACGATTCGCTCCCATCCTGATATGACCTTAGATGTTGCCAGGATGTGAAATTCCAACAACCAAACGACCATGGATGAAGGGAATCCTATGTCTCTCTATGTATGAACAGGATGAACAGGAGTACAGCTAATGCTATTGGTACATAAGGGGCAATGACACCCTGTGATGGCATACAGCAAATAAGATTATCACACCGAATACCTTTGAAAATGGAGAAGTCTTTATGTGCTATGTAAAATAATATATGAATATAAAAATGTACCAACATAAACTATTAAGGTACCATTATATCCTATGTATAGATCTATTCAATCACAACATCCATCCATGTGATCAAATCCTAATCATGTCCTTCATTTCCAGGTCCGGACGCAAGCCACCTTCTTCTGCAACCCTTCCGGAAACCGAAGCGGATCCGGACAGCATTCTCGCCATCTCAACTACTGCGGTTGGAACACGCATTTGAGAAGAACCACTATGTGGTGGGACAGGAACGGAAGGACCTCGCGACAAATCTTAGTCTTACCGAAACACAGGTAGGTAATGTTTTATATGGTACAACCAAACAACATGAGCATGGTGAATGAACTAGAGTGATAGGCGGCGTACGGCTTCTTCCCCCTGGTCTGTCAACTATGCGCAACACAGAAGAATGACCAGAAGAAGCTTCCTCATTTATTTCCTGAATCTCCATCCATGGCGGCGTCACAGAAGCAAGTGACCTACCTACCTTCTGACCAGCCAGGTCGCAGGTAATCTCCCAGGGTGAGGGCAGCTGATAGCTGGACGCAGTTGGGGTGGTCCAGCCAGGGACCCATCCACTGGCTAGCTTGCTGCCATCTGTAGCAATACCACAGTGAAGTCCCAGTCACATAGCCGTTAGTGGACATAGTTGAACATAGTGGAGGCTAACGTAGTTGAACATAGTTGAACGTAGTTGAACGTAGTTGAATGTAGTTGGACATAGTTGAATGTAGTTGAACGCAGTTGAATGTAGTTGAACACAGTTGAATGTAGTTGAACGCAGTTGAATGTAGTTGAACGCAGTTGAATGTAGTTGAACGTAGTTGAACGCAGTTGAACGTAGTTGAACGCAGTTGAACGTAGTTGAATGTAGTTGAACGTAGTTGAATGTAGTTGAATGCAGTTGAATGTAGTTGAACGTAGTTGAACGCAGTTGAATGTAGTTGAACGTAGTTGAACATAGTTCAACATAGTTCAACGTAGTTCAACATAGTTCAACGTAATTCAACATAGTTCAACATAGTTCAACATATTGCATCCTACTTCTCGTTGGTAATAACTTGGGTGGGCCGTGAGTTCCAATTTAATCTTTGGACACGTTCAAAAGAGTGCTTTGTTAGGGGCTGAATTTGCATCTGTGATGGTAACATACTCGAGTATACTCTATCATACTCTAGCATACCCTAGCATACTCTAGTGTACCCTAGTGTGATCTAGCATACACTAGCGTACTTGGACGAAGCCCTGGTCGCATAGCCGTTAGTGGATGTAGGTGAACATAGTGGAGGCTAACGTAGCTGAACGTAGTTGAATATAGTTGAACGTAGTTGAATATACTGGCATCCGTACCATGACATATTTATCCATACCATAACGTATCTATCCGTACCGTAACATATTTATCCGTACGAAAACCTGTTGTACCTTAACGTATTTCAACATAGTTTAACATACTTACACCATGTTTGACCCACGTTAGCCTCCAGTATGTTCACCTACGTTCAACTATGTTCGCTAATGTGGATGTGACCGGGGCATTCGACTAAGGAGCAGACGGCGTAGTCCCTCGATGTGCTATAATAACAATTCGATGTGCTATACTAACTGTCTATAGACGACACGTGGTTCAGGGGAGAAACATGCTGATAACTGTGACGTCATCCCCAACTTTTTCTGACACCATTTGTTTTCTGAATGGGGGAGAAATCCTAATACCTTTGCTATTTTTCGTTTTATCTCAGACACGGGTGCGCTATTTCAGCATTACTTCCGGCAGAGATATCAATACCAAGTCAATTTGCAAGAACCTGTTACTGCTGAAGGTGCTTTATGCCAGGTACACACATACTGTATAGGATTCGCGCACTAAAACACCCGATCCGCTTAAAACTGAAAACGGGCCGATTCATTTTTCGAATCGCGAATCGCAATCATAATGCTAGCACACACCTACCGTTTTAGCCCTAAAAATCGCGAATCGCAATCGGTAGGTGTGCTAGGGGAGTGCACACCTCACGACTTTTGGGCAGTTTTAGATCGTATACGGTAGGTGGGTGCAGAAAAACGATCGTAAATGGTAGGTGTGTACCGGGCATTAGAATTCCAATGCACACACCAATACTCAGTTGGCTGTTGTGGCTTGACAGTAACATGACAGTCTGTTAAAAGGCTACAAACAACACCAAATCAACCAAGAAATTAAACAAGCTGGGCAGTCTCCTCTCGCACGCATGCGCAGTGAGTCCGAATAATCCCACCGTAACATCACAGTGGGCGTAATCGATTAATCGACTCTGGTCACCCGAGCCACTTTTTGGCGCATGCGCACATCCTGCAGACTCGGGTCGAATAATCGAATAAGCTTCTCCGTGCTCGGGTGACAAAAATGGTCACTGTTTTATTAGTTTTTTTAGTAGCCGATATAATTACAGCAAAATATGATTTAACTATTTTTATGATGGCATAGTTTAGTGATATTTCCATTTAATTAATCTATGTTATTACCAAACAAAAATATGTATGACTGGTACCGGTGGCTGTTACCATGCAGGACGGTACCAGCGCAAATGTGACGTCATCGCTCCCTGCAAACCCCAGCCAAGAGGTGGGTTACTGGGGTCGGGTTGTTTTGCACACGGCACGTGTATTTGTCGACTCCACTCGCGGTGTTCTATTTGAAATTCTGACGACTCAGGTGACCCGAGTCGCCCGGGTCGTGTTAATCGATTATGGCCAGGGGGATTGATTGGTTGGTTGTTGGAGCTTTAGATCCTGGCAACATAATAACAAAAGCTTGTTCTATTTAACGACGTCTCTATAGAGCACATTGGTTTTCATATCATCGACTATTGGACGTCACACTAAGGAACTATTAGGACGCGTACCAACGTGTGACAGTGTGCACTCATGGCAACTTGTATAGTTCTGCCCCACAGGGAGACCAGGCCACCAGCAGCCTTACCTGATATCCCACTTGGTCATATTATCCTGACACTGAGCCAACCAGTCCTTGCCCTATGGTATTAATGCCGAGCACCCGGCTAGGAAGCGACAAGTATCAATTTTCATTGATTTGGCTCGACCATGGTTCAAATCCATATGTTTGAATCCCACGACCTACCTAAAGGGGAGACGGATGCTCAACTCATTTGGCCATCGCGTCTTCGCAGAGGGAGGGGGATAATCGGCGTCCTGGCCTCGCTTTGGGGCCAGATTACCTCCATTTACATTCTCAGACACACCTAGCCCTAGGCTCACTTGTCTTCTGGTTAATGAATGGTTCCTGGGTGGCCTAGTGGCGTGGTGTGGAAATACGCATACATGACACCCTATGAAGATATACAGCAAAAAAGATTATCACGCCGAATACCTTTGTAAATGGAGTAGTGTTTATGTGATATGTAAAATAATATATGAATATAAAAATGTACCAACATAAACTATTAAAGTACCATTATATCCTATGTATCTATTCAATCACAACATCCATCCGGTGTGATCAAATCCTACTCAGGACATGATCACACATGATTATTATTCTGATATTCTGGATTGGGGCATCATGATGTCAGCCCTCATAGTGTCTGACCACTGCTCTATTGTCTGTGATTTTAATTTAATTGAATTTTGCAACATCATCTAATACATATATTCTTTATGTTTCTATATATGGGCCATTCTTCTGAAACCTGGTCAAAATTGTGATATAGAAGTGATAGAGGGTACAAATTATGAGTGTGAATTTGTTCATGTTCGTTTTGGTAATGAAGGCTTGACAGCTCCTTGTACAGAAATATAAGACAGAAATTGACAGGGTTATAGGAACTTGATTAATCGTACATTATACTACTATTACTGAGTACTGTATTACCATTATACATGTACTATTATTACTGAGTACTGTATTACCATTATACATGTACTACTATTACTGAGTACTATATTACCATTATACATGTACTATTATTACTGAGTACTGTATTACCATTATACATGTACTACTATTACTGAGTAATGTATTACCATTATACATGTACTACTATTACTGAGTACTGTATTACCATTATACATGTACTACTATTACTGAGTAATGTATTACCATTACACATGTACTACTATAACTGAGTACTATATTACCATTATACATGTACTATTATTACTGAGTACTGTATTACCATTATACATGTACCACTATTACTGAGTGATGTATTACCATTATACATGTACTACTATTACTGAGTACTGTATTACCATTATACATGTACTATTATTACTGAGTACTGTATTACCATTATACATGTACTACTATTACTGAGTACTATATTACCATTATACATGTACTATTATTACTGAGTACTGTATTACCATTATACATGTACCACTATTACTGAGTGATGTATTACCATTATACATGTACTACTATTACTGAGTACTGTATTACCATTATACATGTACTACTATTAGTATTACTGAGTAATGTATTACCATTATACATGTACTACTATTACTGAGTAATGTATTACCATTATACATGTACTACTATTACTGAGTAGTGTATTACCATTACACATGTACTACTATTACTGAGTAATATATTACCATTATACATGTTCTACTATTACTGAGTACTATTTTACCATTGCAATTCCAGTCATTGTATTAAATGT
The DNA here is from genome assembly GCA_030323885.1 of Branchipolynoe longqiensis. Taxonomy (NCBI): domain Eukaryota; kingdom Metazoa; phylum Annelida; class Polychaeta; order Phyllodocida; family Polynoidae; genus Branchipolynoe; species Branchipolynoe longqiensis. The sequence continues at coordinate 56,354,488 of CM059201.1, forward strand.
TACAGGACACCAGAAGTTCATGAATCAAGTAGATTGAGGAGCCAATTTTCCTCTTGGCTTCATTATTATACAATATTTTGTACTTAATAAAGAAGGGCCTACCCTTCCGAAATTTTCTTTTATTGCCATTGCTTTTAAATACGCTTTTTAAAATTATTCATGGTAGTACAGAAATATTAAGTATTACACGTTTCCCCCTTTATTTTAATTTCTTTTGCAAAGTAATTTGAGAAAGGTTTCATCCAATGTTCTTTGTTTGTTGGTGTTTTCTGTCCTAGCAATATCTAAGATCATATCAGAATTGGTACAAACTTGGGACACTGACAGTGCATACTAATGGTGAATTTATAGTGCTGACAAAAAAAAGACCCACAGCACAACACATAAAACACATTCACACATTGTGGCATTTCCTTTAACTCATGACTTACAAAATTGATACTTGTCACTTCCTAGCCAGATGCTAGGCATTAGTAGGATACATATAGGACTGGTTGGCTCAGTGTCAGGATAATGTGACCTAGTGGGATATCACTGATATCGGATCATGGCAGCCTGGTCTCCCAGTGGGGCAGCACTATAAAACCACCATTATTGCGCACTGTCACAAGTAGGTACCCTTCCTGATATAACCTTAGAAGTTGCCAGGACGTAAAACTCCAACAACCAACCAACCAACTATCATAGGAACACCGGGCACAATCTGAAGCTAGCGAAAAAAGTTTCAGTTCTGTGTGTCTCCACCAGGTGGAGTGTGACCCAGTTTTCGTTGTTTGTTGTTGTTTTACGTCCTAGCAACATCTAATGTCATATCAGGACACGTGCCGACTTGTGACAGTGTGCAATAATGGCGACTTTATAGTGCTGTACCACTGCGAAACCAGGCTGCCAGAACCATGACCTGGTATCACACTCAGTCACATTATCCTGACACTGAGCACACCAGTCCTTTCCCTGTCCTAATAATGCTGAGCCCCTGGCTAGGAAGCGACAAGTAACAATTTTTAAGTCATTGGTTTGACTCGACCAGGGTTCGAACCCACCACCCCACGATCTACCAGCACGCAGAGGGACGCTCTAACTCATTTGGCCATCCCGTCGACCCAGTTTTCAGACAGTTTGACATAATTAAGCAGCATCCCGCCTCCTGGCTCTGGAAGCAGTCCCCATGCTCTATCAGGATGTGCGGGCACTCCGTCATTAGGCGACTGTCCTGGCCTCATTAGCGCGGCACACAGACAAAAGGTGGCCACTTAGCGCTTAATTAGGCTAATGAGGTGTCCCCGCCGTAGCTCGACCCGCCCTCTAGCGGACAGAAGGGCAATTAATCATCCCAGTTCCTGAACCTGACCCCCCCCCCCCCGCCCCCCACAGCCACCGACTTGTAAACAAGCGACTAGCAGTCTCCCCTGATCGGAGCTGAGTTTGTGTAATCATGTCGCAACGCTTGGGTTGGTTGATTGTTGGAGTTTAACGTCCTGGCAACATCTACGGTTTTAGACACGATGGCCGGAATGAGTTGAGCGTCCGCCTCCCGTTCTCGTAGGTCGTGGGTTTCGAACCTCCCGGGTTTGAATCAAACCAATGACCGAAACTGTTTCGATACCGATCCTGGTGCTCAACATTTAAGGCCCAGTCACATACACGTTAGTGCACATAGTTGAACGTAGAGTAGGCTAAGGTAGTTGAACGTAGTTGAACGTAGTTGAACGTAGCTGAACGTAGTTGAACGTAGTTGAACGTAGTTGAACGTAGTTGAACGTAGCTGAACATAGTTGAACGTAGCTGAACGTAGTTGAACGTATTTGAACGTAGTTGAATGTAGTTGAACGTAGTTGAATGTAGTTGAACGTAGTTGAACGTAGTTGAACGTAGTTGAACGTAGTTGAACGTAGTTGAACGTAGTTGAACGTAATTGAACGTAGTTGAATCGTAGTTGTACGTAGTTCAACTATGTTCAACTACGTTCAACTATGTTCAACTATGTTCAACTACGTTCAACTATGTCCACTCTCATGTATGTGACCAGGCCTTTAAAAGGATAGGGCAAGGAGCAGTGGAATGAGGAAGACCAATTGTCTGCGATTGAAATTCCTGCTGGTTAATCAACTAATGTATACAATCAAAATCAGGACGGGTACCGACTTGTGACACTGCACACTCATGGTGACTTTACAGGGCTGGTCCACTGGGATAACAGGCCACTGGCCCAATGACCCAATATCCCACTCAGTCACATTATCCTGACACTGAGCTAACCAGTCCTTGTCCTATCCTATTAATGCCGGGTGCCAGGCTAGGAAGCGACAAGTATCAACTTAATAAGTCATTGGTTTGACTCGACCGGAAACTGAACTACCAATCTCCCACACGCGAGACCCGCGCTCTACAGATTCGGCCACCGTGTCCGGTCGCAATGCTTGGGGGTCTTGCACCCTAGCAACATATCGGGGTCTCGTCAGCCCCACTGGGATATCACGCGGCCGAACACATGGCGCGATATCCCACCCTATCCTGACACAATGCCAAGCAGTTCTTGCCATATCCTAGTAATGCCGAACTTTACCCAGGGTTGCCAACTCGGCCGAGGATCGAACCCATGACCTGCCATACGTAGCCACAGCCATAACCGACATACATCTCTAGGAACTAGGATGCCATGTAACACCCCTCCTGTATTTCTATAAAGAATTAATTCAGACTTATCCATGATAGGCAGTATAAATCTTCAAAATCACGTCATGGTACCGGAGGCCTAGTCTCCCAGTGGAGCAGCACTATAAAGTCGACATGAGTGCACATGGTACCCATCCTTAGATGTTGATGAGATGTAAAACCCAAACAAATAAACAAGACAATGCTATTCCTTTAAAATATAAGTTACTTTTAGCAAAAGGTAAGATTTATAATCAGAATATTGTACTGATCAATATGTTACCATTAAGGGCGCATTCCTTACACGCGTTATGCGGTATGCGAATGCGAATGCGAATGCGAATGCGACAAAAAATCGAAACGCCTTGAAACCTATGAGCTACATTCCTTACATGTGGTATGCGAATGTGAATGCGAATGCGAATGCGAATGCGAATGCGTTTTTCCAATCGGTCCCTGTAGCGATCGATGCGGCATGCGGCATGCGTCAAGCTGGGTGCGAATAGAAACCTGAGTCTGATGCGTCCATTAGTTTAACACCAGGAGAGTCGACTGAGCATTACGGAACAGTCACACACAGGGGTGCTAATTGGAAACACATGGTGAGCTGGGCACCCGGGAGACATACGGTTAGGGGAAAGCCAAAAATGCTACCATATGCACAGAAATATGAATACTTATCTATAATTTGGTTATAATAAAGGTAGGAATCCCCATGTGACGTACAACAAGTTACATAGATATAAATGCAATATTTGGTCATATACAGAGCAGTATGGAGAATAATTGTTTATTTTTATTTTTTAAATATAGCCAGTCGTGTGACGCATACCGCATACCGCATGTAAGGAATCATGCCATTCGCATACCGCATTCCGCATGCCGCATACCGCATACCACGTGTAAGCAATGCCCGCTTTAGATGTATATTGTTTGAGAGCTGCATAGTCCGACGAAATATAACATTTTCAAAACCAAATAAATTATCTAGATCTGATTTTACATATCTAACTTAGATACTGATGCACTTATTAAGCATTTGTTTCTGCGTAGAAGGCAATACTGAGTCAATTTAACAGAACCTGTTAGTGTTAGTGCAGAAGTCTATGGTGTTAGAGTTTTGGCAAGCATGCCAAAACTACTTTTCCATGTTTGCACTCAAAATATTTACCATTTATAATAACAGTAAATTTGAACTAGTGTAAAGTAGACACTAGTGATCGATGTAATATATTTGTCTCAGAAAAAGTACATAAATTCAAAACCACCAGATTATGCATCTTTAAAAACCAATAGAATATGCAACATTTTTTTCAATTTTTTTTCTTTTTTTTTTATTGAAGCTGTATTTACACTGGCCATAGCATATAACTTATAAGTCCAGGTATTCAGGCTTGTTTTCAATGATGGCCAGCTGTACTGTTGGTGTTATCTTATCACACAGTAGCTGCTGATAAGGTAACAGGCTGCACAGCTCACGTTGGCCTCCCCTCATACTCGCCCCCCCCCCTTGCCCCCTCCCCCCCCCCAACACACTCCCCCCCCCCTCTTCTCCAACGCGACAGTGGAGGCGTCAATTACTGATCTTATCGTCACAACGATATTTGTAGCGCTTCATACCCCTCATAAATAAAACCTAAACAATCTTACGCCGCGAGCTAATTACTCTTTTTTGCCGCATTGTGATTTATGCTGTGATTCTTGAGGTGCAGTTTTCTCTACTATAGCCTCTCACCTCGTCAATCACAGCCTTACAGAGATGGTGATAATATTAATATACCCTTTTCACAACACATACTGCACTGTGGGCCACTACCCACTACAGTCTTTCCTATCGCAGCCATCAGAGGGTAGGTTTGTGGTGGAATTCCTCTATAAGACATTTTCCACGGAGCCTCTTGCACAATGATATGCTACCCACAACAATAGTTTATCGACTGGCATCAGCGGGCGGGTTGGTGATGGAAATCGTTTATTGTCCCATATTTAGAGACGATGTAGGATCCGGGATGGTGTAGCCCTCACTTATCTCTTTACTCATCTCCTTAAGCTAGGATTCCTTACACACGGTATGCGGCATGCGGCATGCGCATGCGGCATGCGGTATGCGAATGGGAAGATTCCTTACACACGGCATGCGGCGTGCGGCATGCGGTAAGCAGCATATAAAAGTGTGCACCCATGTGTACATTCATTGGTATTCTGTTGCTTTCTGTTCCGGCTGTCCGTGTGTGTCTGTGTGTCTGTGTCTCTGACAAAGAGACACACACAGACACATATACACACACAGACACACACAGACACAGATACACACACAGATACACACACAGAGACACACACAGAGACACAACACAGAGACACACAGAGACACACACACAGACATACACACAGACACACACAGACACACCACCACACACACAGACACACACAGACACGGAGACACACACACACAGAAACACACACAGAGACAAAGAGATACACACACAGACACACACACAGCAACAGAGACACAAAGACACAGACACACAACACAGAGACACACACAGACACACACAGAGACACACACAGACACACATACACACAGATACACACACATAGACACACACAGAGACACACACACAGACACACACAGACACAGAGACACACACACAGAGACACAGATACACACACAGAGACACACACACACAGAATGGGACGGTCCAAACATGGCTCAGTTTAGCTTGCTTAGAGGGATGTTAGGACCGTCCCAAATATGAAGACTGCTTCCTAACAGGTCCGCCGCATAAACCTACATGTTTGCACCGGCTGTCCGTAATTATCAGTCCCCTCCTCCAGCCTTATATCAATGGACAAATGCGACTGATGCTTTTCTATTCACACCACCCTGTCCCGGCTGTCCGTAATTATCAGTCGCCTCCTCCAGCCTTATATCAATGGACAAATGCGACTGATGCTAATCTATTCGCACCCCCGTGTCGCATGCCGCATGCCGGACCGATCGCTACAGGGACCGATCGAGTTGTCGCATTCGCATTCGCATTCGCATTCGCATTCGCATACCGTATGTAAGGGTTGCAGCCCATTGACTTCAAGGCGTTTCGATTTTTTGCCGCATTCGCATTCGCATTCGCAGATCGCATACCGCGTGTAAGGAATCTCAGCTTTAACCCTCACCCTTTCCCGTCACCCTCCCTCTCTTCCCCCAGTCCCCATATAATCCCCATAATGTCAGCCGCCTTCTCCCACTCTTCGCTTACTCTCTCTCTTCTCTCACTCCCATGCTCTTCCATAACTCCCCATTGTCCCCCTCTCTCACATCATCCCTTGTTTCCCCTTACCCCCCCCCCCCTCTCTTCTCCCAATCACCCTCTTTACCCCCACCCCCTCTCTTCCCTCACTTCCTCTATCCCCCCCTTACTGATAGTATGATACTCTCATTCTACATCCCTTCAATCCTCCTCTCTTCCCTCATTCACCCCTTCATCGACTGTTCCCCCACTCCCTCCTTTTCCCTCCAACTCCCTCTGTTCCCCCCACTCCCTCCTCTGTTTCCCTTCCACTTCATATGTTCCCTACATACTCTCATATCCCTCACTCCCTCTTTCGCTCCCTTCCCTCTCTTCTACCCCCACTTAATATCTCCCCCACTCCCTCACTCCCTCTGTCTCTCTCCCTATGTCTCCCTCCCGCACTCTCTCTGCCTCCCTCACTCCCTCTGTCTCCCTCACTCCCTCTGTCTCCCTCTGCCTCCCTCACTCCCTCTGTCTCCATCACTCCCTCTGCCTCCCTCACTCGCTCTGCCTCCCTCACTCCCTCTGTCTCCATCACTCCCTCTGCCTCCCTCACTCGCTCTGCCTCCCTCACTCACTCTGTCTCCCTCACTCCCTCTGTCTCCCTCGACATCCCTCTCTCCCCCACTGCATCTGCTCCCTCACTCCCTCTGTTTCCTTCACTTTCCCGCTCTCCCCCACTTCATATTTCCTCCTCCATCTGTTCCCTCACATCCCCCTCTCCCCCCCACTCATCTGTTCACCTCACTCCCTCTGTTCCTACACTCCCCTCTCTCCGCGCCCACTTCATATGTTCCCTCACTCCCTCTGTCCATCATTCCCTTGTTCCCCCCACATCCATCTGTTTTCCCGCCACTCCCTCTGTTCCCTCCAATCGACCCTAGCTGTTCCCTCACTCCTTCTGTTCCCTCACCACTCCCTCGTTCCCCCACTCCCTCTGTTCCCTCACTCCCTCTGTTTCCCCACTCCCTCTGTTCCCTCACTCCCTCTGTTCCCTCACTCCCTCTCCCTTCAATCCCTCTGTTCCCTCACTCCCTCTGTTCCCTCACTCCCTCTCCCCTCACTCCTTCTATTCCCTCACTGCCTCTATTCCCCCCACTCTCCGATTCCCTCACTCACGAACTCTCACCCTAATCCCTCCATCCTCTTTCTTTCTTCACATTCTCTTTTCCGCTCGCGTCCTCTCTTCCCCCACTTCCTGATTTTCCACCTTACATCCCCTCATCCTCCTCTTCTTCCCTCATTCCCCCTCTCTTTCCCCACTCCCTTTCTACCTCAACTCCAGTAATGAGATGCCTTCCTCCCCCGATCACACCCTGGTCACATCCTGGTCACCCCCATCACACCCCGGCCACACCCCGGTCACATCCCGGTCACACCCCGGTCACACCCCGGTCACACCCCGGTCACACCCGGTCACACCCCGGTTACACCCCTGTCATACCCCAGTCATACCCCTGTCACACCCCGGTCACACCCCGGTCACACCCTGGTCACACCCCTATCACACCCTGGTCACATCCCAGTATCACCCTGGTCACAATCATGCCACAACCCTGCCACACCCCGGTCACTCCCCAGCCACACCCGGTCACACCCCAGTCACACCCCAGTCACACCCCGTCACATCCTGGTTACTCCCCGTCCACGCCCGGTCACACCCTGGCCTGGTGCCCTGGTCACACCCCGGTCACACCCCGGTCACAGCCTGGTCACACCCCGGTCACAGCCTGTCACACCCCGGTCCCGCCCGGTCACACCCCGTCCCCGCCTGGTTACTCAAACCCGTCCACACCCCGGTCACACCCCGGCCGGTCACACCCCAGTCACACCCCGGTCACACCCCGGTCACACCCCGGTCACACCCCGGTCACACCCCGGTCACACCCGGTCATACCCCAGTCACGCCCGGTCACACCCCGGTCACACCCCGGTCACACCCGGTCGCACCCCAGTCACGCCCCAGTCACTCCCTG
>CM059201.1:56362908-56466190 GCA_030323885.1 Branchipolynoe longqiensis
AACAATACTCAAAGTGTCCACATACATTGTATATTAGTTATTACATGTGCAATACACCCTTACTCAAAGTCAAAGCCAAAGCTCAGTTAAACCAATGATCGGTAAATCCAAACAAATTTCTAGGGTCCCTTCAAGTTTGGTTTAATGGGGTTATACTGTAATATGTTTTTTATTAAGTATTATATTGACTTTAGTACACCCTACAAGGTAACAACATATGCTTACCAGTGCACCAGTATCTAACTTAGCTAGATATCTATGCTCAAACCTAGGCGAATGTTTTGGTTTTAGCTAAATAGCAAAATAGCAAAATAGCAAAATAGCAAAATAGCGAATGGTAGACAGGAAGTGTGAACACTTATTTGTCTCTCATTTTTGCTTGAGTGCAAGTAAATATGCAACACAAGGAATAATTAGTAGCATGTGCTGAATAAGGGGTCAAATTTCCCTGGATCATCAGCGCATGCTTTTTCTAATCTGTTCTTGAATGAATTTATTGACTCGGCAACAATAACATTTTGTGGGAGACTGTTCCATATATTTATGATCCTGTTTGAGAAACTGTTTTGCCTTAACTTTGAAAATGTAATGCTTTTATTGGACTATGCAACTTTAATACCTCGTACATAACTACATTCACTTTGACACCCCTCCCCTCCCCTCCTCTGTCACCCCCCTCCCACACACACACACACACAATGCTCTCCTCATTGCCGACCCTGGCTCCCTTTCATTGTTCCGGTGAGAAGTGGAAAGTGCATCTGTGGACACAGATCACTCCGGTAATTGCAGCCGGGCTCTAATTACAACATCCGGTCTGCGTCTCCGTGCTGAGTAAATGCTGGTCGTACAGAGCTGGCGTATGACAGTTGGTATCTACGGATTAAGGTTTTGTTGAATGGAGTATCTTCAGTGACAATATTGCTGCTAAGCAAACAGTTAATCTAGCAGTGACAGTGTCTCAAAATGATTATTGTCGCAAAGTAATTATTGTCTCAAAATGATTATTGTCTCAAAATGATTATTGTCTCAAAATGATTATTGCCTCAAAGTAATTATTGTCTCAACATTGATGCGCGAGAAGGAAGAACAGAGGCGGAGGTGGGAAAACTGAGGCGTTTATTGTGACGCCTCGGGCAACATACAGAGAAACAGTGAAATAACAATAAATGACAAAGTAAGGTACAAACAGGGTAACTGAGGAGGTAAACAGGCTGAGGAGGCAGCAATACAGGGGGCTCATGAGGAGCAGGGGGCTCGCGAGGAGCAAAGAGTCAGGGGCTCATGAGGAGCAGAGGATAAATAGTGAGGGGCTCATAAGGAGCAGTGTCAGAGTTCTGGTAGAGGGGGGGCCGAGGAGCCCTCCGCCGCAGAGGGGGGAGGGTAGAGGAGGGAGAGTTGGGTGGGTGGGTGGAGAAGAAGAAGGGGCAGAGAGCTGGAAGGCGGCTGGAGGCTGAGTGCCTGAGGGAGGCCGGCGGGCGGCCTTATAAGGGGGGAAGTGAGCAGAGGCAGGAGGGGGGTGAGTCGCTCAGGGCCGGGGGGAGGTGAGCAGTGGCGGGGTGAGTCGCTCAGGGGCGGGGGGAGGTGAGCAGTGGCAGGAGGGGGGGGTGAGTCGCTCAGGGCCGAGAGTCGCTCTCCCTCCCCTCGCATCAAACGAAATGCTTCGCATTACGACCAAAGTTGCACAGTCCGATGATTTAATTTGAGTGTTTCTTATTTTTTTAATTGGAATAATAAATTAGATTAGCTTTTAATTGTATCAGCTACATTACAATAGTTTAAAATAAGTTCATAACAATTTAGGTTGGGATGCTTACCAAAACTAATTTGACATGTATGCACTTTAAGCATATCAAAACTTAGCCATGTAAAATAAAAGGTAATTGTTTGCGCTTGATACCCCAGTCACACTACAGTTTGCGACCACTTTGCGACCACCTTAGACCCAAAGAACCCACACTCACCATTGACCCCCAGACATCGGCAACCATTGTTTTGGTAGCAAGGAAATCACAGGTGGGTTCTTTGGTCTAAGGTGGCCGTAAAGTGGTCGCAAGCTGTAGTGTGACCGGGGTATTAAACAGATCTAAACTTAGCCATTTAAGATCAAATGTAATTGTTTGCACTTCAAATATATTAAAAAAACCACCGTAGCCGTTTAAAATAAAAGGTATTTCAAACTAAAGTAAGGTAGATAATAACAAGTAATTTAATATATTTATCTCAGAAAAAAAAAATCTCAAAACCATCGGACGGTGCAGCTTAGAGTTAGAAGTTGAAGTCCGGTGATATTGAATATCTGCTACTAATCTTTCTTACTATTTCAGTTTATATTATAATATACATATAGTTGATTGATTGTCATAATAGTCAATGTATTTCTATTAATTTTGAATAACTCAATGGCCGTGCGCATCTGTGTTGATGTCATCGGCGTTTTCAGCGCATGCGCAGTCGGAATGACGATCTAGTCTATTTAACATTCTCAAAGATCTATTATGCAATACTCACCTAACAACCACCCTTCACCGCAGCTATCACAAATGGGAACATGCTTTATAACCCCCCCCCCACACACCCACACACCCACACACCCACACACCCACACACCCCCACACCCACAACACCCACACACCCACACACCCACACACACCCCACCACCCCACACACCCAAACACCACAACCCACACACCACACACCCACACACCCACAACACCCACACACCCACACACCCACACACCCACACACCCACACACCCACACACCCACACACCCACACACCCACACACCCACACACCCACACACCTCCTATCTTTTCCTCCGTGACGTACTCTCTGCACAACCCGTTTCGACTGGATATTATTATTACACCAATCCATTGTGGTTTCTGCCCCATGAAACAGATGGAACCGTTTGTTGGTACACATGGTGACCCCCCACCCCACCCCACCCACCCACACCCACCCCTCCGCCGCCCACCACCCTCCGCGCCCCCTGTCTCCGTGATTTGACACTAAACAGGGCAAATTGCGGACATCTTTAACCACTCCATGCAATTGTCCGACACCTAAACGCCCCTTAGAACACCACTTCCCATAGAGCCTAGACACATTCAGGTTCTGGCACCCATCACCCCGGGCTTATCAGATCGCAGCCTCCACCCCGTCTGCATTAACCATTTAGCGTCGGCAGGGAAACTACCTACTAAAGAAATGTCGTCTGCTTTATGTAATATAACCAACGCGAACATCCTTCCATTCCCGCGCAAATTACTCATGTATTTCACCAGAATTCAACGAAATACTTTTTAAAAAAGAACGGTGAGTGGGACAATACCGGCAGACGACATTTACTACCACGGCGGTGGACATTTTGGCGGGAATTTAGTGGGGGCCGCAAAAAGGTCGAGCGGTGTCGTGACCCCGCCGCGCGGTGGCGCATGCGCCATGAGGAGCGGTGATGAGCCGATTAGCCGCGAGGTGGCGCCTCTCGCCGCATCTCGTCGCATCTCGTCGCATCTCGCCCGGTGCGAGATCTCGGGTCACCTGGTTTACGGGGCAATCATATCGCCCGCCGTGACGTCACGTCTTCTGGGTTAGGGGGTTTAGGGGATGGGGATAGGGGGTGGGGAGGTGTGTGTGTGTATGTGTGTGTGTGGACTCTGGGGGTAACGGAACATTGAATTAAGCGTCATTGGTCTGGTGATGTCATGGTATAATTCAGGATGACGTCATTTTACTATTTAGCTGCCGTGTTTGAAAGGCCATATAGGACAAGCTTTTGGTTCTTTTTATCACCATCATCACCAGCAGCATCATCATCATCGTTATTATTGTGGTGGTGGTCATGATGATGGTTATGGTTGTCGTAGTCATAGTCATTATCATTGCTATTATTACTATTATTACTCCTGTCATTTTCAACCTCATCATCACCACCATCACCATCATCGCCATCATCATCAGTTAAAGCTGCAGATCACGACAATTTCTGCCATATTTCTAGATCAGTATATTACTATTAAGTATTACTATTAATATTATTAGTTTGGTCTGTACAATTTCCTTTTCTTAAGTTTGAATAGTTCGTATCTTTGAAGATATTTGAAGTGATAACATGGACAATTAAAGTTGGTGTGTATTCACAATACTGGACAGCATATATATGATTCTTTCATGACAGGATCTATTCATAAGTAAATTGACTTAGTGTTCATTGAATGCCGGTGTTGCAGTTTCCGCGGCACACCAGTTTGCGAGGGTCACATCGCTTCTGCGCATACGTCAAAATCGAACAGCATCGTCACTAACCTTATCAATTTAATATAATGATTTTGGTAAACATGATTTCTATATGTGTACCAAGCAATTCGTTTCTAGGTGGTGTCGTTTTAGAGATATTTCACTTTTTCTGTATTTTCTGTATGAAGATTGCTCACGGCCATTGACAATGCCTTGAGTTTGACAGATCGCGCAGTGCAAAACTTTAGTTTTATTCAAAATTAATAGAAATCCAGAATTCTAACCATATCAATTTAATATAATATTTTCGGTAAACATGTCTTCTATATGTGTACCAAGCGATTTGTTTATAGGTGGTGTAATTTGAGAGATATTTGACTTTTTCTGTATGAAGATTTGCTCATGGCTATTGACAATGCATTTGAATGGAAGTGTCCCTCGCAAACTGGTGTGCCGCGGAAACTGCAACACCGGAACAACTGTTTTATAAGTGTGCCACTGTCCATGTTTCAACATAAAATTTAGTAAGTGGCTTAAAAATGTGAATTAGTGATTGATACTTTCATCGGAGTATGCAGCTTTAACCTGTTTACGTTTAATAGCGGCGAACAACGGCAATGTCAGCCAGCGCTGGTCCGGTGTTGCGGTTTCCCAGGGACACCAGTTTGCGAGGGACACATCGCTTCTGCACATGCGTCAAAATCGAACAGCATCGTCACTAACCTCATAAATTTAATATAATGTTTTTGGTAAACATGTTTTCTATATGTGTACCAAACGATTTGTTTCTAGATGGTGTAATTTGAGAGATATTTGACTTCTTTTGTATTTTCTGTATGAACATTGCTCACGACCATTGACAATGCCTTGAGTTTGACGGTACGCGCAGTGCAAAACGTCAGTTTTATTCAAAATTAATAGAAATCAAGAACCCTAACCTTATAAATTTAATATAGTCTTTATAGTAAAGATGTTTTCTATATGTGTACGAAGCGATTTGTTTCTAGATGGTGTAATTTGAGAGATATTTGACTTCTTTTGTATGAAGATTTGCTCACGGCTGTTAACAATGCATTTGAACGGAAGTGTCCCTGGCAAACTGGTGTCCCTCGTAATCCGCATCACCGGGCTCGGCGGGGCGGGTGGGGCAGGGGCGGGGGCAGGACCGGGTGGGGGTAGTGGGCGGGTTAGACTAGGGGTGTTAGAGGTGGGCGCGGTTCCGCTGGTGGAGGAAGTGTAAGTTCATGATCGGTGTGGACAATCACATTATTTGGGTGCGGGGCGGTGCGGGGCAGAGCTGGATGTGGTGGGATGTGTGGCGGGTCGTTGCGCGGTGGGGTGGGGGTGGCACTCTGTGTAACGGGGCGGGGCGGGGTGGGGCGGGTTGGGGCGGGGTGGGGCGGGGCCAGCATGGCGGGCACCGGTCCAATGGACGCCGTGCTAATTGCCCAGTTTGGACAGCGAGCTGCCCATGCGCGTGGACCATTACCAGTTTATTTACCCTGGGTGCTGCCACCTAGTGTCAGTAACCCTGTAATCACCCGCTAATCACTCCCGAACACCCCGACCCCCCGACCCCCACCCAAACATGTCAAACTCCTACGCACAGTTCAATCCAGGGACCACCCAGGTTACCCAGGTTACACCCCCCCCCCGACACACACATACACTCGATCACTCCTCCCCATCCCCCTACTCGCCCTCGCCTTACCCCGTGCTCTAAATCATCCTTAATTGATTCTAGCCAATCAGGCTAAGTTGTTCTATCCCAGGCACTCTACTAGTTCACCTTTTACGTCCAACCTTTGCTTACCTTCCAATTTAGGGCTCCTTTAAACAATAATTCACCGGTATAATTATATTAACCTCTTATGTTAAAGTTGCTGGCTATACCTCACCCAGATACAAACGAATCCAGCATCCAAAGCTCTCCAAACATACCTTTGCTTAGTTTGTTCAGTTCATGCCCCTGAACATGTGGGAGGAGAGTTGAGGTCTGTGATGTATGAATGACATCATAGGTGGGATTCCCTCAACACATGACCTAGAGGGGTTCCCCACACAGCCATGGCAACCACCAAGATGGCAGCCACAGAAAGCTATCAATTCAACTTTTAAAGTATATTAATTTACATGATTTAATCAATTATTCACATAAAAAGTAGCTTGTTATGATAAATAAACATTTGAACTTTATATTTATCATTTTAGATTGCAATTTCTAAAAAGAAATTCTCTATATGGTTGTCTAAAAGTGTCAGTGCTGCAGGACTAAATAAAACACAACAGAAGCAACCAATGTCAGCACTCTCCCCCCACATATGTAGTTGCATAAACTGAAAATGGCAAATGTATGCTTGGAGAGCATTTGTCGGAGTACAGATAGTGTCTCAGCGACCTATATAGGGTCCCTTTAAAGTGAGATGGGGTGGCCAAATGAGTTGAGCGTCCGCCTTTGATGTTGGTAGCTCATGGATTCAAATGCTGGCTGAGTCAAACCAATGACTCAAACATTGATAATTGTCGCTAGGGTCATTAGGGATGAGTGACCCTCATACTAGTCATACTAATAGACACAACCTGACCACAAAGAACCTCAGCCGTGATTGACTCCTAAGTAAATAGGTTATTTAAAGATATACAAAGCATCAATAGCCATAATCGATCATAATAAATTTTAAAGAGTGAAGTTATGTTGATCATATTACTGTACCTTTAGGAAAGGGACCTCAAAAAGACAATTATTTAAAACCAAACTATTTTCTGTTACGAAGTGCGTCGTAGTACATTTGAAGGGTTCAGGCACAAAAATCAACAAAATCCATTCGAGTCAAAATGAAACCACAGCTATCACGTTTGAGCTGAGACTGTCATCATTCCGATAAAAAAAGTCTTCACCCCCCCATAGAAGCTGCCACATCCCCTTATAATGCCCTATTAAATATGAATTTAATAGACATTAACTGGAAAACACAACAATATAAAGTCTTCATTATTTTACAGAAAACATCTCAAATAGATTTGTCCTTTTTTTCTTCACCCAAACCCTTCATTTATGTGCAAAAAACATGTGGTCTGGTATTAAATATGATCTATGATCACTGAGTGACCCAGGAGCATAAAATGCATCATTAGCAAGTTATAGGAAAATCCCAACTATCAATCAGCACCTTGTCTGTGTATCAGTTTTACGACCTGTGTCCAATGGACAAAGTAAATTATTAATACCTGGCCGAAATAGCCAAGGCTTGACCCCAACAAGGGGAGTCCGGCCCTCATTAGGGGCCATCCATAGGTGTCAACATTTTCAAGGAAGTGCAAAGAGTACTACTTTTCTGCCCCCCCCCCCAGTCCATCCTGAAGTTTTGTTTTTGTTTGTTTGTTGTCTTACATCCTAGCAACATCTAAGGTCATATCAGGACGGGTACCGACTTGTAGCAGTGCACACTCATAGCGACTTCATAGTGCTGCCCCATTGGGAGACCAGGCTGCTAGCACCATGACCGGATATCATACTCAGTCACATTATTCTGACACTGAGCCAACTAGTCCTTGCCCTATCCTAATAATGACAAGCATCAGGCTAGGAAGCGACAAGTATCAATTTTGTAGTCTTTGGTTTGACTCGACTAAGGTTCCAACCCATGAACGCATAGGTTCGGACCCCCCGATCTCGCAAAACAGGAGATCGATGCTCAACTCATTCGGCCATCCCGTCTGGTCCCCCACTGAAGTAGTACTCATCAACATTTTACTACAGACACCAATGCACCCAGTTTCACCTAATGAGTTGAGCGGCTGCCTCCCATTTTGAAAAGTCATGTGAATCTTCTGACTCAACCCATAGTCCAGAGGATCAAGAAATGTACAAGAAAACCTACATTGTATAACTGACCAGACGGGATGGCCGAATGAGTTAGAGTGTCTGTCTCCTGTGTTGGTAGATCCTGGGATCATGGGTTCGAACCCTGATCAGTCAAACCAATGACGTAAAAATGTATACTTGTCACTTCCTAGCCTGGCGCTCGGCATTTTTAGTATAAGGCAAGGAGCATGGAATGGAATGAGGAAGACCAATCGTCTGCGATTGAAATTTCCCCTGGTTAATCAACTAATGTACCAACAACAACAAATAAATAAAATAACAGTGACTTAGCAACTTTTTTATCGTAATTTATAACCGTCATAATTTCACCTATGCTTCCCGACATTGGATATATGCTGCCCCAGTCACACTGCTGCTTGCGACCACGTTGCGACCACACACAAAGGGGTAGTCGCAAGTGGTTTTCAGTGGTCGCCGACCTCCTCTCGACAATTTTGGTTGCAAAGACGTTGCTAGTGGATTGAAATCCTCCTCGCAAATAAAATGGTTGCCCAGAGGTCAGCGACTATTGCTTTGGTCGCAAGGAGGTCGTAAGTATGTCGCAAGGATGTGTTATTTGGTCGGAAGTGGTCGAAAATGTGTCGCAAAGTGGTCGCAAAGTGGTCGTAAAGTGATTGCAAAGTGGTCGAAAACTGGTCAAAAACTGGTCGCAAACTGGTTCCAAAGTCATCATAAACTATTTGCAAAGTGGTTACAAAGTGGTTGCAAAGTGGTCACAATTTGTCACAAAGTAATCGCAATGTGGTTGCAAAGTGGTTACAATGTGGTCGCAAAGTGGTTGCAAAGTGGTCACAAAGTGGTTGATATGTGTCACAAAGTTGTTGCAAAGTGGTTGTAAAGTGATTGCAAAGTGGTCGAAAACTGGTCGCAAACTGGACGCAAACTGGACGCAAAGTTGTAATAAACTGTTCACAAAGTGGTTACAAAGTGGTTGCAAAGTGGTCCCAATTTGTCACAAAGTAATCGCAATGTGGTTGCAATGTGGTTACAAAGTGGTTGCAAAGTGGTTACAAAGTGGTTGTAAAGTGGTTGCAAAGTGGTCACAAAGTGGTCGATATGTGTCACAAAGTTGTTGCAAAGTGGTTGTAAAGTGATTGCAAAGTGGTTGAACACTGGTCAAAAACTGGTCGAAAACTGGTCGCAAACTTGTCACAAAGTGGTCATAAACTGTTTGCAAAGTGGTTACAAAGTGTTTGCAAAGTGGTCACAATTTGTCACAAAGTAATCGCAAAGTTGTCGCAATGTGGTTACAAAGTGGTCACAAAGTGGTTGCAAAGTGGTCAGAAAGTGGTCACTATTTGTTGCAAGGTAGTCGCAAAGTGGTCGCAAAGTGGTCGCAAATGGGTGGCATGTGACTGGGGCTTACTTCAGTGCTGATCACGTGGTCCCAGGTGGGTGGTCCATTTCCGGCAGGGAGCTACACCTAGCACAAAGCGCCACCTGCCGACTGTTGCCTGTCTCCTGAAGGCAGCGGGTGCCTGCTGCATACTGCATGGCTTCGCTTTGGGTGCTGGGGTTGAGTGGGTGATATCACTGGTTCCGGCCGGTTGGCCTATTAGCGGCCATTGTGCCACCTAGCGGCGTGTTTAATGCATGGCGGCTGGTTCCCGCCGGGCACCAGGAGAATGGCAGCACCAGCAAATCACAACTGGACAAGATGGCCGGACGATAGACGCGATCACCGTTCCGACTGCACATGCGCTGAAAACGGCATTGGCAGCAAAGCAAATGCGTATGGCCATTGAGTTTACCGATACGCATAGGGCAAAGCTTCGATTTTATTAAAAATTAATAGAAATATATAAGAATTTGGCATAAACATGCATACACACATGCAATATAATGATCTGGTGAATATAACCAACACAAAACTAGCCATAGTTAAACAGTTTGAGCTTAGAAATATACAATTCCACACAAAGCAATGAGTCACTTTATCCACATCACCATTATTAATTCTTGTTCTAAATATTAAAATGTCAAATGTGTGAACAGATACTTGTTTCAGAGAAATATATAACCAATATCTGATTAACCCTACTCATTTTCTAGTTCTACATATGTCATTAACCATAGGATATAAATACAAACATGAATATAATAAGTAAAACTGACTCTGGCTATGACTCTAACACTCGTCTGAGTGGCCAGATTTGTCTAAATCTAAATGCACATGGCATAAGATGTGCTGATTATATTGATGTAAATGCAATGTTTGATAAACAGTTATCATCTTAATTTGTTTAGTTGGTATTCTATGTCTCAAACAAGGACTGAGATGAGCTGAAACTAGCACATTTCATAGCTGCACCCAGTGTCTTAGCATTGGCCATGTGCTTTGCGGGGATTTGTTTATCTTTCACGCATCCCACAATGCACCGCGCAGCTGGAATGGCGATGTAGTCTATTAGAGCGCCCGCTATGTCCTGCCATGATGGGTTCGATCCCAGGCCGAGACCAAAATGTGATATACGCATAAAACCTCTCTAACCGACCACCTCCACAGATCGACCACTCCCCTATATCGATCGCTTTATTTGGGTCCCAAATGATCGCCCATCCAATACCATTATATCGATAAAGAAACCTCCCTAAATGGAGCTGTTAATATTCGTCCCATGGTCGGTCGATTTAGAGAGGTTTTACTGTACAATATCTGTACTTGTTGATACCCTGCCTGGGGGTTCGACAAAACTGAGATGGTAATGGTTGCAGCATTAATGGGAAAATATCAGTTGTGGTATCAGTAGTGGGCTATCAAGGTATGATGGTGTCCGGTATCCCAGCGAGGCAGCACTATATGGTCACCATGAAAACGCGACAGCCGTCCTGTTGTACCCATATTAACTTAGCAGGTTTCTACCATAAATATCTGTGCCTCTTTGGGATTTTGCTTAGGTGTTTGGCTTGCTTCAATGTGCAAACAATATTGTGTGCCATGTGGTGAGATTGACACAGGAGTAAGTAGCACTTACTATTGCAACCTAATGCAATAAGCTGCTACCCACAATATTAGGGGTTAGTACTGCAGGTTGGTGCTAGGAACCTTCTATATCTATAATACCTTTTCCACAGAGCATGCTGTTCAGTGAGCTGCGACTCGCAACAGTAGTTCTCCACACTGCCACCAGAGGGTGTGTTGGTGCTAGAAACCTTTCTCCATATACCTATTTCAATGTTGATAAACATTGTGTATGCACGCGCAGCTTGGCTGCAGAACGAAGGCACACTGCCATTGAGTTTGCCAGTATGCACAGTGCAAAACATTTATTTTATTCAAAATGAATAGAAATGCATAACCCTAACCATATAAACTCAATATAATCTATTCATTGAATATGTCTACTATATGTGTACCAGGCGGCTTGTTTCTAGATGGTGTGGTTTTAGAGATATTTCACTTTTTCTGTTGACTATGCATTGAGTTTGCCGGTACGAGCAGTGCAAAATGTCTATTTTATTCAAAATTAATAGAAATGCACAACCCTAACCGTGTAAATTTAATATAATCTATTCGGTGAATATGTTTTCTATATGTGTACCAGGCGGTTTGTTTCTAGATGGTGTGGTTTTAGAGATATTTCACTTTTTATGTATGAAGATTGCTCATAGCCATTGAGTTTGCAGTGTGACAGTGTCTCGTCCTGCAGCCAAAAGATGCACGCACTGACCTAGATACCCATGCTGACGTCATATGAAATAGGTCTATAGAGCATGCTGTACAAGCTGCTAGCCGTTAGACTAGTTCTTAACACTGCCATCAGAAGGTGTCTTGGTGGTGGAAACCTTCTACAACTTAAGACCTTTCCGGCTGAGCATGCAGCACAGGGGGGAGGGGGGGGGGGCACAACAGGGTGTGTGGGTGCCATGATGTCGGTACTGCTCAGAGCTGACACAACAAAGACACCAGTGACAGATGTCACAGACTCGCTTTGACCATCATCTGACACAAGCGGTGATTGCTTTCTTGTTTGTTTGGGGTTTGAATCCTGTCAACATCCAAGTGTCATATCAGGATGGGCACCGACTTGTGACAGTGACAATGCACGCTAATGGTGATGTTATAGTCCTGTCCCACTGGGAGACCAGATCGCTTGCAACATGCCCCGATTTCCCACTGAGTCACATTATTTTGATGGTGAAGGGGCTGTCACACTACGACCTATGGTGTTAGCGTATGCCGACGTATGCGCTTTTCCACCAACACATCGGCATAGGCCATCATAGGTTACGCATAGGTTGGGCATACATCGTATATGCTTTTCATAGGTCATCATAGGTCGGCGTAGGTCGAGCTGCCAAAGATTTGTTGTGCATGTTCAAAATTTTAAACCTATGCCGGCATGTGGCTCATACGTTTCTCATACGCTGGAGGTATGCTGGAGGTATGCCGGCATAGGTTACGCATAAGTTACGGGTAGGTCGTCATAGGTTAGCCGATTGTTGAACCTGCGTCCTCCGCGTATCTCTGGTGTATATAGTGTATGCCTAGCTTATGTCTAACGTGCCTCTAGCGTGTGCTGGCATACCCCTAGCGTATTGGGAGCGTATGGTGAGCGTATACCCAGCATGTTGGCTGCCGGTAAGGGGCTGTCACACTACGACGTATGGCCTTAGCATATGGCGACCTATGCAAATTTTGACCAACACGTCAGCATACGGCGTCATAGGTTACATATAGGTTGGGCATAGGTCGCATACACTCGGCATAGGTCGGTGTAGGCCGGCATAGGTCACCGTATCTCGACCTATTTTTATTTTCAAATTATTTCGAGATGTTACGCACACGCCACCGCCATACATCATAGTGTGACAGGGCCTTGAGCTAACCAGTCTTTGCCCTACCATAGTAATACCAAGCGCGATACTAGACACTGTACCAAGTCGATACCGTCCTGATATGACCTTAGATGTTCCCAGGATGTAAAACTCCAAGCAGCAATCCATCATGTAAGCTGTAGTTGTGACCCTGCATTCTAGGTCCCAGCTGCAGTCCTTGCTGATGGACCACAGCAACTTGATTGATTTATTGATTGGTGGTAGCCACAGGAACTTGACACTCACATAGTCGACTCTGCGCATGACCTCACCCCGGGTCACCGGACCACTTCCGGTCAGATCAAAACAGTGACTTACAAAACTGATCCTCATCACCACTACTTTGCCTGGCATTCGGCACTAGTAGAATAGGGCAAACACTGGCTGGCTCCGTATCACGATACCATGACTGAGTGGGATATTGAGCGATCATGGAGCCAACATCACGGTGTAAAGTCGACGGCTGGCGGTTTGAGTGGTGTGGACAGGCTAATAAGAAATCAATACAGGCAAGGAAGGAAAGTAGATAAAGAGTGAAAGGTAGGAGAGTGAGACTCTCTCATTTATTACTTTTATAGGTTCCAGAACATGATGGTGGTGATCACATGATCCAATCTTCCACTCCCTAACATAGTAACAAGCATTCCTCTATCCACCAATGAGGGTTCAATATCCCTGTTGCCAAGGCATGGTTAGGTCTGTCTCTGGGGCAGGGATCCATAAATAACTCTTGAGGGGAGGGGGTATGTGAGGCAACTTCTCAAAGACTGTCCACCTAAGAAGTGACACTCTCTCTATACTATTTTACTATACAATTTCTATCCTTTATGAGTAATAGCATACCAACTCCACATATCCCGAATATGCATTTGCTTTTATACTATTTACCATTTTATAGACAAGTTGCAATTTATTATAGTAGAGTTCATATATCCCATCGCTCATAATATTGGAAAATTTTACAACGGTATGCCTCATTACCGCAGCACGATGAAGTCACCATGAACGCGCGCTATCAAAAGTCGCTCAGTACCCATCCTAATAGTAATATGACCTCATATGTTTGCTAGGACCTAAATACCCGACAAGCAGGCAGAGGCTCCACAGCGTGGGAAGCGCATTGAATATTAACCGACTATATGATTGCCACTAGGTGGCGCCACCCGGTGGTCGGCGGGTGTGAATTATTAACTCGGTGCGCGTTGGGAGTGTGACAACCTCATCATTTACAGCCCTCACAAACATACATGAATTAGTCGAAGCCCTGTACAGACACGCACCGCTATGTTGGTCTGTCCTTTATATTATACAATAAAACCCCTCTAAATCGACCGACCATGGGGCCGACTTTAAATGGTCCATTTAGGGAGGGGGGCGGTTTAATGGGTTTGTATATTATTATTATTACAATGGTATTGTATGGGAGATCATTTGGGACCGAAAAAAAGCGATCGATATAGTGGAGTGGTCGATCTGTGGAGGTGGTCGGTTAGAGAGGTTTTACTGTAATTCGCAAGCCAGAACCTTTTGCTGAATAATGCAGATGCTGGTTAATGACAGAGTCGCATCCCGTCGGGTACACCCGGTGCAGGGAGTGACATTACAGCCATTTCAGCCAGACATGCCGCGCGCAATGTCACCACGCGCCACATCATTGGGCTGTGACATTGGTTCGGGTGACACTGGTCTAAGGGTACATAAGGAGTGGGACATAGCTCAGATGGTAGAGGGTCCACCTGTGAAGGTGTCGGTCGTGTGATGGATCCTGCTTAGTGGACCCATTTGCAGTTTTAGCTATTTTCCATTCCAACCAGTGGTTCACAACTGGTTCAGCAAAGGCTATATAGGATGTGCTGTCCTGTTATTAGGAAAGTGCATATACAAGACCAATTTCTGCTTCTCGGAAAGAGTAGCCTATGTGACGGCAGTGGGTTTCCTCCAAAGAAATATGTCAGAATGACCATATGTTTGACGTCCAATAGCTGATGATAAAAATCAATGCGCTCTAGAGGCGTCATTAAATAATACACACTTTTTTAGTTTAAGGGTAGATACTCCGACGAAAACATCAAATTTTCCAAAACCAATGCCATTATCAGCATTATCTAGGTTTACTTCTAGATATCTAACTAAGCTCCATCCTGATATGACCTTAGATGTTGGTAGAACCTAAAACAACAAGAAACAAAGATCTAAGTAACATACTGACGCACTTAGCAAACATTTGTCGCAACATAGAAGGGAAAATACCAAGGAAATAACCAATGGTGTCAGAGTGTTGGCATACTTGCCTAAATTAATTCAACATGTTTGCACTTCAAATATGTCAAAAGTTAGCCACTTAAAATGAAAGTTACTTCAAAGAAAAGTGAGGTAGATTATCACCATCAACCTAATACATTTATATCAGAAAATGACAGAACCTCAAAACCATTGTACTGTGCAACTTTAACTTTGTTTTAAGTGAGGCGACATTGGCTGTATTGAGGTGACATTGGCTATATTGAGGTAATATTGGCTATATTGAGGTGACATTGGCTATATTGAGGTGACATTGGCTATATTGAGGCTACATTGGCTATATTGAGGCGACATTGGCTATATTGAGGTAATATTGGCTATATTGAGGTGACATTGGCTATATTGAGGTGACATTGGCTATATTGAGGTAATATTGGCTATATTGAGGTGGCATTGGCTATATTGAGGTGACATTGGCTATATTGAGGTGACATTGGCTATATTGAGACGACATTGGCTATATTGAGGTGACATTGGCTATATTGAGGTGACATTGGCTATATTGAGGTGATATTGGCTATATTGAGGTGATATTGGCTATCCTGGGATGGCACTGTCCAAATTGAGCTAACATTCAAAATTGGTTATATGTTGATTCTCTTATACCCCTGTCACACTCGGACGTAACGAGCCAACGCTTGCCGATGTAGGTGACGTTTCGTCATTACGTTGAGGTAAGTCGAGTTACGGCATGCTTAGGTTAGACTGACGTCGATTTACGTCGATGTATGTCGATTTACGTCGAGTTACGTCGAGTTACGTCAGTGCGCGTCAAGGTTTTGGACATGTTGACAACTTTCGACGTAGCTCGATGTGATGCTCTGACGTTCGGGTGACGTTACACTCACATTACGCCGACGTTAGGCATGCGGCAGTGCTGCGTTGGCTACGTTAAGCGCGCTGGAATAATGTTATGTGAACACTAGGCACACGCCGCGCGCGCGTGAGGCTCGGTGCACCAAACTGATGCTTTGTTGTTTTACATCCTAGCTACATCTAAGTTCATATCAGGACAACGCGCCACATCCTAGCTACATCTAAGGTCATATCAGGACAGCGCGCCAAACTTTTTTGTTTTTTTTCACACAACTTTGGCCGCACGCTACCAATACGTTGCGCTGACACCGAAAAGTTTGATGAGTCTTGATGATTAAAAGTGATTTTGCGCATTGGCGGCACACCGGCGAGATACGTCATAGTGTGACAGGGCTATTAGAAATACCAGCGTGACATAATTTGTGGGGAGTAGAGTGACATCGGGTATAATCAGATCATATTTCTGGTCTTACTCTTACTAGTCTTAGGGTGAAATTGGACATCGGTCATAGTGTTATAATAGACGAGATCGCCATTCCGACTGTGCATGCGCTGAAAACAGCGCCGAGAGAAAAACAAAGGCGGCTTAGCCATTAAGTTTGCTGATACGCATAGGGCAAAACTAATAAAAATACATCACAATATGTTTAAGACACAACTCTCCACAATTAAGAATTTTGAGCTAAGAAACTTACAATTTCAGTCAATTTACAGGCTGATGTTTACATCACCATTGATTAGACATAAGTAATCCTTGTTCTAAATAGTAAAATGTGAAATGTGTCAACAAATACCTGTTTCAAATAAATATATAACCAATGTCTGATTAACCCTAACCATTTCATAGCCCAACAAATGTTATAAACCATAAGATATAAATAAAAACATGAATAAAGTAAGTAAAACTGACTTATTAGATTGATGCCTTTGGTTATGTGCTGGTTTAGGCACTGGTGAGTAACCTGGACACCTGCATAATTGCATTAATTCACTACACGAGACACAACACGATATATGTATATTTGGAACAGATTTATTTATCTGAAACAATTAAAAGGTAGCTCGAGGAGCAGCAAACTCGTGGTGGCGACAGTGGCCCTCGTTCATGATCGAAGCATGCAACAAAGTCTAGTGAAACGTCGTGTATAGATATATATATCGAACATAGGCAGCTTAGGCCTCTTAGTCTTGGGAGACAGTATTACACTCAGTTTTATAGTTGCTTGTAGGTTCTAATCTGGAATATAAACATAGTATCGTAACATATCGTAAACAGTAATCAATCCGGTCGGAGCGCCTCGGCAGCGCTCAACCCAACAATCTTCCGAGCGCTGCCGGGGCAACACTGACGTGCAGGGCGCCTAAATATGTGTGTACAGAGGCACTCCGCCAGGTACCTGCGGCCATTATGGTGTCCAGAGTCAAACCTTCACCTTGACAGGCCTGAGCAGCACCTCTGCGTAGCCCATGAAGAGTAAAACCTATGTCTCTGCCTAGAGCCATGAAGGAGGCCATAGTCAGTGCACGTTTCAGGACGGGAAGGGACAAGGGAAGGCCTGACGGAAGCATGAAGGCTGGAGCACTAGGGTAGGCAGGTATTATCGCGTATCTTTCCCAGGCTCTGACTGGGCAACATGCGGATCGAGGGAGGGCAGGGAGGCGGAAAATTATAGGGGGGGCGGAGGACGGGCGGGTTTTGGTGGATCTTAGTACTACCATTAGGTTATTCCCATCTACATAAATGTCCTTGTGCCTTAAGACATGAGTCATAGTATTGGGCTCGACAGAGGCGGGGACCAGATTTCCTTGTCTTACGAAGGTAAGGTAGCCTATTATGAGAGCTGCGATGATAACGTTAGGAGCTGGGCTTAAGCTCAGGAGGTATTCTATTATCGCCTTGAATTCGGAGGGAGTGATCGGGGTAGCCGTAGTGACTGTGTGGGCGCTAGTTTTAAATATACCGGATTTATATAATTTAATCTCAGGTGCATCAAACGCGGTGGCAGACCCGGGGCCTGCTGCCACCCAGAGTTTTACTGAACTAAAATAGTTCATGATAGCACCAGGCGATTTAAGGCGGTCATTGAGGAACATGAGAAACGACAATAGGACGTATACCGACGGGTTTTGACAATCTATAGTGTGCTGCGTGCAGAAGTCTATATAGAGTTTGACATGAGCAGCCTTGTTCTTCCACGTGCGCGGTGCTAGCGTGAGGACATAGCTGTCCAGCAGTCTCTGATGGTGCACTATCGAGAATCCTGGAAGATAGAGCCAAAAAATTACTATCTTCCGAACCTGAGTATCATAGTTTGCATTTTAAGATCTTAAGGGATATCAATAGCCTAATTTCTTGCAGGCCACGAGTTTGACACATATTCAGGGCTGACAATTTATGGGCTTTATCATGTGGGGCTCTGCTGAGAGCGTCTGCTAGAATCAGTTCTTTACCTGGTTTATGTAAGATGACAAGTTCACAATTTCTAGTAGCTGCGATTAACCATAGTTGTCTTGCGCATGCACAGAGAATTTTATCTTTACCGCGACCTGAGTCTAGAACTTGTTGTGAGGCAATATTATCTGTATTCACAACTATAGTGAAATCGTGTGGGTTCGGTGGAAGCAGATTAGTTACAGCGTGTACCAGATTAAGGGCTTCAAGTTGTGTAATCAGTAGGTTTTGTTCACATAATTCTGAGTCGTATTCAACACTAAAGTAATGCGTGGGAGAGAATGCCCCACCCGCCTTCAGTGTTGAGTCACACTCAATAACCCATTCTTCTCTCGGGGCAGAAGGTAATAACTGTATGCAGTTATAACTATTTGCGAAAATTTTAAACCACTCAAGGTCTCTTAGTAATTCTTTGTCGAAAACATGTTGACCTACATATGGTGACGCTCTAAGTGCGGCCAGGACCCTATTTGTAAATCTAACCGCTGGCTGGATACATTTTGAGAGGTGGTGTAACTTCCCCGCTAAACTCTGTAACTGTTTCCTCGAAGCTGTAATCTTTCCTTCCCACAGAAAGCACTCCTCTAATACTTCAGTTACTTTTTGTTCAGGCAGAGTAACAGTCATGGTAACCGAATCAACTAGAAAGCCTAACCAAGTTATTGAAGTCACCGGGGGGGGTACATTTTTCTACAGCCAAGTCTAAACCTAAGTCGGCTGATAATGTGTTAAAGTAGTTAAATGCATCTCGTGCTTTCTGTTCTGTTGCTTCTACCCCTATGAAGTCGTCTAAATAACATAATGAGAAAAAATCTGCTCGTCGTAGTAACCAAACCACGGCTCTAGTAGTGCGGGCACAAGCAAGTGCTGAGGTTCTACAGCCGAACGGAGGCGCAATGTCGATATAAATACTTCCGTTAAGTGCAATTCCTAATAGTGGGATGGAAAGGGGACATACTCTAAGTTGGCGGTATGCTCTGGCTAATTCGCCTCCCCACATCCAGGCGCTGGGACCGAGCTTAATTAATCGGTCAGATAATGTAGAGACTGAGGGTAGACAGAAATTAAATGGACGCCCCAAGTAGAATCCTCTGACAATTCCTGCATTAACGCTCTTCCCTTTCGGGAAGCTAAGATCAATTATTATCCTTTTATCTGTAGAGCTCTTCTTAGGTCTGGTCATCATCGGGCTGATTTGACACCATGGAGAAAATGGAGGGGAGGAGAAAGGGCCCAGTAGTGCTCCATGATTGAGCTCGGTCGTGATAAACTTGTTAATATGAACATCCGCATTTGCTGATTTTGCATGATTCCTAAGGGTTGGGACTGGGATCTTTTTTGATGTGTAATCAAGGGGCCATCCAAATTCTAGGTGTTCGACTAACAGAACATCAGGATAGTCCAACAGTACTGCTCGCCATCGAGGAATGTTCAGACCGGACGGAACTGAGATTTTTGCTCCCATAAAATTTGGTAACCCAGTGACCCGTACTTTATCAAATATGTCTCGATATATACCATGCCCGAACCATGGTTGATCTACCGAATTTGGCCAGAAATCTAACAGTGTGTTCTGATATTCTAGGGGGGAGGGCGGAGGGACAAAATCTGACCTAGTGGGAACGGCTGAGGTTAATTCAACTTCTAATGGATCGTCGAACCAGTCAAAGGTTGGCATATCTAAATCGGTTGTCTCATTACTTACAGCATTTGTGTGAAGTGTGGTTATCTGTACATTGGATGAAGAATCATTATTATCAACAAGTACTGGTAAATCAGCAACAATTCTAGACATACTATCATTATCTTTTCTTTCATGTTCATTATCAGATACGGGGGCAGCTTTACAAGTATACTCAGATGGTAAGTTTGGGTCGTAATTATGAGTGACATTTTTATCAGCAGCTGATATAGGCAAGGCGGTAACAGGGTCAGGAGTGCTAATCGTGTGTGAACCATGTTAAACAGTTGTAAAGTCAGATGCATTATGAACTATATTTAGCTCCTTGTTCACCACAGAAATTGAACTCACATCGTTATTGTTAGCTGCGGTCTCGGATGTTTTCTTGTCTAAGAAGCGTCTCTTTTTAAGACAATCTTGCTCACGGTGAAATAAGATGCGCTTAAACCTGTAAGCGCACCATGCGCATATATGCGGGGAACGATCAGGGAGAGCGCCATGTGTTGCAGTAAATCCATAGTCTTTACCCCAATTCCACAGATAACATGGCTTCCCCTCTGTCTCTCTAGTGTAGTCTTCCCTCTGAGTACTAGGGGACGGGTTGATGCCGGAAGAAGCTGCCGCAACAGCAGGCACCTGGGCCGGGCGCTGTGTCGTCGCGAGGGCAGGGCGAGGGTAGGCGAACTGAGAAGAGGCGGCTCTAGATTGAAGCGTCCTTACAGCTTCGGTACAGATGTCGCGCTGGACATCTTTAATCGCGGAAGGATCCGCCCAGCCGTCCCTAAGCCGACCATCCGCTATCATCGCAAACACTCGTTCCGACCAACGTCGGCAGGTCAGCCAGTCCCAGGTTATGGCCATGAGTGCAAGATCTTTTTCGTGTTGCAATATCGACGGAATAGAAACTACCGGAAAGTCAGGTTGTTCAGTCAGGAGACGAATGGCAAAGAAATATTCCGCCCAAGTTGCCTCCCCTAGAGCGATCTTCTTACACGCATCCCCCCTCGTAATTAAATGATGGGGAAAACAGTTCGTACCTGGTGGCCTTTGCAGTGCTTGGACGTTGTCCATCATGAAGTCGGCCGCGACGGGCAGTCTAGGTTGTGGCATCTGGAACACGGGAGGATCCAAAGAAGACTGAGGGAAGTAGCCACCAGGTACTTGAGCAGAGTGGTGAAGTGAAGATCCTTGACCTGGTCTGTCAGGGGCCCAGCTTCTCCCGTACGGTGACTGAGACGGAACCCTATGTTGACTTTGAGACGGTTGCGCCTGAGACCCATCTCGGACGGCAGGATCATGTGGAAACCAGGTTGACGATCCATCTGTAGCCCTGGAGGCAGACGGAGGACACCTGCCGGGGGCTCGTCTAGTAGTAGAGCGACTCGGGCGAGGAGAAGGAGATACTGGACTCAGTCGGTCAGGTGTAGTCACAAGTGAAGATGGTCGGCTTGCAGGTGGACCAACCGGAGCGGCCGCCAAGCGCTCTAACACTTCAAGTCTTGCTAGGACCGATCTGGACACACTGCCCACAGAGGAAAGGGAAGGAGTAGAGTCACCATCTGAAGACGGAACAGGAGGAACAGGAGCTCGAACAGACGCCTGTCGCGGAAGTGTTGGACGACGAGGTAGAGAGACCGTGGCGGGACGACCCTGGCGCTTCCGTGTAGGCGGCATTGTAAGCAGAATCCGCGCATGATTTTTTCCACTACAGCTTGCGCCCACTTTGTGACCACCTTAGACCAAAGAACCGACACTCACCAGTGACGATCCTTGCTACCAAAACAATGGTTGCCGACGTCTGGGCATCACTGGAGAGTGTGGCTTCTTTGGTCTAAGGTGGTCGCAAAGTGGTTGTAAGCTTTCGTTTGACTGGGGTATAACATTACCCCTGTGTGCGTTCGTTTGCGACCACTTTGCGACTGTTTTTTGGGGGATTTTGCGACCACTTTATATAAGACCGGACGGCGAGTAGTCTGCGACCGGTCGCAGACCATTTCGGATCGTTTTGGTCGCAAGGAGGTCACAGACCAGGTTTTTTTGTTTCATGGTCGCAAGGTGGTCGCAAGAAGGTCACCAGCTTTTTGGTCGTAAGGTGGTCGCAAGCGAGCGCATGATGTAGTGTGACTGGGGCTTCATATATAAGATACTGCTGCACTGATTAAATATGTATCGACGTTTGTTGCTGCTGTACTATGCGGCTACGATGTTATGCTCGAACATGGGTAAACAATGCCCATGTCTAGCATGCTACCATACATACCAACATTATGTTGGAATGTTTTAACTTTAAGTATCTCAAAATGCATTGCTTTAAAAGATAAATTACTACAAACTATAAAAAATTAAAATAAGACACATTAACCTAATGTAGTGGTCTGCACTGACCTCTCAGGCAAGTAACCACATAGACAGGTAGGCGTGGGGAGTGTATTGATATCAGGGAGCCTAGGTGGTGTAATGGTTAGCACACTGGCCCGGAATGCAAAGAGATGTGGGTTCGAGTCCCGCTCTAGGCACAGTATTTCCCATTTTCATCACCCCCACGACACTACTATACTTAGCTAGCAACATGCTGGGAGAAAGCCACTATATAGGGTATTCACGTGACGACATGAACCGGATGCGCGGCCATTGTGGCGATATCAACCAGTAAACATCCCATAGAGTTTGCCTGTACGCGCAGTGGAAAACGTGTATTTCATTCAAAATTAATAGAATTCCGGAACCCTAACCTTATAAATTTAATATAATCTATTCGTTGAATATGTTTTCTATATGTGTACCAAGCAGTTTGTTTCTAAGTGGTGTAGTTTTAGAGATATTTCACTTTTTCTGTATGAAGATTGCTCACGGCCATTGACAATGCACTGGCACTGACACTCAGAATATCCCAACTTTCACTATTATCTCTTGTTTTTAATACTTTCAGCGTAAATTGCTCTTAGGTTACATTAAATACTTCAGATCTTCCTCTTCAATCGCGCATTAAGATATTTTTAATCGATCCAATGAAAGCTTTTAAATTTATTTTACAAAAATAAATGCTCCACATAGACATAGCATTGCCGTATTTTACCCTTCGCGGGCAGTTTGCCGGTACGCGCAGTGCAAAACGTCGATTTTATTCAAAATTTATAGAAATCCAGAACCCTAACCTTAAAAATTTAATATAATCTTATTGGTAAACATGTTTTCTATATGTGTACCAACCGATTTGTTTCTAGGTGGGTTAGTTTTATAGATATTTCACTTTTTCTGTATGAAGATTGCTCATAGCCATTGAGTTTGCAGTGTGACAGTGTGTTATTATTGTGGTTACTATCGCCACAATGGCCGCACTTCCGGTTTGCGTGACGTAGGTGCATACCCTATATAATTAGACAGTGCAGGTGTAAATTCAGCACCCCCCCCCCCCACCCCCCAAAGGACATTCGAGGAACGTAGCATTAAATTCCTAGTAGGGTCATATATAAGTATAAATAGAATATGTAGTTTGACTCGCCATACAGCGCCAGGCTGAAGTGTCGGGTGGCGCCGGGCGGGCTAGGTAATGGCTAATTAATGACGTATTAATCACGTGTGGTGTGTGGGGGATACGGAGGGGGGGGGGAGTAAGTGAGCCGGAGTGACCTGGTTTCAGGACGGACGATTCACCATCAGTGCTGTTGTTTTCATTTTGGAGGAGTTTTCAGTCGCGTTGGTGCGCTGAAGGGTGTACATCTGCAGCACGGTATCATGTGTATGGGCACCACTGAAGGCACGGTCCCATGTGGCTGGGAGTTGGCTTTCAATGGGTAGTTGTCAGAGAAATCGGAGAAGGAGGGCAGGAGGGGAAAAAGGCAGGGTAAGACTAAGAGCCCAACCCGTCCTCTAAGATGGCCAGGGGAGGCTGGTTGGTTGCTGTAGTTGTACGCCCCATCAAGAACCCAGCCCATACCAGGACATGAAGCCGATGGCTGAGTGCTCTGCCTGCAGATCTGCTGTGCGGGCGTGGTGACGGGCGGATGGGCGGGCAGACATCTAGACATGCAGACATGCATACCTGCATACATGCAGACATGTAGACATGCAGGAATGCAAACAAGCGTATATGCATGCATCCAAGCATCCATGCATACATGCATAAATGCATAAATGCAGACATGCATATACATAAGACATACATGCAGATATGCATGCATACATACATGCAGACATGCAACCATTCAGACACGCATACACCCAGACACATACACACATACACGCATACACACATACACACATACACACATACATACATACACACATACACACATATACGCATACACACATACACACATACACACATACACCCATACACACATACCCACATGCGAACATACATGCATACACACATACACACAGACACACATACACACATACACACATACACACATACACACATACACACATACACAAATACAAACATATACACATACACACATACACACAGACACACAGACACACAGACACACATACACCGATACACACATACACCCAGACACCCAGACGCCCAGACACCCAGACACTCAGACACGCAGACATGCGCGCACATCCCTTAATTGGTGATGACGCTGCCAGCCTCCAGGAGGCGCCCTAAGTCAGAGGAGGCTCGTGTTAGCTTAGTTCTGATAGCTGGATTCATTATGAATCAGACCGCCTCAACCCGAACAGCCGCCGGGCGCGGTGGCCTAATCGGTAGAGCGCATACCTCGCGCGCGGAAGATCGGGAGTTCGGTTCCCATTCGAGTCAAACCAGTGACTTTAAAATCGATACGTGTCGCTTCCTAGCCTGACGCTTGGCATTAATAGGATGGGGCAAGGACTGGTTAGCTCAGTGTTAGGATAATGTGACTGGGTGGGATAGGGCAAGGATTGATTATCTCAGTACTGGGATAATTTGACTGAGACTGATTGGGATATCGGGTTATGGTGCCGGTGGCCTGATTTCCCAGTGGGGCAGCACTATAAAATCGCCATGAGTGAGCACTGTGACAAGTCGGTACCGGTCCTGATATGACCTTAGATGTTGCCAGGACGTAGAACTCCAAAAACAACCAATCAACCCGGCCAGCCATCCCCAGAAGGTCAGAAGGTTTGTTTTATTTACCAACGCATCTAGATTTCACACTGGCAAGAACATGTCTAGACAGGCGCAACACTATTTGTCCCTGCAGTCGCTGGTCGGGAGATGTTGGGAGTTCCATACATCAACCACCCTTGATGCTGCCACAGTGACATGGTTTTCTATTCAGGGTTTGCTCCCTTAGCCTTCGGTTCTGTCAAGAACCTGTACCAGAAGGCAGTGGTTTTCAACTCTGCAGGGCAGGGACGTCAAACTCCCTGAGGTATTGCAATACCTGCATACCCATTACCACAGTCTTTGATAACCAGTTGTGACCATTGGTTCAGAGGCGGTCACGAAACCTAACTTTAAAATTTGGCATAATCCTATGCAACCAAGGTTGGTTGGTTGTTGGATGTTAACGTCCTGGCAACAACTAAGATCATATCAGTATGGGTACCGACAGTGCGCACTCATGGGGACTTTATAGTGCTGCCCCACTGGGAGACCAAGCTGCTAGCACCATGACTTGATATCCCACTCAGTAACATTATCCTGAAGCTGAGCCAACCAGTTCGTGCCCTATCCTAATCATGCCAAGCGTCTGACTAGGAAGCGACATGTTTCGATATTAAAGTCATGGGTTTGAATCGACCAGGGTTCGAACCCATGGGTTCGAATCCTACGATCTACCGAAACTCATTTGATCATTCTGTCTGGTCCGATGAAACCATGGCATTTCCAACTTAAATTGTGGCGTTCTCTTTGGTGGAGTGGTTACACCGGATGTCCACAAAACTACATATTTCTAGGTGTTCACACATCCAAGTACTGATAAGGCTCGACTATTACTTAGTCACTACTGAGTTGGTAGATAATAAGCCTGTATCAGGCATACACTCATGACCCAGTATACTCTAACTTAAAGTTTCATAGTCTGATTGTTTTTGAATTTGGGTATTTTTTCTGGGATAAATATATTAGATCGACCACTCGTATATACTTTACGTTAGTTCAAAGTTACTTTTATTTTAAATGGTAAAACTTTTGAGATATTTTGAGTGCAAACATGAAAAATTAGTTTTGGCAAGCTTGCCAAAACTCTGACTCCATAGACTTCCGCAGTAACAGGTTCTGTTAAATTGACTCAGTATTACATCCTATGCAGAAACAAATTCATAATACGTGCATCAGTATCTAAGTTAGATATGTAAAATCAAATCTAGATAATTGGTTTGGTTTTGAAAATGTTATATTTCATCGGACTATGCAGCTTTAAGTGTGAGCATGTATCAGTCAGAATGTCCACAACAACCTGTATACTCATGTAATGTATGTCATGCACGGCATAGTATCATGTACAGCCTGTATGTGATGGGTTTTTTTTTTGTGTATGTTTTTTTTATGCTGTGTTTATACTGTCCGTAACTTGTAAGCTCGAGTGCTCGGGCTTGTTTTCAATGCTGGCCAGTTGTAGTAGCGGTTTAATCTTATGTATTTAATGTATGCCATGCATTGCATAATGTCATGCACACGCTGCATGTAATGCATGCCATGCATGCCATAATGTCATGCACATCCTGCATGTAATGCATGCCATGCATGCCATAATGTCGTGCACATCCTGCATGTAATGTATGTCATGCACGACATCCTCCCACGAGCTGCGCCCAGCTCTGACGGGGATGTGTGTGCTTCGGTACAACCCCCCCCCCCCCCACCACAAGCATCCACATACCCCGCTACACACACCCACACACACCCTACGAACCCCTCTCCCAGCGCGCTCTATTCATATCAATATCAGGGCGTGCCTTAATCGACTTTAAATCCCATTACGTTCAGGTCCGCGCGGCGCCAAGTTGAACAAAGTCCTGGTTGTGGCTGTAATGTGTGTGTTGGGGTGTGTGGGTGTGGCTGTGCGTGGGGGTTACAGCGGGATCCAACCTCCAGGGTGTTCTCGTCAAACACCACTACGCACATCCAGGACTGCTCCCCCATCATCCCCCCCATCCCACTCACACACCAACACACACACACACACAACCGCATCCGATCCCTATCCCAGACCAGAAAGGCTGAGCGTCCATCTACCGTTTTGGTAGATCGTGGGATTCGAACCCAAGTTCACCACCCACTTCACCCACACCACCCACACTGACCACAATACCCACACCACCCACATCACCCAATCCACCCACACCTGCCACACCATCCCCACCACCAACACCACCAACACCATCAACACCACCCACATTACCAGCAGCATCCACACCACCCACATCACCCACACCACCAACACCACCAACACCACCCACACAACCCACACCACCCACACCACCCACACCACCAACACCACCCACACCACCCACATCACCCACATCACCCTCACCATCCACACCACCCACACCACCCACACCACCCACACCACCAACACCACCCACACCACCAAAACCACCCACACCACCCACACTGCCCACACTACCCACACACCCTACACCACCCACACCACCCTCACAACCCACACTACCAACACCACCAACACCATCAACACCACCCACATTCCCAGCAGCACCCACACCACCCACATCACCCACACCACCCACACCACCCACACCAACCACACCACGCACACCAGCCACACCAGAAATACCACCGACACCATCCACACAACACCACCCACACCACCCACACCCCCCACACCACCCACACCACCCACATGCTCCACACCATCCACACCGTCAACACCATCAACACCACCCAAACCACTCACATCACCCACACCACCAACACCACCCACACCCTGGCCTAGGGTCTTACTGGGGCGTAAAACTACACCAGCCACCCAACGTCCCCGGGCCATCTCAGAGGACTGTGGTTGGACTCTGAAGGGCGCATTCCATATATGCGTAATGCATAATGCGAATGCGAATGCGACAACAAATCGAAATGCCTTGAAACCTATGAGGTACATTCCATACACGCGTAATGCGTAATGCGAATGCGAATGCGTCAGAAATTCATTATCCCGATCGCTCCATGTAGCGATCGGTGCGTAATGCGTTATGCGTCAAGCTGGATGTGAATAGAAACCTGAGTCTGATGTGTCCATTAGTTTAACACCAGGAGAGGCGACTGAGCATTACGGAACAGTCTCACAGAGGGGTGCTAATTGGAAACACATGGTGAGCTGGGCACCAGGGAGACATACGGTTAGGGGAAAGCTAAAAATGCTACCATATGCACAGAAATATGAATACTTATCTATAATTTGGTTATAATAAAGGTAGGAACCCCCATGTGACATACAAAAAGTTACATAGATATACATGCAATATTTGGTCACATACAGAGCAGTATGGAGAATAATTGTTTATTTTTATTTTTTAAATATAGCCAGTCGTGCGCCACATAACGCATTACGCATTACGCGTATATGGAATGCTGGCATTCGCATAACGCATAACGCGTAACGCATAACGCATTACGCATTACGCGTATATGGAATGCGCCCTTTAGGTTTCCTTTCCCCCCTCCCCCCCCCCAATTTTTCTTACCACTACCCATTGGAAGCCAACTCCCAACCAGATGGGACCGCTTTCAGCAATGCCCATACAGTCCTGCAGATGTGCAGCCTTCAGCGCACCAATGCGACTGAAAACTCCCCAAAAACTAAAAAAAAACCTTCAATTATACATAGAGTTAGATGTTACACTGGAGCTTGCATATGTGCACTGACATCATCAACTTTACATATTGACACGTGTTCATTATCGAATCTGATTATTTATTAGTTTGTTTAATTTGAAACTAACTATTGTCTGAGCGTTCCTTATGGCTGGAGCTCAGCTGGGGGCGTTGACAATGAAGCTGTAATTGTTGGGGTCAGTCGGTTCTACGGACCCTCCTCAGCGAAACGAGTGAGTTAAAGTGATACAAACCAGTAATGCCTGCTGATTGAATTGGTTCCTATTGTGGCCATGCTCTTACATTGTCTCAATAGGAAAGAGAAGAGTGCCAGGAAACTGTCGTAACTACTGTAGTAGTCTTCACACTGACCTCTCGGGCAAGGAGCCACATAAGCCCTGTTCACACACGGGCGTTAAGTCACCTCAACTAGTTTGCCTTGTCTAGTTCGCCTCACATTGGTCGTGTGGACGCTACGCTGTGGCGACTTAAGTCTGAGTCACCTCATCTAGTTCACTTCAACTAGACCACCTCGCGAGGTAGTCTAGATGAAGCGAACTAGCTTAAGTCGGCCCATCTTGCTTGTGTGGACGGTAGCGGTTTACTTGAGGTGGCTTAAGCATGTCACATGCATGTGCAGTCAAGACCTGAGTTTGTTGATTTTCCGGTCGATCAAAAGCACATATTATATAATTTGGTCTATGAAACTGCTAGCTGTGCACAGATATTTTTTTCATCATTTATTTTTAGGTTTTCAATGCCCAGCAGAAGTTTTGATCGTTCCAAAACAATACGATTCAGTAAATACATATCTAGGTCGAACACACACTCTCTCATGGTGACGTCAACTAATCGAAACTGGCGCTGGTTAGTATGGACTTGCTCATGCGCAGATATCGATTCCCGCCTTAAACCGCCCCAAGTACTGCATGTGTGGACAGGACTCACTTTCACGCCTAGTTTGCCTCATCTAGTTCGCCTTATCTAGTTCGGCCTAAAGTTGTGTGTGTGAACAAGGCTATAGACAGCTAGGCATGGGTAGAGCAGCGACAGCAGGGAGCGGAGGTGGTGTAATGGTTAGCACACTGACCTGGAATACAAGAAATGTGGGTTCGAATCTCGCTTTAGGCGCAATACTTCCCATTTTCATCACCCTCACGACACTACTAATGGCTGGCACACACCTCCCATCTGTGCGCACCCACCTACCGTTTACGATGTAAAACTGCCCGTTTCGCGCACAAAAATCGCTAGGTGTGCGCCCCCCGCACACATCTAGCGATTGCGATTCACGCATAAAACTCAGTTTTTAGTGCTAAAAGCGGCCGTTTACGATTGCGATTCGCGATTCGAAAAACGAATCGGCCCGTTTTCAGTTTTAAGCGGGTCGGGTCGCGAGTTTTAGTGCGCGAATCGTTAACGGGAGGTGTGCGCCAGCCATAAGAGTACCATAGCGAATCCCTGGGTTCAAATCCTTGCCGAGTCAAACTAGTGACTTTAAAATGTATGCATGTGTCCACCTAGCCTAGAGTTCAGTATTGCTGAGATAGGAAAAGAAACGGCGAAGACCAATTGTCCGCAATTGAGAATTCCGCTGCGCAATCAACTAATGTGTCAAAAGAAATCAAAAGATGGCACCTGCCAATCTTCTAATGATTATTCATGAATTTAAGGCTGCATAATCCGATAAAAGCATCACATTTTCCAAACCAAAATATTTAGCTAGATTTTCTCATAGGTCATATCTATCCAACTCATAGATTGATAAACTTATTAAGTATTTTGTTGTTGTTTAGAAGTGACCGCAATGTCTATTTTCTTGAACCGGTTATGCCTGAAGCCTATGTTGTCAACAGGTTTTTTTAGTTTTTGTTTTTTTATTGAGCTTGTATTTATACTGTCCAGAGCATATAAGCCTGGGTATTCAGCCTTGTTTTCAATGCTGGCCAGCTGTAGTGTTGATGTTATCTTATCAAACAGTAGCTGCTGATAAGGTATTTGATTGCCTGCATTTCAGCAGCAGATAGATAGTTGGTTGGTCTGGTTAGTAGTCTATGTTAATTTATTTGGATTTTCTTGGTATATATGTGTTTTATTTTTTCTACTCTTACTAGTAGATTAGCCTACTCCTATTTACATATCATAGGCTTGTACGTAGCTGGGTGGTGTGCTATCTGGCTACTTTTGGCATGGTTACCTTCCATTGGGCGTCCCGCTGGTGGGCCGTGACATATCACATGCCCCTTTGCATAGCAGCTTAGTGGGGGTTTCCTAGCCTTAGTTTGCACAGATATTTTTTGTATGTTTTTAGGTCAGAAATTTGTCGTTCCTTTACTGTTTGGGCATTCCACACCTTGGCAGCCATTTCCAGCATGCTTCTCTCATGAGCTTTTATTTGGCTTCTGGTCTGCTTTAATAGTGGCGCATTATTTGCTCTAGTAGCCCTTTGTGGGTTGCATGTGCATGCCTACATTACTTTGCCACATGACCAGACAGGAAGGCCGAATGAGTTGAGCATCCATCTCCTGTTCTGGGAACGGGTGCGATGGACGGATCGGTAGAGCACAGGCCTCGTGTGCGGAAGATCGGGAGTTTGCGAGTTTGTTTCCCGGTCGAGTCAAAGCAAATGACTTAAAAATTGATAGTTGTCGTTTCCTAGCCTGGTGCTCGGCATTACTAGGATAGGGCAAGGACTGGTTAGCTCGGCATCAGGATAATGTGACTGAGTAGGATATCGGGTCATGGTGTCGGTGGCCTGATTTCACAGTGGGGCAGCACTATAAAACCGCCATGAGTGCGTACTGTCACAAGTCGGTACCCGTCCTGATATGACCTTAGATGTTGCTAGGACGTAAAACAACAACCAAACAAACCTGTTTTGGGAGATTGGGGGATCTGAGCCCATGGGTTAGTGGGTTCGAACCCGGGTTGAGTCAAATCAATGACTTAAAAATCCCCCTTACACTCCCAACCCTCCCCATCACACACCACCACCACCACCTCCACTACCTCCACCTTAAAGGTGACTGGGACGCAATACTACAACACACAGACAAACAAATGTTGTTGGGACATAACCCACCACCTGCGACCCCCCCCCCCCCTCACACACATCCTTATCAATAACTTATCAAATAACTTATCAGCAGCTACTGCTTGGTAAGACAACACCAACACTACAGCTGGCCAGCATTGAAAACAAGCCTGGGTACCCGGGCTTACATGCTCATCATCATGCTGTAGGTCGCGATGCGACAAAGACTGCTTTCATTTCTTGACTGCCGCTCTCCATTTAGCTCTCTGCTGTGAGAGTTGCGTCCATGAGTCGGTCTTAATGTCTCTCAGCTTCAGGTTTCTCTTGATGGTATATGGACAGTATAAATAGAGCCTCAATAAAAAAAATAAAAAAAATAAAAACATCCATCCACACGCACCCACACCCACCTGCACCCCTCCAGCTCGTCTGAATAATCCCTCTCTTTGTGGCCACTTAAAGCATGTGCTGAATTACCGACAATGGGCGCTGGTAATGCATACAACGTGCCGCCACACTGTAGCTCCCATCGCGCCGTCTCCCTCTCAACTCACCGCCTGCCTCCCCGGTCAGGGCGCGGAAAATCGCCCGGCGCGGGTCAATCGTATGCCGGCCCCGACAGCAGATAGGGGCATCACCGCGGATTGACATGGAAATGCTATGTATACATGAGCACCTTGTGAATTAAGGCGGCTCGGCAGTGCTGCCCTCTTGTGAGTAACTCACGCGCCGCCACGTGACCGGCCATGCGCTCAGCCGCGACTGCTACTTAGAAGCGAAACTAGTCAGTGCTCAATTGGTTTTATTTTTTTTGGGTGTGGGGGGCGGGGGGGATTTTTAAATTCACTTAAAGCTGCATGGTCCGTTGAAAATATCAAATTTTCAAAACCAAAAGCAATTATCTCAATTTGATTCTACGTATGTAACTTAGATGGTGGTGCACTTATTAAACATTTGTAGCCACATAGAAAGGAATACTGAGGTAATTGAATAGAACCTGTTACTGCAGAAGACTATGGGGTCAGAGTTTTGACAAGCCTGCCAAAATTAATTGTGCATGGTTCCACTTCAAATATCTCAAAACTTAGCCACTTAAAATAAAAGTTACTTCAAGCTAAAGTAAGGTACATAATAATGATCAACCAAATGTATTTATCTCAGAAACTTCCAGAAACTCAAAACCATCACACTATGCAACTTTACCTTTGTAAAATCAATTCATTTTAAATATATGTTCAATCTATTTTATTTCTGAGTTGTAGTTTTTATTTGTACTTAATCTTGATTTCGTTTCATTTCATTTCGTTTCTGTTATATTATATTTGTTCATTTTTATTTAATTACATTTATTGGGGATATGGATTTCTTTGAATTTCTTTATGTCTTTCTTTCAAAAAAATGTATTCTTACTTTTTAAAATTTTGACCGATTATTACATATTGTTGCCTATTCTTATTTAGATGGCATGAATGTGATTATTTATTTGAAAAGTTCATGCGTAAAAAACGAGAGACCAATTGTAGTTATTTGTCAAATATCTTTAGTTGTTGTGGTTTAGATGTAAAGTCTATCCATTTCATATTGCATTATTCATGGTTTCAGTTTGACCGGAATGGCATTTCTCGTTGATTTTGCTCATGAACTCCCAATTTGTGTGGATACTGAATTGATTAACGACAGGACAATAACGAAAGCTGAATAGTAATGTATTATCCAATCAGGAGACCAGGCCGCCTGCACCATGACCAGATATCATTATCAGCACACTCAGTCACATTATTCTGGTACAAACCAAACCAGTCATTGCCCTATCATATTAATGCCGATAAAACTTCTACCGAGGTAGCGAATAAGTATTAAATGTGTGAGTCATTGGCTTAGTTCAGCCGGGGTTCGAACCCACTACCTCCCGGACGAATGCCTCTCATCAGCCTGAGCGAGTCGGCCAGCCCCCGCCACCCCTACACCCCTACACCCCACACACCTCCACACCCCCACACACCCCACACACACCCCACACACACCCCACACACCCCACACACCCCACACACCCCACACACCCCACACACCTCCACACACCTCCACACACACCCACTCCACACACCCACACACCCCACACACCCCACACACCCCACACACCCCACACACCCCACACACCTCCACACACCTCCACACACACCCACACCCACCACACACAACCCACTCCAACCCCCCCCCCCCCCCCACACCCCCCACACCCCACCCCACCCCCACCCACCGACGACCTGGCCGACCTCATCACGTGACATGATGTTAAGTCGTTTCGTCATACAAACTAATCTCATCACAATAGGATTGATTCCATTGTATCTTCTGTGTTTTAGATCAGATTGTATTTAAAATTGCATGGCTTGATGAAAGCATCAACATTTTAAAACCAAAACACCTACCTAGATTTAATTGTACATAAAAAAATATATACGGGTGCCATCCTCGAATTTGCACTGTCCGACAGTTTTGAGGTTAGGCATTTTGTTGTAGATATATATATTTTATCCCTCAGTATGGTATGCTTTGTGTGAGTTTGGAGTTGACAAAAACAACAAATACACGATTTCCGCAACGCATGCGCAGAGAGTAATCGAGACTGGACTTGTGGGTCATACAGTCCGTGGGGAGGCAATTGAGGCTCTGTTAACACTGGTTTCATATTGAGCAACTGATAGTCTTTTCGGAACAAATGTGGATTCATAGAGAAAACATACTTACCATTTGTTAATCAATTTTGATAATTATAGCTGTATCCTATTGATTGAGTGATTAATTGAAAAGCTTGATTGTCACTGTAAAACAACTCAGTGACAATCACAACAGGAGTGTCGTTGCCTATCACCAGGTGTTGTACTAGTCGCGGAATCGTGTATAAGACAGCAAAGTTTGGAGAAACTTAAAGGTAAATCATGTTAATCTAATTGGATAATCCATGTAAACATGCAGACACCACAGGTTTAACATGTTTAACAGAGTAACAAGTTGTATTACTGTCACCAATGTTCCATTGTATGCGGCAACAAATGCTTCATACGTGCACCATTGTCTACGTTCAATATGTTGGACACTTACAAGTTACAGCATTCACCCCCACCCCCACATACACACACATACACTCAAGCGGGCATTCCTTACACGCGGTATGCGGTATGTGGCATGCGGTATGCTGTATGCGAATGGCATGCCGCATATAGCTTAAAGCTAGGATTCCTTACACACGGTATGCGGCATGCGGCATGCGGCATGCGGCGTGGGGCGTGATTACGGGATGGGTCCTTTCACCCACACCCACACCCACACCCACACACAGTGTCAGTTTCCTCACCACTGTTCTCTATGGCAAACGCAGCAGCATTCGCATTCGCATGCCGCACCAATCGCTACATGGACCGATTCAGTATTCGCATGCCGCATGCCGCATACCGCATACCGCGTGTAAGGAATCACCCCCATTGACTTAGATGCTTTTCGATTTTTTGCCGCATTCGCATTCGCATTCGCATACCGCATACCGCGTGTAAGGAATCCTAGCTTAACATGTGGTATGTGGCATGCGGCATGCGGCACATGACTGGCTATATTTAAAAAATAAAAATAAACAAGTATACTCCTTTCTGCACTGTATATGACCAAATATTGCATTTATATATATGTACCTTTTCGTCCGTCACATGGGGGTTCCTACCTTTATTATAACCAAATTATAGATAAGTATTCATATTTCTGTGCATATGGTAGCATTTTTAGCTTTCCCGTAACCGTCTGTCTCCCGATTGGGACGGTCCTAACATTCTAAACTGAGCCATGTTAGGACCGTCCTTTTTGGTCAACAAAATCTGGGACGGTCCTAATATCCCTCGGAGCAAGCTAAACTGAGCCATGTTAGGACCGTCCCATTTCTTCATATTTCCATCGTTCCATAATGCTCAGTCGCCTCTCCTTGTCTAAAACTAATGGACATGTGCGACTGATGGTTTTCTATTCGCACCCACGTGCCGCATGCCGCATGCTGCACCGATCGCTACATGGACCGATCGGTTTGACGCATTCGCATTCGCATTCGCATACTGCGTGTAAGTAATGTAGCCCATATACTTCAAGGCTTTTCGATTTTTTGTCGCATTCGCATACCGCAGGCCACATGCCACGTCTAAGGAATGCACCCTTCACAACTACCATGCATCACATATACTCCCACACATTATGCATCACACCCAATCCCAGTTGAGCATCCGTCTCCCCTTTTTGGTAGATCATGGGATTCGAACACACGGGTTCGAACCCTTGTCGAGTCAAACTAATGACTCAGAACTTGATACGTGTCCCTTCTCAGCCAGGCGTTCGGCATTATTAGGAGAGGGCAAGGACTGGTTGGCTCAGTGTCAGGATAATGTGACTGAGTGGGATATCAGGTCATGGTGCTGGTGGCCAGGTCTAGCAGTGTGGCAACACTATAAAGTTTCCATGAGCGCGCGCTTTCACAAGTCAGTAGGTAATCATCCTGATATAGCATTAGATGTTGCCAGGACGTAAAACTCCAACAACCACCCAACCCCACTCACACATATACACACACGGCTCACACATCACATATACTCACATACATCATGCATCATATTTCACCAACACACATACACTCATATCCTTAACACATCACACCCACACACCCACAAACCCACACAATCATACAGCCACACACACCCTCCCCCTCACCCCACCGCCACACATATACTTGCACCTACCATGCATCACATGTACTCACACACACCATGCATCACACCACATCCATACACTCACACCAACCATGCATCACACATGCACACACCATGCATCACCCCCACCACACACATGCATGTACACCCACCATGCATCACATATACATACACCCCTCACGCATTACATAAACTTACACATACCATGCATCACACCCCACTCACATGCACTTACACATTACCCCTTCCCCCACACACCCACACCCACATACACCCTCCCCCCTCACCCCAACGCCACACATATAACTGCACCCACCATGCCTCACAATCACA
Organism: Branchipolynoe longqiensis; assembly: GCA_030323885.1. Lineage (NCBI taxonomy): Eukaryota > Metazoa > Annelida > Polychaeta > Phyllodocida > Polynoidae > Branchipolynoe > Branchipolynoe longqiensis. The sequence goes on from CM059201.1 coordinate 56,399,982, forward strand.
TGTACTCACACACATAATGCATCACAGGTTCTCACATATACCATGCGTCACATATACTCATACACAACACACATCAAACCCCACACACACATATACACTCACACCCCTAACACATCACCCACACACCCACACACCGACATACCCACACACCCTCCCCCACCCCAAACCCATGCATATATCTGCACCCACCATGCATCACATGTACTGACCCACCATTCATCACACATACTCACACACCATGCATCACATGTATTCACGCACCATACATCACATGTATGCACACACCATTCATCACACATACTCACACACCATGCATCACATGCATTCACACACCATACATCACATGTACTCACACATCATTCATCACACATACTCAAACACCATGCATCACACATACTCACACACCATGCATCACCTGTATTCACGCACCATACATCACATGTACTCACACACCATTCATCACACATACTCACACACCATGCATCACAAGCATTCACACACCATACATCACATGTACTCACACATCATTCATCACACATACTCAAACACCATGCATCACATGTACTCACACACCATGCATCACATGTATTCACACACCATGCATCACATGTACTCACACACTATGCATCACATGTACTCACACACCATGCATCACATGTACTCACCCATTATGCATCACATGAACTCACACACCATGCATCACATGTGCTCACACACCATGCATCACATGCATTCACATATCATGCATCACATGCACTCAAACACCATGCATCACATGTATTCACACACCATGCATCACATGTACTCACACACTATGCATCACATGGACTCACACTCCATGCATCACATGTACTCACACACTATCCATCACATGAACTCACACACCATGCATCACATGTACTCACACACTATGCATCACATGAACTCACACACCATGCATCACACATACACACATCATGCATCACCCCCACCCATACACATGCACTCACACAATCACATAATCACAAATATATGCATACACCCCTCACGCATCACATATACTCACACACCACGCATCACACCCCACCCACCCACACACTCACATCCTTAACACATCACCCCCACACCCACACACACCCTCACCCCTCACCCCACACCTACACATATACTTGCACTCACCATGCAGAAACACACAGTATGCACCACATATACTCACACACAATATGCACCACACCCCACCCACACACATACACTCACATCCTTAACACATCACTCCCCCCCCCCCCACACACACACATACCCTCACCCCTCACCCCACACCTACACATATACTTGCACTCACCATGCAGAAACATCACATATACTCACACACAATATGCACCATGCCCCACCCACACAGGCAAACTCATATCCTTAACACATCACACACACACCCACACACACACACACACATCCACATACACACACACACACTACACCCCACCCCCCTGCTGATCTACCTTAATGGCCGTGCGATTTAGTGCCCTCGCTACTCGGCCGTTTGCGCGCCATCCATCACACCCCGGGTGGCCTCTTCTTATTATCGGGAGACAAAGGCTTTGGCCGGGCCATCCAACAACGATCGCACCTGCCGGCCACTGCTGCCGCGCTAGTTCTGCCACCCCTCACCAGGAGGTGCCACGGGGCCGCGCGCTCGCGACATATGTTCCCAGCATGCCCCGGGCTCACGGGGCCGGGCAGGCGGGACCGCCGTTCTGCATGCTAGACGGGTGCGTGTATGTGCATGTGTGCTGTGCATGCGTGCGTGTATGTGCGTGTGCGCGTGCATGTGCGTGTGCGCGTGTATGTGCGTGTGCGCGTGTATGTGCATGTGTGTGGTGCATGTGGGCGTGTATGTGCATGTGTGGTTTGCATGTATGTGTGTATGTGTGTGTGCGCGTGTATGTGAGTGTGTGTGTGTATGTGCATGTGTGTGGTGCATGTGTGTATGTGCATGTGTGTTGTGCATGTGTGTGCGCATGTATGTATGTGTGCATGTATGTGTGTGTGCGCGTGTATGTGCATGTGTGTTGTGCATGTGTGTGTGTATGTGCATGGGTGGTGTACATGTGTGCGTGTATGTGTGTGTATGTATGTGTGCACATGTATGTGTGTGTGCGCGTATATGTGCATGTGTGGTGCATGTGGGTGTGTATGTGCATGTGTGTTGTGCATGTGTGTGTATGTGCATGTGTACATGTATGTGCGTGTGTACATGTATGTGTGTGCGCATGTATGTGCATGTGGGTGGTGCATGTGTGTGTATGTGCATGTGTGTTGTGCATGTGTGTGTGCACATGTATGTATGTGTGTGTATGTATGTGTGTGCGCATGTATGTGCATGTGTGGTGTGCATGTGTGGGTGTATGTGCATGTGTGGTGTGCATGTGTGTGTGTATGGGTGTGTCTGTATGTGTGCACATGTATGTGTGTGTGCGCGTGTATGTGCATGTGTGTGGTGCATGTGGGCATGTATGTGCATGTGTGTGTATGTGCATGTGCGCATGTATGTGCATGTGCGCATGTATGTGTGTGCATGTATGTGCATGTGTATGGTGCATGTGTGTGTATGTGCATGTGTGGTGTGCATGTGTGTGTGCGCATGTATATATGTGTGTGCATGTATGTGCGTGTGTGCGTGTATGTGCATGTGTGTTGTGCATGTGTGTATGTGCATGTGTGTTGTTCATGTGTGCGTGTATGTGTGTGTATGCATGTGTGTACATGTATGTGTGTGCGTATGTATGTGTGTGTGCATGTGTATGTGCATGTGTGTTGTGCATGTGTGTGCATGTGTGCTGTGCATGTGTGCATGTATGTGTGTATGTGCATGTGTGTGTGTGCATGTGCACGTGTGCGTGTGTGTGTGTTTGCATGTATGCGTGTGCGTGTGTGCGCATGAGTGTTTATGTGTGTGGTGAGCGGTTTTTGTTCAGGGTTTTGTAGGGAGATTGGTTGCTTGCTTGTTGGAGTTTTACATCCTGGCAACATCTAAGCTCATGCCAGGATGGGTACCAACTTGTGACAGTGCACACTGATGGTAGGCAACTTTATAGTGATGCCCCACTGGGAGACCAGGCCACCGGCACCATGACCCAATTTCCCCCTCAATCACATTATCCTGACACTGAGCCAACCAGTCATTGCCCTATCCTATTAATGTTGAGTGCCTGGCTATGAAGCGATAAGTGTCAATTTTGATTAAAGTCATTGGTTTGACTCGACCAGGGTTCAAACCCTTTGTGGGGAGAGGGTGGGGGTGTTACTACATAGGGCTACCTGTAAGTAAAATATTCCGATATACGGCATAGGGGGGAATGCAAATGTTCTATTACTGATCGGTGTACATGACCAAGCACACATATGTACATATATATATATATATATATATATATATATATATATATATATGTAAGGGCTGGTGATGCCTGAGTGGGATGTGAATAGACATAGTGATGCTGGCAGGGCTGGGTGTGAGGGCACTCAGGGCCTACCCCCTCTGCTGGGATAGTGATCGCAACACTCAGGCTCAAGGCAGGTGGTGGCCAGGGGTGCCACATAGCTTGGTGGTGGTCGGCAGACCACTGGTAGCCATGGCGACCAGGAATGCTGGATCCCTATTGGAAGGGCCAAGAATGCTTGTTTCCCATTGGGGGAAAGGGTTGGGGTGATACGCTACAATGAACCCATATAACCATATAAATAATAAACCAGAGGGCTTGACTCTCTCTCCTTCTTTACACTTTATGCTCTTCCTTTCTGTTTGTCTGTATTTATTTCACTATAGCCTGCCTACACATGTTCAGGATAATGAAGACTATGAAGTCGCCATGAGTGCACAATGTCACAAGTCGGTATCGGTCCTGATATAAACTTAGATGTTGCTAGGACGTAAAACAACAACAAACAAACTCAAAATCAAGATTAAAGTGGTTTTAGAATTGTTTCCATCATTTATTAGATCCTACTCCTACTTCGCGATCAATGTCTTTGATAATAGTGGATGTGTGGAGTGATGGTGATATGTACATGCACATATTGTATGTGTGGAGTATTGGTGATATGTACATGAGAATAGTGTATGTGTGGAGTGATGGTGATATGTACATGATCACAGTGTATGTGTGGAGTGATGGTGATATGTACGTGAGAATAGTGGGTGTGTGGAGTGACGGTGATATGTACATGAGAATAGTGTATGTGTGGAGTGGTGGTGATATGTACATGAGAATAGTGTATGTGTGGAGTGATGGTGATATGTACATGAGAATAGTGTATGTGTGGAGTTATGGTGATATGTACATGAGAATAGTGTATGTGTGGAGTGATGGTGATATGTACATGAGAATAGTGTATGTGTGGAGTGATGGTGATATGTACATGAGAATAGTGTATGTGTGGAGTGATGGTGATATGTACATGAGAATAGTGTATGTGTGGAGTGATGGTGATATGTACATGAGAATAGTGTATGTGTGGAGTGATGGTGATATGTACATGAGAATAGTGTATGTGTGGAGTGATGGTGATATGTACATGAGAATAGTGTATGTGTGGAGTGATGGTGATATGTACATGAGAATATGTATGTGTGGAGTGATGGTGATATGTACTGAGAATAGTGTATGTGTGGAGTGTGGTGATATGTACATGAGAATAGTGTATGTGTGGAGTATGAATGGGGAGTGATGGTGATATGTACATGAGAATAGTGTATGTGTGGAGTGATGGTGATATGTACATGAGAATAGTGTATTTGTGGAGTGATGGTGATATGTACATGAGAATAGTGTATGTGTGGAGTGATGGTGATTTGTACATGAGCATAGTGTATGTGTGGAGTGATGGTGATATGTACATGAGAATAGTGTATGTGTGGAGTGATGGTGATATGTACATGAGCATAGTGTATGTGTGGAGTTATGGTGATATGTACATGAGAATAGTGTATGTGTGGAGTGATGGTGATATGTACATGAGAATAGTGTATGTGTGGAGTTATGGTCGTATGTACGTGAGCATATTGTATGTGTGGAGTGATGGTGATATGTACATGCACATATTGTATGTGTGGAGTATTGGTGATATGTACATGAGAATAGTGTATGTGTGGAGTGATGGTGATATGTACATGATCACAGTGTATGTGTGGAGTGATGGTGATATGTACGTGAGAATAGTGGGTGTGTGGAGTGACGGTGATATGTACATGAGAATAGTGTATGTGTGGAGTGGTGGTGATATGTACATGAGAATAGTGTATGTGTGGAGTGATGGTGTATGTACATGAAATAGTGTATTGTGAGTGATGGTGATATGTACATGAGAATAGTGTATGTGTGGAGTTATGGTGATATGTACATGAGAATAGTGTATGTGTGGAGTGATGGTGATATGTACATGAGAATAGTGTATGTGTGGAGTGATGGTGATATGTACATGAGAATAGTGTATGTGTGGAGTGATGGTGATATGTACATGAGAATAGTGTATGTGTGGAGTGATGGTGATATGTACATGAGAATAGTGTATGTGTGGAGTGATGGATATGTACATGAGAATAGTGTATGTGTGGGTGATGGTATATGACTGAGCATATGTATGTGTGGAGTGATGGTGATATGTACATGAGAATAGTGTATGTGTGGATGATGGTGATATGTACTGAGAATAGTGTATGTGTGGAGTGATGGTGATATGTACATGAGAATAGTGTATGTGTGGAGTGATGGTGATATGTACATGAGCATAGTGTATGTGTGGAGTGATGGTGATATGTACATGAGAATAGTGTATGTGTGGAGTGATGGTGATATGTACATGAGAATAGTGTATGTGTGGAGTGATGGTGATATGTACATGAGAATAGTGTATGTGTGGAGTGATGGTGATATGTACATGAGAATAGTGTATGTGTGGAGTGATGGTGATATGTACATGAGAATAGTGTATGTGTGGAGTGATGGTGATATGTACATGAGCATAGTGTATGTGTGGAGTGATGGTGATATGTACATGAGAATAGTGTATGTGTGGAGTGATGGTGATATGTACATGAGAATAGTGTATGTGTGGAGTGATGGTGATATGTACATGAGAATAGTGGACGTGTGGAGTGATGGTGATCAATCAATCAATAGTTCCGTCCTCTAGTCAAGGGTTGGATGCAATGGTTCTCAACTTGTCCCGATGGTGTCCTGTTCTGATAGACTGTGAATAATTCAAGCCTGTCCACTGTGAAATATTTGTAAACCATGATGTTCTTGGTCTCCCTCTCCCTCTGCTGCCATTCACCTTCCCTTCCAACAATGTACGGTAAATTGAACTCTGACGAATGATGTGGCCAAAATAAATAAGTTTCTTTGTCTGTATAGTGGCAAACAAGCTTTTCTTATTTTTAATTTTTCTGAGAACTTCTTTGTTGGTGATCTTCTTTGTCCATGATATTTTCATCATCCTTCGATAAGTCCACATCTCAAATGCTGCTAAACGTTTGTACATTTTCTTAGAGATTGTCCATGTCTCAGCCCCATACATTAGAGTAGACCACACATAACACTGAAGAATACGCTTCCTTGTTTGTATTAATATCTTACTTGATGTTAACACTCTATACATTTTGGAGAATGTTGTTCGGGCTATTGTTATCCTTCTTTTAATTTCTTCCTCACATCTCCCATCATTTGTAATCTTTTGTCCGAGATATATGAATTTGGATACTTGTTCTATGTTTGTGCCATCTATGGTTATATTGGTGATGGTGATATATACATGATAATAGTGTATGTGTGGAGTGATGGTGATATGTACATGAGCATAGTGTAAGGGTGGAGTGATGGTGATTATGTACATGCATATATTGTATGTGTGGAGTGATGGTGATATGTACATGAGAATAGTGTATGTGTGGAGTGATGGTGATATGTACATGAGAATAGTGTATGTGTGGAGTGATGGTGAAATGTACAAGAGAATAGTGTATCTGTGGAGTGATGGTGATATGTACATGATAATAGAGTATGTGTGGAGTGGTTATGATATGTACATTATAATAGTGTATATGTGGAGTGACGGTGATATGTACATGAGAGTAGAGTATGTGTGGAGTGGTTATGATATTTACATGATAATAGTGTATATGTGGAAACAAAAAAAATATATATATATATATATATATATATATATATATATATATACAGACATTATGTGCATGTTTTTTAAATTGTATTGGCATACCCCACAAGACGAGAAATGCCACCAGAGAAATGCCACCAAATAACGCTGGTCACAATGTGTGTCTGTGCCGACAAACCTTTAAACAAGGCCTGATGGTGTCCGGTCGATCATATATATATATATGTGAAGTAAAATTTATTATATATATATGAAGTATAATTTATTATAGTTATATAAACTAACGGAGGAACTAATTATTATTTGTATTTATTAATATATAGTTACAAGGTTTGGATTCGCGCACCCACCTTGATATCTAGCTCATTTACTATTATTTGTTGTATACTATATGTTTGACCCGAGTTAGTGGGAGTCACGCGGCTACCCTTGCATCCAATGGTGCGGATCGGCGCGACTTTGGCGCCACCTATGAGTGCCCGGGACACTAAAACTCACCAGTGGATCCCGCACTGCCGCTGTATTTTTCATATCTTCATATATATATATATATATATATATATAATACAACAAAAAAAAAAAAAAAAAACAAAAATATATAAATATATATATATATATATATATATATATATATATACATATAGCCAGCATGTATCAAACAATGACAAAGCCAAAAGTTGGATGACGAGAAGGTGACAAGCAGGCGGTGGTTGGCGCAGGGGCGGCCGGGTGGTAGGGTGGGGTGAGGCGGGCAATGGACGGTGGGGGGGTGGGGGCGCCGGGCGGGGAGATGGTGCGTGATGCGAGGCGGGGGAGGGAGGGGCCGGGCATGGCGGGGGAACAACCGGGAAGCAGTGCAAGGCGTGCCGGTCGGGGACGGGTGGCGGGGCAACAACCGGGGAGCAGTGCGACGGGATGGGTGGGGCCGGGCGGGGATGGGTGGCGGGGGGAACCGGGGAGCAGGGCGAGGCGTGCCGGGCGAAAGGGTACAACTAAAGGGAGGGCGGGCCGTGTCGGCAAACACCTCAGCTGCCCCAACTGAATTAATCGCTCCTGTCCTCCCGCCCCTTCCCCCCACTCACCCCCCCCCCACACACACACTCGCGCACACACTCACCCCCCCCCCCACACACACACCACTCCAACACCACACAAACAAACACCCCCACACGCGCTCGCCCACACAAATTTACCAAGTGGGGGCGGTAAGATCGCATGGCATTAACTCTCGGGTTGAGGCGGTAAGATTAAATCATAAATGGTTTGTTATGGTAAAAAAAAAAAAAAAAAATTTAAACTGTTTAAAACATTTGGTTAAATATTAGGTGGGAAGCGACAAATTATTGCGCGCGCGCAGCCGTGAGAACGGGCGCAGATGGCGCGTGATTACTGAATGGGTTTGCTGAACCTGACGCAGTGCCTAATCGGTAGAGTGCAGGCCTCGCGTACGGGAGATCGGGCGTTTGGTTCCCGGTCGAGTAAAACCAATGAATTATAACATTGATACTTGTTGCTTCTCAGGCTGGCGCTTAGCATTAATATGATAAGGCAAGGACTGGTTAGGTCAGTGTCAGGATAAGTTGAATGAGTCAGATATTGGGTCATGGTGCTGGCAACCTGATTTCCCAGTGGTGCAGCACTGTAAAGTCACCATTGGTGTGTACTGTCACAAGTCAGTACCCATTGTGATATGAACTTCGATTTTGCCAGGAAGTAAAACTCCAACAACCAACGTACAGGAAATGCATGACAAAGCAAACCTAGATTACCTAATGGTTAGAAGAGATTCACATCTCCTATCACTTATGTACAGAAGAGCCAGAGATACCCAATATATAGAAAACACAAAAAGGAATACTAGACGGGCTGATTCCACTCTACTCAAAGTCCCCAAGCCTTCGACAAACAAACTAATTAAAGCACCAATTTACAAAGGCAGCATGATGTGGAACAACCTACCAACCAGAACCAGGGCAGCGTCCTCTTACCTAGAATTTAAAAACTCACTAAGAGTACATCGGATTGGGCAGGCCCTTATGCAGTTGCAGTAAAGTATGTTCCATGGCGTCACCATAGCGTAAGTGGCAGACCACCAAACCCTCAGCCTCGGTTTCTCCCCCCCCCCCCAGCCCCCACTTTTTTAATTTGTTGCTGTTCCTCTGTTATCTCCAGTCAACCATATACGATGACAGAGACAGCCCAGGTAAAAATGTAAAATTTAAGACCTAAATGCACTGGGATTGGTCCCACTGCTTCACTGGTCACAGATGGTCCAGTGTATTATTAACAACCCCACCCCAACAACATAATTCATAAACTCACATAACTAGCTACATTAGAGTTACACTAGAATTTTCCAAACAAACCAACATTTATATACCGCTTGCCTAACTGCAACTGAACACTCAAACTTAGTACAAATTTACCAACTGAATACAGAAGATAACTTCTGCTTACATTCTAAATACTATGTAAATACTCACATTGATCTGACTAATATTGATCTGGTTATATGACACTACTGTACCATATTGTTATGGAACTTTTGGGTTTCAGAATTTCATTGTGTTACATGGTGCAAATTGTCTATTCAACAGGTATTGTACACCTTATTCTATATACCTTTTGTGTAAATAACCCTGAATTGAAAAATGGCTGGAAGACCAGTGCTTCGGCACTGACAAAAGACTTATTCAGTAGAATAAACATATTTACAAAAAAAAACTAAAAAGCAACCATGATGATGGGAAGGACCGGGGGACTGACCGACCTGCCCCGGGTCGGGAAACCAGGCGCGCGACGTGAAATTTTGAAATAACCTACATAATCTGAAAAATGCGTCACATTTTCAAAGTCAAAACACTAACAGTAATACCGATTTGATCCGAAATATCAAATTTAGAGACCGGTTTGTAGTTCTTTTGGGGTGTGGTGTTTTTCTTTTGGGGGGGGGGGGGGCGGGTGGTTGCACCGAAGGAATACTAATGTTTAAATACATCTCAGTCAGTTTAATACAAATTGTCACAGCTAAATGAAGCCGGTGGAGTTCAGGATATGGAAGTGTATGCGGGAATAAATTTGGCATGTTTTCACATCAAATATATCCAATGCTATTTATTTCAATTACAATGTAATTCCGACAAACCTACGATATTCATGAATAGAAAATAAGTTTTGAAAAGGGAAGGTAGGAATTGAAAAACACCGGACTTTACAATTGTACGTGGAGAAGGCTGCGGCCGGGAGGTGGCAGCCCGCCTGGCCGGTCCGGACCACACTCGATGGCGGGGCGGCGGGTACTGGGGGCGGTGCGGGGCGGCGGGCGCGGGGCGACGGACGCAGGGCGGCCGGGACTGGGCGTGGCGGGGCACGGGCGTGGGGGCTGCGGGGCGGCGGGGCGGCGGGGCGGCGGCGCGGCGGGGCGGCGGGGCGGCGGGGCGGCGGGGCGGTGGGGCGGCGGGGCGGCGAGTCGTGAGGGCGGCGGTGAGGCGGGGCGGCGGGGCGGCGGGGCGGCGGGGCGGCGGGGCGGCGGGGCGGCGGGGCGGCGGGGCGGCGGTAGGGGGCGGTGCGGGGCGACGGGGCGGCGGGGGGGCAGGGCGCGGGGCGCGGGTACGGGGGCGGTGCGGGGCGGCGGGGCGACGGGACGGCAGGGCGGCGGGTACGGGGGGCTGCTGGGCGGGACGGGCGGCGGGGCTGCGGCGGCGGGACGGCGGGGCGGCGGGGCGGCGGGGCGGCGGGGCGGCGGGCGGCGGGCGGCGGGGCGGCGGGCGGCGGCGCGGGGCGCGGGCGGCGGGGCGGCGGGGCGGAGGGGGGCGGCGGGGCGGCGGGCGGCGGGGCGGCGGGGCGGGGGGGGAGGCGGGGGCGCGGGCGCGGCGGGGGCCGGCAGGGGCGGCGGGGCGGTGGGGGGCGGGGCGGCGGGGCGGCGGGGCGGCGGGGCGGCGGGGCGGCGGGGCGGCGGGGCAGGCGGGGTCCAGGGATCCAGGGGCGCACGGACGCATGCGACATCGAAGATGATTGGTTGGTTGTTGGAGTTTTATATCCTGTTGGAGTTTTATGTCTGGGCAACATATTAGGATGGGTACCGACTTGTGACAGTGCACACTCATGGTGAGTTTATAGTGCTGCTCCATTGGGAGACCAGGCCACTGGCACCATAACCCGGTATTCCACTCAGTCACATTATCCTGACACTGAGCTAACCAGTCCTTGCCTTATCCAATAATGCCGAGCGCCAAGCTAGGAAGCGATTTCTAGGTATCAATTATAGAAGTCATTGGTTTGACTCGACCGGGAACTGAACCGAACAGGGGGGCGGCCGCGTGGCCGGGTGGCCGGGTGGCCGGGTGGCCGGGTGGCCGGGTGGCCGGGTGGCCGGGTGGCCGGGTGGCCGGGTGGCCGGGTGGCCGGGTGGCCGGGTAGCCGGGTAGCCGGGTGGCCGGGAAGGTTGTGACAAGGGCGGTATGGAATACAATACAACCCAGTGTTTATATGGGTGCGGTTTGGCTGTCCTTGTGTGTGTTACTGTTACTGGTGTGGGGACGGCTAGTGTGTGCGCGCGTGTGTGTGTGTGCGCGCGTATGTGTGCGTGTGTGTGAAGGAGTGCGCCGTCCTCGCGCGCCCCGCGCGTGCGCGCGCATACAGACGGACGTTCCCCGGCGGTAGGGGCTGCGGCGGCGGCAGCGGGGCTATCCGGGCGGGCGTGGGGCCACTTAGACAAATACCCAATACCGGGGGCGAGTGGGTGTGGGTGTGGCTGTGTGGGGGTGTGGCGGGGGGGGGGGGCTGAGACCCCACGAGGACGTTGAGTACCTGAGAACTAGAATACATGACCACATCACCACTTAAGTACCCTGCAGACCCGGCGACATAAGGACGCGCCGTGGCGGGTTGGAGAGCCGGGAGTCGTGGCAGTAGCGACGGCTGCGGCGCGAGGGTAACGCCGTCAAATTAGCGCCGGGCGTGGGCCGTGTTTGCAGCCAGCCATCGGGTTGCGTCACGAGTGCCGGCCGGCCACGGCCCCTACCCGAGGCAGGGACCGGGCGCGCCGCTGCACGTGCCGCACACCGGGCATCGCACGCGCCGCAGCCGGTGGAAGGGGGAGGGGAGGGGCGACGGACGGGGGTCGTGTTTGCCCGGCGTGTTATTCTTCCCCACTCCCCTCCTCCCCCATCCCCGGCGCCAACCTCCGCACAGCTCCGGCATCGGCCGCATCGGTCGCACTGGCCGTATGGGCGGCGCCAACCCCCGGGCCGCTCTCCAGTCAAGGGGGCGTCCGCCCGTCCGTTGTTCGCGCCACGTTCAGCAAACTCGGCTTTGCGTCCTTGGCCGGCTGCCGGCCCTCCAGCGCCGGCCCGCCGGCCTGGCGGCCCGCCCCCTCCCGGCAGGCGGTGGCGGCCCACCGGGGGGGTGGGGGGTAGATGGGAAGGGGAAGGGGAAGGGGAAGGGAAGGGGAGGGAGGGGAATGGAAGAGTTGTGTGTACAACAAGGCACTGTTCTGATATTCTAGCTGTGTGTGGGTGTGTGGGTGGTGGGTGGGGGTGATAGGAAGGTGGAGAGGGGGAGGCTGATAGTGCGGGGTTGGGGTTGGGGTTGGGGTTGGGGAGATTACAGTTAGGTAGGGTAGAACAAACACAGACGTGGCTGGATGGCGGGAAATACGGCGCGAATGGAGAGGTGTGTATGGCGGAGGTGGTCGCTGAATGGAGGAGTCTGGGGAGAGGGTGCATGTGGGGGGAGGGGGGGCAGGAGTAGGGAGGTGGAACAGGAAGTGGAAGGGCGGAGAGAGGGGAGGGTGTAGGATGAGGTGGGAGGCGGATGGGGAATGTGTGGGGAGGGAAATGTAAGGGATGGCTGGGGAGGAAGAATGAGGGAGCGGAGGAGGGGAGGGGAGAGGAAGAGGGAGAGGAGAGGAGGGGGGATGATGAGGAAGAAGGAAGGAAGCAGAGGATGGTGAGGAAGAGGGAAGGAGGAAGGATATGTGAAGAGGGAGGGGAGCGAGAGGATGGTGGAGGAAGGGGGAGAGGAGGGAAGGATGAAGGAGGAAGAATGAGGAAAAGGAGAGGAGGAGGGGGGCGGGAGGGTGAGGAGATGGGGAGGAGGGAGGGGGTGATGAGGAAGAAGGAGGGGAGGGAGAGGAGGAGGCGAGGCGGGAGGGGGAGGAAAATGGGGAGGAGGGAGGGATGATGAGGACGAATGAGGGGAGGGGAAAGGAGGAAGGGAGGGAAAGCGAGGGGGGAAAGTTAAGAAGGAGAGGGGAGAAGGGGAAGGGGGGACCGTCTCCGAAAGAGGGGAAATGGAAGAGAAGAAATGGGGATCGCGAAGAGGATTTTGAGGTGATAAGGACGTGGGGTATGATAATGACAGGAAGGTGGAGAGATGGGGTGCGGGAGATTATGGGGGCGGGGAGTGAAGAGGGGGATGGAATGGAAAGAAGGAGGAGGAGGAGCAAGAAGAGTGGGTAGTGGGGACATGATGCAGCATGTTGGAAAGTGTGGATGGGGACACGGGGGTATTGAGAGTTAGAAGGAGGGTGATCGGACGAGGGACGGGGGAATGGAGCGGGAGGGGCGGAGGGGAGGAAGAGGGAGGGAGGAAGAGGGAGGGAGGAAGAGGGAGGGAGGAAGTGGGAGGGAGGGAGGAATGGGCAGGGACGGGAGGAGGGAGGTAGGAAGGGGGGAGGTGGGAGGGAGGGAGGAATGGGGAGGGAGGTGGGGGGGAGGTAGGAAGGGGAGGGAGGGGGAGGGAGGGAGGCTGCGAGCACTGACATGGAATGCGCAAAGTGGCTGACACGACAAACACGTGAAAACATTGGCTTCGCGCCGCCCACATGTCGTTGCGCGCCGCGTTCTTGTTGCTGTTCCTGCTTATCTCCACACCGGCTAATCTGAACCCTGATTGGGAGCGACACCCCCTCCCGAGTGAAGTGGGCGCGCCCTCTATTGTCGGCGAGATTACCAGTTACGGCAGATAGGCCATGAGCGAGAGGGAAAGGAGGGTGGGTGGTATAAGGGGGGTGGTTGAGTTGGACCGGGTAGGTACTGGGTGAGAACTGGGTGAGAACTGGTTATGGACATGTTGCGGACTGGTGAGAGCGACTGGGTGAGGACTGGGTGAGGTCTGGTTAAGGACATGTTGCGGACTGGTTAGAGGGAGTGGGTGAGGACTGGGTGAGGTCTAGTTAAGGACATATTGCGGACAGGTTAGAGGGACTGGGTGAGGACTGGATGAGGTCCGGTTAAGGACATGTTGCGGACTCGTTAGAGGGACTGGGTGAGGACCCAACTGTTCACTCACACCGAAGAATTGCTCATCCTCACCCAACTTCTCCTTGCCATATTAGATTTTCCATGCATTTATACTCGCATAATTCGGTATGTGCCTCATATATGATACTGACTTACTAAGTAATCGTCTCTGACACCAGACGGGATGGCCCAATGAGTCGAGCGTCCATATCCCGTTTTGGAGAATCGTTTAATTCGAAGCCACGGATTCGAACCCTGGTCAAATCAAACCAATGACTTAAAAATGTGTACTTGTCACTTCATACCCAGGCACTCAGCATTTTTTTTTTTCTTGAAGATTTATACTGCCTATCATGGATAAGTCTGAATAGACTTGTTTTCACCATTAGACAGTTTTTCGATTGAAAGCCTGAGTCTACACTTTTACCGACCCAAGGGATTTTTAACCTTCCACACCACATAGACATGGTATGAGAGCAACTGGCCTTTGATGTCGCTGTAAGTTATACACAGCAGTGGAAATCCAAATTGGCAAAGGGGGGGCACAGGGAATCGAACCACCAACCTTCAGATTAGGAGTCCGACCTAGAAAAAAGTCAGACACTCTAACCACTCCACCACAGAGAACACCACAAGAATAAATAAGGCATTAATAAGATAAGGCAAGGACTGGTTGTCTCAGTGTCAGGATAATGTGACTAAGTGGGATATTATCAGGTCATGGCCATGCTGCTGGTGGTGTGGTCTCGCAGTGGGACACCACTACAAAGTCGGCATGACTGTGCACTCTCACAAGTCGGTACCCATCCTGATAGTGATACTCGAACAACCATGAGGTCGCACTGTCACAAATCGGTATCCATCCTGATACGTGATAGTGATACTACTGTCGTGGGGGTGATGAAAATGGGAAATATTGCGCCTAGAGCGGGACTCGAACCCACATCTCTTTGCATTCCGGGCCAGTGTGCTAACCATTACACCACCTAGGCTCCCTGATATCAACACACTCCCCACGCCTACCTGTCTATGTGGTTACTTGCCTGAGAGGTCAGTGCAGACCACTACACTCGTCCCCCTGGAATTGTAAGTCTTGTAATGCTTACAATTACATACATACAGGCAATGCACTAACATATACATACACAGGGTAGGTTCAACAACCATACATCGCAAAGCTTGTACAGGATCCTGGTCACGGCACCACTGTTGTGGGGGTGATGAAAATGGGAAATATTGCGCCTAGAGGGGGACTCGAAACCACATCTCTTTGCATTCCGGGCTGGTGTGCTAACCATTACACCACCTAGGCTCCCTGATATCACCACACTACCCACGCCTACCTGTCTATGTGGTTACTTGCCTGAGAGGTCAGTGCAGACCACTACACTACCTTAGATGTGGCCAGGACGTAAAACTCAAACAACCACCCAAATCTTCGCTGGTGATGTCAGTGGAGTGTCGGCAATCCAGGCACCACAATGACAATGACCGAATTGCCCGATGAGATATTTCGCCAGTGACAATGGTTACATCAGAGGACGGCGCTTTGCGCTTGCTGTCCGTGTCAGTCACTGCGCATGCCCCCGGCTCACCCTGGCAGTGGACGCCGCCTGGTGGGGGCCGGGGGAAGCTGATGAATACGTTGTTAAAACGTTGTTTTTATTCAATAGACACTCCGCCCCCTTCCACACCCACCCCCACACACACACCTCCCACCCACACCCCCACTCACACCCCCACTCACGCCCCCAACACTCACCCACCACCGCAGCGGTAAATCACGGCGACCAACAGAACGGAATGTGGTGCGCTTCTCTCTCGTCTAGAGGGCGCTGCGGGGAAAATTCAACCATCTCTATTTAATGTTGCATAATCAGAATATTTTCAAATTCTGAAATATGTAGGGGCTATCTAGTTAGACGTACTTCTATATAGCCAACTTAGACACTTGTATATCCATTCATTATTTCTTTGTCTAGCCCACCTCGACTGCCTATCCCCTACACCCCACCCTCACCCACGCCCACACCCACAGCTACCCGCACACACACCACACCCACACCCACACCCACACCCACACCCACACCCACACCCACACCCACACCCACACCCACACCCCACAACCCACACCCACACACCCACACCCCCCCACACCCACCACACCACACCCACACCCCCCCCCCACACCCACACCCACACACCCACAAACCCCACATCCCACAACCCACACACCCACAACCAACCCACACCCACACCCACAACCACACACCCACACCCACACAACCCCACACACCACCCACCCACACCCACAACACCACACCCACACCCACACCCACACCCACACACCCACACCCACACCCGCACCCCGCACCCACACCCATACCCACACCCAACCCCACACACACCACCACCCACACCCACACCCCAAACCCCACCCACACCCACACCCCACCCCACCACACCACACCCACCACCACCACCACCCACACCACCACACCCACCCACCACCCACACCACCCCCACACCCACACCACACCCAACACCACACCCACACCCACACCCACACCCACACCCACACCCACACCAACACCAACACCCACACCCACACCCACACCCACACCCACACCCACACCCACACACACACACACACACACACACACACCCCTTACGGGTCTTTCACAATTATCAACGCGTCCTGATATGACCTTAAATGGCATTCATGCATTCACAAGCATTCAAAGCATACCGGTACAGTTTTTGATGACTCCGCCTCCCACTCCACAAAGTGTACAATAAAATGTTTATATTTTACAACTGTCTGTAGATGTGTGACTGCCGATATAGGTCATCTGACTGACACTAGCGTACTCAGTCATTATTTTTTGGGAGGCTCGCCCACCACCCAAACCCCCTCCCTCCAGCTCCCTTATAGGAGTCCCTCAGAATTATCAACATTTTCACAAGCATTCAAAACATATACTTTTTCTTCATGAGTCGTTGCTCTCCCTCCCCCAACACACAAAGTGTACACACGCAAAGTTGATATTTATTTAATGTTTTTAGATTTGTGACTGGCAATATAGGTCAGGTTGCTGACATTCCGCTCGGCATTAATAGGATATGGCAAGGACTGCTTTGCTCAATATCAGGATAATGCAAATGAGTGGGGTATTAGGTCATGGTGCTGGTGGTCCGGTTTCCCAGTCAAGCCGCACTATAATTAGTATAAAACCGCCATGACGGCTAATTGTCACATGTCGGCACCCGTCCTGATATGACCTTAGATAATCCAAAGAAACATAAACTACCGAATGCAGGATCAGTAGCAGACACTCGACTTATTTGGTGGATAGGAACATATGTAGTTTTCTGGACGTGGCATCTTCCCTAGCCACGATATGTAATCAAGATATCTAGTCAAACCAATTCTATTAATTATTGTCTCTTACTCTTGGAGCAGAACAGAAAATCCGATCGATCCTGCTCAGTGAACCCATTTTCAGTTTGGGCTCTTGTCCATTCCAACAAGTGGTCCACAACTGAATCATCAAAGGTGGTGGTATGTGCTGTCCTGTCTGTGGGAAAGTGCATATAAAAGACCCCTTGCTGATTATCGGAAAGAGTAGCCTATGTGGCGGCTGCAGGTTTCCTCCAAAGATATATGTCAGAATGACAATATGTTTCACATCCAATAGCCGATGATATGAAAATCAATGTGTTCTGTAGGCGTCGTTAAATAAAACAAGCTTAGAGCAGATCATTATATATATGCTGCATAACGTATTATGCGAGTATAAATATATGTAAGGAGATTATTATTATATTGCTATACTCTGTATGACTCATTCATTATGCAACAAATTCATTACACAACAAATAATTACTATATACCAAAACTGCAATCTCACAAAAATAAACCATGTAAGTTCACTTTGGTGTCCGTGTTGATCTAATAAGTAATATGCTAAATATAACTAAAATATCTAGCCAGACCCCCCCCCCCCCCGCCACCCTCACTTCCTCACACATTTGGTCCATGGTCCTGATATTACTGTCGTGGGGGTGATGAAAATGGGAAATATTGTGCCTAGAGCGGGACTCGAATCCACATCTCTTTGCATTCCGAGCCAGTGTGTTAACCATTACACCACCTAGTCTCCTTGATATCACCACACTACCCACGCCTACCTGTCTATGTGGTTACTTGCCTGAGAGGTCAGTGCAGACTACTACAACACCATAGATGTTGGCAGGATGTAAAATTCCAACAATCAACTGGTCCATGAAAGAGTCTCTGCTACCAGAGGGGCAGCCCCCACCCACCGCAGTGACAACATTGGCTTCTGATCAATAAAGCCAGTTGAACACCCCTCAATACATTTTTAAAAAAGGAAAAGAAAACAAAAGAAGAAAGTAAAAGGAGAGTTCTTGTCAGGATCAATATTTCTTTAGGGGTTGCAGCTTCAAGTGGCCGAACGCACTAACAATGAACCGGTAATGGAGAGCTTTCGCAACGAGGCACAATGGGGAGCTATAGCTAAAGTAGGTCAGGACAAGCATGGGGGGGCGAGCAGTAACTAATATAGGTCATGCGAAGTGGCATGGGAGGGGGGCTGTATATAAAGTAGGTCATGATAAGTGGCATGGGAGGGGGCTATATATAAGTAGGTCATGCTACGTGGCATGGGAGGGGGGTTGTATATAAAGTAGGTCATGATAAGTGGCATGGAGAGGGGCTGTATAAAAAGTAGGTCATGCTAAGTGGCATGGGAGGGGGGCTGTATATAAAGTAGGTAATGATAAGTGGCATGGGAGGGGGGCTGTATATAAAGTCGGTCATGATAAGTGGCATGGGAGGGGGCTGTATATAAAGTAGGTCATGCTAAGTGCGGTGGGAGGGGAGATGTAGCTAATGTAGGTCATGCTAAGTGGCATGGGAGGGGGCTGTAGTTAAAGTAGGTCATGGTAAGTGCAGTGGGAGGGGAGTTGTAGCTAATGTAGGTCATGCTAAGTGGCATGGGACGGGGGCTGTAGTCAAAGTAGGTCATGGTAAGTGTGGTGGGAGGGGAGTTGTAGCTAATATAGGTCATGCTAAGTGGCATGGGAGGGGGCTGTAGTTAAAGTAGGTCATGCTAAGTGTGGTGGGAGGGGAGCTGTAGCTCATGTAGGTCTTGCTAAGCGGAGTGTGAGGGGGGAGCTGTTGATAAAGTAGGTCATGCCAAGTGTGGTGAGAGGGGCTGTATATAAAGTAGGTCATGCTAAGTGGCATGGAAGGGAGATATTAGATCGATCAGTAGTATCTACTTTATATTAGTTCAAAGTTACTTTTATTTTAAATGGTATAATTTTGAGATATTTTGAGTGCAAACATGGAAAATTAGTTTTGGCAAGCTTGTCAAAACTCTGACACCATAGACTTCTGCAGTAACAGGTTCTGTTAAATTGACTCAGTATTGCCTTCTATGCAGAAACAAATGTTTAATACATGCATCAGTATGTAAGTGAGATATGTAAGATCAAATCTAGATAATTGGTTTGGTTTTGAAAATTTGATATTTCATCGGACTATGCAGCTTTAAACAAACAAACAAAATGTCTGCGTAAAGACTTGGCTGCACATGAGACAGTTAAATTGATTCAAGAAAACCACTTCTTGTTTAAAGCCACAATATTTACACAATCGACTCTAGCGGCCATATCAATGTTGATTCCGATTGGCTATCCTATCTGATCTTATGAAAATACACTGGCACTGCGGCTATCGATTTTATTCAAATCAACAATCCTAGCGCAGTGCACCAGGTTTGTTGAGATAAATCGACTTACAGAAAGTATGGTAAAAGGTGGATTTTGGATTGTTTGCAATCTACAAACCGGTACAGACCACAAGCAAGGAAATCCAAAATTATAACTTAATCAAAATTCTACAGATTTGAATCAAATTGGACTAGTGCTTCTCAGCGATGAAAACAAGTACTAACAGTAACACTCTTATCCATTGTGGGCAGCGTAAATCAATTCATCAAACAAATGTAACAAATACATCAAAATAAAAATAACAATGAGTAGGCATGGTGTGTGCAGGGTGTGTGCAGGGTGTGTGCAGAGTGAGTGTAGGGTGTGTGCAGGTTGTGGGCAGGGTGTGGGCAGGGTGTGTACAGGGTGTGTGCAGGGTGTGTGCAGGGTGTGTGCAGGGGGTGTGCAGGGGGTGTACAGGGTGTGTGCAGGGTGTGTGCAGGGTGTGTGCAGGGTGTGTACAGGGTGTGTGCAAGGTGTGTGCAGTGTGTGTACAGGGTGTGTGCAAGGTGTGTGCAGGGTGTGTGCAGGGTGTGTGCAGGGTGTGTACAGGGTATGTGCAAGGTGTGTGCATGGTGTGTGCATGGTGTGTGCATGGTGTGTACAGGGTGTGTGCATGGTATGTGCATGGTGTGTGCATGGTGGGTGCATGGTGTGTGCAGGGTGTGTGCAGGGTGTGTGCAGGGGTGTACAGGGTGTGTGCAGGGTGTGTGCAGGGTGTGTGCAGGGGTGTGTGCAGGTGTGTGCAGGGTGTTCAGGGTGTTTGCAGGGTGTGTGCAGGGGTTGTACAGGGTGTGTACAAGTGTATTGAGCGTGCACATGTGGTGCAGGTCCGTGCAGGGTGTTGCAGGTGTGTCAGCAGCAGGGTGGATAGGGTGTGTGCAGGGTGTGTGCAGGGTGGTGTGTGCAGGTGTGTGCAGGGTGTGTAAGGGTGTGTGCATGGTGTGTGCATGGTGTGTGCAGGGTGTGTGGAGGTGTGTGTGATTGGAATGTGTGTGCATGGTGTGTGCATGTGTGTGCATGGTGTGTGCATGGTGTGTACAGGGTGTGTGCAGGGTGTGTGCAGTGTGCATGGTGTGTACAGGGTGTGTGCAGGGTGTGTAAGGTGTGTGCAGGGTGTGTGCAGGACAGGTGTGTACAGGGTTGTGTAAGGGTGTGTGCATGGTTGGTGTGTACAGGGTGTGTGCAGGGTGTGTGCAGGGTGTGTACAGGGTGTGTGCAGGGTGTGTGCAGGGTGTGTGCAGGGTGTGTACAGGGTGTGTGCAGGGTGTGTAAGGGTGTGTGCAGGGTGTGTGCAGGGTGTGTGCAGGGTGTGTGCAGGGTGTGTACAGGGTGTGTGCAGGGTGTGTGCAGGGTGTGTGCATGGTGTGTGCAGCTACCCAATGAGTGCTTCCATATCAAACATGGCGGTGCATATCTCGGGCTTGGAATTGACAAAGTCATGTTGTTAATTGGTGGCAAACAGGAGGTATCTCCTTTGGTAACTAGGAACTGGGTTCTAAGCCATCCTTTTTTTCTGCTAAATAGGGGGATTGCAGTTGCATCGGGAATCGAGATGGCCTCCTGTTTTGGTAGGTCGGGGTTCGAACGCTGGGTGAGTTGAACTGAAACTGAAAGCATTCGGCATTTGTAGGATAGGGCAAAGCATTTGGCATTAGTAGGATAGGGCAACGAGCAGTGGAATAAAGAATATGTATACATAATTGATATATTTCTACTATATATAGATATATATCTATATATCTATCTATATAGATATATACATAGATATATAGATATACATATAGATGCATAATACATAGATATATATAGATATTTAGATATGTAGATATATAAATATATATATATATGTGATGTATAAAACTTATGCGAGTATAAAGGCGCGTAAGGGAATATCCCCTACTGGCCACCCTGATTCTGTGTACTACTTTATGGGTGGCCCCTCCCCTGGGTGGGACAGGTGGCGCCACCACCCCAGTGCCGCGAATACTGTCACTGGCGCACTGGAATATATATATAGATATATATATATATATATATATATATATATATGTATATCTGTATGCAAACATTCTGGTCCTCGCCGATCGGGACCCAACTCATACACGCAACTCGATGCGCCATCTGGCGGATCGAAGCCGCAACCTGAAGTATATTCTCACGTAATACGTAATACATCACATATACATATATACACATATATATATATGTGTGTGTGTGACGTGAGGGGGGCGCCCGCCCGCAATTTACCTGACCGCTGGGAGGGGGGGGGGGCACTCGACCAATGCGCAAGAGGAAATATAGGATGTACATGTTACCCTTGTATTCATAAATACTCGTGTCATGCGTTATACGTCATATATATATATATATATATATATATATATACAGCCAGTTGGGACGAGAGCCTGGCTAAATAGCCCTTTAGCGTGCCTGGTCACCATTCATACGCCGACAATCAAAGGGGCATTTGTAAGTTGGGCCTGACACAGTGACAGCCGAAATACAACTCTGTCCTAACACGATTTGGGGACATTTGCCAGTCTCCAGTTGTCACGCTGGTGGTGGCACCCTGAAGGCGCAGTCAAAAGCCTGTGAAGGGCCGGCCTGCCTATAAACACGAGGAGGGTGTCCATGTTGTGGGGAGGTGGGGGGCGCTATTTAAAGTGTGTGTGTGTGTGGGGGGGGGGGGCGGGGGGGGGTAGGGGTCATTGTATACATCCCGTGCTAACTTTGCAATCCTCGCCATTTTCGAGGTAGTTTTGTGGGTGGATGGTTGGGGTTCTTACAACGTCGGTAGAATCTCTATTTTTCTCTCTGTTTCTCTTTGTTTCTCTCCGTTTCTCTTTCTCTCGCTATATTTCTCTCTTTCTCTTTATCTATGTTTCTCTCGTTCTCTTTATCTCTCTTTCTCTCTTTCTCCCTTTCTCTCTTTCTCTCTTTCTCTCTTTCTCTCTTTCTCTCTTTCTCTCTTCCTCTCTTTCTCTCTTTCTCTCTTTCTCTATTTCCCTCGTTCACCTTTTCTCCCTTTCTCTCTGTCACTCTCTCTTTCTTTTTCTCTTTCTCTATCTCGCTCTTCCCTTTCTCTCTTTCTCTTTCTTCCCTCTCTTGGTCTCTTCCTTTCTCTCTTTCTCTCTTTCCCTCTCTATTTCTTTTTCTTTTTCTCTCCTTCTCTCTTTCCCTCTCTATTTCTATTTCTGTTTCTCTCTTTCACGCTTGCTCTGTCTCTCTTTCTCTCTTTCTCTCTTTCTCTCTATTTATCTCTCATTCTCTTTCTCTATGTCTCTCGTGTTTTCTCTATTTATGTCTCATTCTCTTTTTCTCTTTCCCTTTCTCGTTCTCGCTTTCTTTCTTTCTCTCTTTCTCTCTCTATCTATATACGAGGAATTCAGGTGCAAAACCCCGTAACCACTAATCCAAAAATTTTGATAAACATTGGTGTCAAGCCTTGAAAAGGCTTATGTTTTGTCTTTAGATTTCTTTGTTCAATGCTTCATAACAATATCCTCGCAGTAACAGTGGAATTTGGGAGAATTACCATTACCCTCAGATACAAATATTTTATTTAAATTTAATGTTAGGGTTGGCGGTTACAAAGTTTTGCACCTGAACTCTTCATATATATATATTATATATATATATATATATGCTTATATGTATATATATACATATATATATATATATATGTATATATATATATATGTGTGTGTGTGTTTATGGGGGCTTTGCATCCTAGCAACACATTATCCCTCGGATATCTAAAGTGGCAATTTCTAATGGTTTTGAGTTTGTGTAATGTATCCAAGATAATTGTATCTAATTGATTCTTCTCATCTACCTTACTTTAATTTGAAGTAACTTTGGTTTTAAATTGGTAACTTTTGAGATATTTTAGGTGAAAACATGTAAAGATAATGTTGGCACTATTGTCTTCTGCAGTGATAGGTTATATTAACGTATCTCACCGGTCCTTCTATGTGGCGACACAAGTTTAATAGATACATCAGTATCTACATTAGGTATGATATCTCAAATCTACATAATTCCTTTGGCTTTGGAATCTAATATTTCACCGGACTTTTAAGTTCGCATTCAGTAAAGAACACAAAGAGTTCAGGTGAAAAACCATGTAAGCACCAATCCAAATATTTAATTTAAATAACAAATTTTTAAGTGAAGGTAATTTAAATTCTCACTATTTCCACTTTTCTTGTGATGAATTGGTTAGGGAGAAATGCACAAAAATATAGGAATATAAAAAATAAACATTTGAAGAGTTCAGGCGCAAAACACTGTAACGGCAAATCCAAAAATGTAGCTTAAATAAAAGATGTGTACGTGTCAAAAATTGTATTTCTCACTAATTCCACTTTTCTTATGATCATATCGTATGGAGCAAAGAACAAAAATATAGGAATATAAAGAAAATAACTGTTTACAGGTTTGATTTCAATGTTTATCTTCATTTTTGGATTGGCGTTTACGTGGGTTTGCACCTGAACTCTTCAAATTTTGGAAGGTTTGACTCCAAAGTATATTTCAAATTTTGGATTGGAATTCTTGGTGAACTCTTCACATATATGATTAATAGTTTGTTTATTTGGTTGCTTTTACGAAGATGCATCTTTACGGTCGCATAGTTAAAGCTGCATAGTTCGATGAAAACATCAAATTTTCAAAACCAAGACAATTATCTATATTTGACTACTATAGCTAACTTCAGATACTAGCACACTTATGTAACAATTGTAGCCATATAGAAGGGAATACTGAGGCAATTTAATAGAACCTGTTACAGCAGAAGCTTATGACGCCAGAGTTTTGGCATGCATGCCAAAATTAATTTTGAATGTTTTCACTTTAAGTATCTCAAAAGTTAGCCATTTAAAACAAAAGTTATTTCAAACTAAGGTAATGTATGTTATAATGACAAATCAAATGTATTTATCTAAGAAAATTGTAGAAATTCAAAACCATCGGACTACAAAACTTTGGTCGTAATGCGAAGCATTACGTTTGATGCGAGGAGAGGAAGAGACCCTCCTCCGCCCCGGGCTGTCGCCCTGCGCTCACACCTCACCAGACGCCGCCGCGCGCCGCTTCCTCCCCCGCCCCCGTGTCGCGCAGCATTCGCGCCTCACCCGACGCCCGCTGCTCACCCTCACTCGCCCTCCCCCAGGCCGACAGCTTTCACAACTCACCTGCTGTCGCCCCGCCCCCCCCCCCCCCCCCCTTTCCCTTATAAGGCCGCCGCCGGCCTCCCTCAGGCACTCGCCCTCCTGCCGCCTTCCAGCTCTCTGCTCCTTTTCCTCCACCCACCCACCCAACTTTCCCTCCTCTACCCTCCTCCCTCTGCGGCGGAGGGCTCCTCGGCCCCCCCTCTACCAGAACTCTGACATTGCTCCTTATGAGCCCCTCCTGTAGTTATCTCTTCTGCTCCTCATGAGCCCCTCACTGTTTTGCTCCTCACGAGCCTGTTTGTTGCTCCTCATGAGCCCCTTCCTTGCCTTGTTCCTCCTCAGCCTGTTTTACCTGTTCCTCTGTATGCTCTGTTGAGGCGTTAATAACACGCCTTTTTCTCCCACCCCCGCCTTGTTTTCTTCCTTTTCGCGCATCAAAGTTGCATAGTCCGATGGTTTTGAGTTTCTGTCATTTTCTGAGATAAATATATTAGCTTGATCGTTATCGCCTACCTCACTTTAGTTTAAAGTAACTTTGATTTTAAATGGCTAACATTTGAGATATTCGAAGTGCAAACATGCTAAATTAATTTTGGCAAGCACTCCAAAACTCTGACACCATAGGATTCTGCAGTAACAAGTTATATAAATTGGCCCAGTGTTCCCTTCTATGTGGAAACAAATGTTTAATAAGTGCACCAGCATTTAAGTTAGATGTGTAGAATAAAATCTAGATGATTGTTTTGATTTAGAAAATTTGATGTTTTCATCGGACTATGCCGCTTTAAGTGAGAGTGCACTAAGAACACCTACATGCTTATATCCGTGTTTGTTTATTCGATTGTTCATAGCACCCCCATCATACAGCCCAATTTGTATGATGGGGGTTTGCGTCCTAGCAACACTTATTGCCCTATCCATCGGATTTTTAAAGCTGCATAGTCCGATGAAGCATCAACTTTTCAAATCCAAAGCACTCACCTACATTTGATTCCACATATCGAACTTAGATACTGATGCAGTTATTAAGCGTGTTGGGACCTTACTATAAAAAGGTTCTATCTGACAAAATTGTGCTTTCGAGATAATGACGACTGAAGCTGTGTAACTGCATGATAGCAAATCAGATAGAACAATATTATTTTTTAAATATCTCAGTGAAAAATACCAGTTGGGAAAGAGTTGTGTAACTGTATGATAGCTTTTAGTCGATGGAACATGTTTACATCCATAACACCAATTCGGTAATTATGTCAGATAGAACTTTTTTATAGTAAGGTGTGTTGTCACAGAGAAGGGCATACTGAGTCAATTTACTAAAAACCTGCTATTGCGTAAGCCTATGGTTTCACAGTCTTGGCATGCTTGCATTAATTAATGTGTCATGTGTGCGATTTTAATATCTCCAAAGTTAGCCATTTAGAATCAACGTTACTTCAAATAAAGGAAGATTGATTATAACAATCAATTTAATATGTTTATCTAAGAAAAGGATAGAAACTCAAAACGATCGGACCATGCAACTTTACGTAAGGATGCACTGAATAACACATATAACGCGTATCTTCGTTGATAAGTGCGTTATAAGCAATCCTTTATTTTCTGCTAAATATTTGTGTTTCTTTGTTTGCTTCTTATTAGTTATATGCTGGGGTAATAGTCTGTATTGTATATGCTTCCCTGATATATTATCTATTATCTATTATCTAGTATATATTATATATTATATATTATATATTATATATTATCTAGTATGTATTATATATTATATATTATATATTATATATTATATATTATATATTATATATTATATATTATATATTATATATTATATATTATATATTATATATTTAATAAGGGCATATATGTTTTATAATGCACTATTTTTCCTATTCAATATGCACTCACATGGCATATATATATATGTACTATATAATTTATTATGTGGATATAAATAATGACAGCCCCATAATATTTCTCCCTAACCACCTTATCTTCCATATTATTCAATGTGGAGGAGGCATTCCCTCTACACCGTGAGCCAGCTGTCACTCTGCTCACTTTCAAAACTATAACTGTGTTGTGTTACGCATTATGCGAGTATAAAAATATAGTGGCAATTGTTTCCATTGTATATCATAATTATATATTTTCATGATTACCATTGTTATACTCTGGAAGACTCGCACTTGACAGGTGACACCACCTGCAGCGCACCTCTCCTCCAACGCGTGTCGACAAGTGTCAGTCGCACTGGAGGAATTGTTCTTATATATATTTATATACTTCTTGCGTACTGCATTATGTGAGTATAAACAAGCAATGCCATCCTCAGCGCGACACAATGCCTGCATCTGCCACACTCCCAGTCCCATTGTAAATTCTCCACATGTCAGTCTCTAATGAACAGCGATACCCTCGCCCTTTAATTCGCTCACTAAATCCGTTTGCGCGCGCATCTATCACAACAGCATAAACAAAAGGCGCGCGAAAGTGGCGCTCCCTGGTGTATGTCGGCGCACCCAGCGGTCACATGACCTCTCTCTTGCTGGGGCGTAAAACTACACCAACCACCCAACCTCCCCGGGCCCTCTTAGAGGACTGTGGTTGGGCTCTTGGGCTGCTTCCATAGCCCCCAATTTCTCTGACCACTACCCATCGGAAGCCAACTCCCGGCCACATGGGACCACTTTCAGCGGTGTGCATACAGTGCTGCCTTTAGCGCGCCAATGCGACTAAAAACTCCCCAAAAACAAAAAAAAACTCTCTCTCTCCCATGATGCACAGTAGTAGGGCCTGGGGAGGCTGTGCCCAACCCGATACATCTTAGTGTCCGTCTCCGCCGACAGGGCAGGGAGGCCGCTGGGGAGGGAGTATCTTAATGCTAAAAATAATTATAGAATATATATACATTAAAGTTGCATAGTCCGATGGTTTTGAGTTTCTGTCATTTTCTGAGATAAATAAATCAGGTTGATCAGTATAATCTACCTTACTTTAGTTTGAATTAACTTTTATTTTACATGGCTAAAAGTAATTTAAGAAAGCGCACCAAAACTCTGACACCAGAGGGTTCTGCAGTAAAACATTGTATTGTATTACATTGCCTGAGTATGCCCGTCTAATTGGCGACAGATGTTTAATAATAAGTGCACCAGTATCTAAATTAGATATGCAGAATCAAACCTTGATAATCCTTGTGGTTTTGAATATTTTATGTTTTCATCGGACTATGCAGCTTTAAATAAAACAATAGTATTAGTAATATTAAGAAATTTGTTTTTAAAATGTCACTACCAGCGACCGGCTGTAATCTTGTCGCGCGGGTTTAATGTTTCCAGATTGCTCTGGCTAAGTGGCAATTACCGGGTAACAGAACGCAGGGCCTATATATACTTTATCGGAGGGAGGCAGTGGGGTCGGGCGGAGTGATATGCCCTAAGGGCGGTCTAGAACTGATGGTGGACGTGGGAGGGGGGTGTATGGGGGAGGGGGTATGGGGGGGGGGGGACTACACTGCTCTGTGCACCGTGGGTCAGGCTGTTACTGGGGCAGGTATACACACTCGCGCACTCGCGCACTCGCGCACTCGCGCACTCGCGCACTCGCGCACTCGCGCACTCGCGCACTCGCGCACTCGCGCACTCGCGCACTCGCGCACTCGCGCACTCACGCACTCGCCCACTCGCGCACTCGCGCACTCGCGCACTCACGCACTCCAACACTCACCCCCTCCCACACTAACACACTCCAACACTCACACACTCACACACACCCACACACCCCACACTGCCACACACACACACTCCCCCCACTCCCCCCCACTCCCCCCCCCCACACTGTCCCCACACACAGACGCACATACCCCTCCCACTCCGTCACAGGGCGGCTCTAATTGGCTGGGCCGGGACGGTCACGTGACAATGGGCGGCGCGGACGGATACAGTAATGAGGTGTCACTGTGCGGCGGAGTGATCTGCGCCACTTCTGTGGAGATGGTCTATTTATTGACTTATTGGTTGATTAAGTGATTAACTGTGAGCGATGGGGGGGGGGGGGATAGATCTTAGCAACTTTTGAAAAAGCTTGTTTCATTGCCAGTCTTTAAAATTTAACGAAGCCTCTAGAGAGCATTGATTTTTATCATCGGCTATTGGACATCAAACATATCGTCATTCTGACATATATCTCTAGGGGAAACCAGGTTCCGCCACATCAGCTACTCTTTCTGATAAGCAGCAAGGGGTCTTGTATATGCACTTTCCCACACACAGGGCAGCACCTACCGCAACCTTTGATGAACCAGTTTTGGACCACTCATTGTAGCAACTTTTGAAGTGCTATGAGGATTGATTGCACAGCCCATGCTTTGTTAATGTTACCCTGTCACACAAATCGTGATTTATCATTTATTATGCGTAGCTGAGTATCAAAGTTAGTGTGACATTAGTGTGCACTGTCACAAGTTGGTACCCGTTATGATATGACCATATATGTTGTTAGGACACAAAACCCAAACAAGCAACCCAGGGGTGCATGCATGCAACCACCGACTGTGATCACTCCCTGTATTCGCTAAGCTTCTGAAAGTGCATTAAGGGCCACATTATGCTTTATACTTTATAGTGCTGCCCACTGGTAGATCATGCGGCAGGACCACGCCTTATTTATACTATCTTTTCACCATTTATACTGACATAATGTATTACATAGGCTCAAGCATATCGCTATGACAAAAGCTACCAGTATATATTTTCTCTTGGTATTATAACAAAACACTGTTACCAAAACAATAGGAGTTGGAAGTCTGTATAATCACATAGCTCATTATGCATCTTGCAATTTGTTAACACAAAATAATAAGTGGCAATGATTATACAGTATAACCCCGTTAAACCAAACTTGAAGGGACCCTAGAAATTTGTTTGGATTAACTGATCATTGGTTTAACCGAGCTTTGGCTTTGATTTTGACTTTGAGGAAGTGTGCATTGCAAATGTAATATACATGTGTGCATTGCAGATGTAATATATATGTTTTTGATGTATACAGTAAAATCCCATTAAACAAAGCTCGATTAAACCAAATGATTGGTTAATCCAAACTTTTTTCGGCAGCCTGGCAAAATACTACCATTTATCATATAACAAAGTTGGTGGGGTCTCCATGACCTTATAACGACATGAAAGTTTGGTTTAACCATACCGAATTGCCCTGGTGTCTGACAATTTTGTTTGGATTAACAGATCGTTTGGATTAACCACCTTTTTTTATATGATAAATGGCAGAATTTTGCCAGGCCGCCTAAAAAAAGTTTGGATTAGCTGATCGTTTGGTTTAACCGAGCTTGATTGAACGGGGTTATACTGTATGAGGAAAATTAGAGTACAATCTTCTTTGCTGCAATTCATAATTGTTAGCATATTCTTCAGTGCATAGTTTATAATTTATCATGTGGCAATCTAGCGTATCACAATTATTGTATTTGGTCATATAAAATCCATAGCATTCAATAGGATTCATATATGCACATCATATCTCCTATAACTTATAACCGACTATACTGTTGAAACATTATGCTGATTCAGGCTGCAAATACAGAGTATAATATATTGCCCATTCTTTGCTAACACAACAAAGATTCAAGTAATGCAAGTATTTGTCCTCAAACAGTGGATCTGTTTGTTTGTTTTGTTTGTTGTTGTTTTACGTCCTAGCAACATCTAAGGTCATATCAGGACGGGCAGTGGATCT
The DNA here is from genome assembly GCA_030323885.1 of Branchipolynoe longqiensis. Taxonomy (NCBI): domain Eukaryota; kingdom Metazoa; phylum Annelida; class Polychaeta; order Phyllodocida; family Polynoidae; genus Branchipolynoe; species Branchipolynoe longqiensis. The sequence goes on from CM059201.1 coordinate 56,431,111, forward strand.
TGCCTACATATCATGTTACAGGGCTTTTTTACAGAGCCTGTAAGATTTAACGTTGGACTGAATGGAGCAGCCAGAGTCCAAAGGTACTTAGCCTAGGGATATATATATATAGAGAGTATAATGTATTATACGTATATAAAAGGGGCGGAGCTCTCTCATAATATTATCACGATTATTCCTCTGTTATTTCGACTAATATTATTCTCCAATCGCTGACTTGCCCGCGTTTGCCCCGGTCCTTGCCTACCCCAGCGCCACCACCTGTGGGTTCCTGGCACTACTTGCCCGGGCAGTCAGTCTCTCTCCTGCTTCTGAAAATTTTTCTTTTTTTTTACCGGTAGCCTATATTTTGCTGCCCTGACGCAAATAAAGTCGCCTACCCATCACCGCCTCTTGTCTCTCTCTTGCCGTAGCCCAACTTTATATATATATATATATATATGGGATGATTTACTCCCGCAGCGGGAGCACCAGTGCCCACAATTGCAACTCTTGTCATCACGTCCGCACCCTTCTTCTTTATTATAGACGAAGCAAGGGTTCTTCCCATCCTTGGAGTACAATTGTCTATTAGCCCCTGACCCCCCCCCCCCCCTTACTAATAATAGACGAGCTTCTCTTAGCCGGATGACTATGCATGGACTCAAAAGCATAATATGTCAATGCTAGCTCCATGCAGCAACATGCGTTAGTTACATCTGCATTTCTGCATATACGTAGTATATATGTTGTCATATATATGTGCTCTATAATCTATTATGGGAATATAAACAAGGACACTACCCCCTAGCAGTTCTCTCCCTTACTTACTCTATACCCTAATGTCACTGAGCTATTACTACCATAGGACTAGGTTAGTTCCTTCATTCTCCACTGCACTGCCACCTGTGAGCAGCTCATGACCGCATGATACCAGCTGCGCCTGGTCACTACCACTACCGCTCCCTCTCAGCAGGACGGATTTTAAATTTTAGGTGGGCAATAATATATTCCCGCCAGAGAATATATACTCTTTCTCAACCACTCCTGTCTTTTGTTATTCTGTTTCCAGGGGACAACTGTTTATATATATATATATAAATATATATATATATATATACATATATATATATATATATACATATATATATACATATATAATATATATATATATATATATATATACAGTATTACCCCAAAGATTGATTAAACCAAATGATCGGTTAATCCAAACTTATTTTGGTGGCCTGGCAAAATACTACGTTTAGCATATCAAAAAGTTGGTTAAACCAAAGTTGGCGAAATCCAAATTATCGGTTAAAACAAACAAAATTGTCGGACCCCAGGCCACTTCCAGTATGGTTAAACCAAACTTTCATGTAGTTATAATGTCATTTGAGACCCCACCGACTTTTTGATATGATAAATGGTAGTATTTTGCCGGGCCGCCCAAAAAAGTTTGGATTAACCGATAGTTTGGTTTAACCGAGATTTGTTTAACGCAGTTATACTGTATATACATAAAAAACTATAATCAAAGTGTCCACAAACATTGTACATTACATTAATAATGCACCCACGTTTTTGCCAAAGCCAAATCAAAGTCGAAGCCAAAGCTCGGTTAAACCAATGATTGGTTAATCCAAACAAATTTCTATGTTCCATTCAAGCTTGGTTTAAGGGGGTTATACTCTAGATCAGGTTAAGTACCTTTGGACTCTGATACCATCAAGAGAAACCTGAAGCTAAGAGACATTAAGACCGACTCATGGACACAACTCTCACAGCAGAGAGCTAAATGGAGAGTGGCAGTCAAGTAATGAAAGCAGTCTTTGTCACATCGTGACCTACAGCATGATGATACTCTAGATCAAATTCCACAACTTCAACTCCTCGGCCCCCACCCACTCTCGCCCTGTCCCTATTTCTACAACCAGTGACACCCTCACGAACAACCCCACCTACCACACCCCCTCGGACAAATCTTCCAATACCCACAAAACCTCACATCCCATGTCACCGCAACACCTCATGGACCCCAACACCCCGAGCACTGACACCACCGCCAACACCCATCATCACATCTGCAACACCCACCCATTATCATCATCATGCTGTCGGTCATGATGCGACAAAGACTGCTTTCATTACTTGACTGCCGCTCTCCATTTAGCTCTCTGCTGTGAGAGTTGCGTCCATGAGTCGGTCTTAATGTCTCTCAGCTTCAGGTTTCTCTTGGTGGTATCCTTGAATCAGAGATGAGGGCGCCCTCTCTTTCTGTAACCAGAAGACAGTTGACAGTAGAGGATCTGCTTTGGTAGCCTGTCTGATGACATCCTCATGAGGTGTCCAGTCCACCGGAGATTCTTTTTGATCAGAAGATCTTCCATAGAGGGCAGCCCCGTCCGTTCGAGTATTTACATTTCATGAAAGCTGCCTGCAAAAGTGTTGAAATGCTGCTGGCTTTTGCAAGTTTCCAGCGGCACTCTCTCGGGGAGCAAATAGAGGTTTTACACTGGCAAGAACATGTCAAGACAAGCGCAAAGCTATTTGTCCCTGCACTGGCTGGTCGGGAGATGTTGGGAGTTCCATACATCAACTGCCCTTAATGCTGCCACAGTGACATGGTTTTCTGTTTAGGGTTTGCTCCCTTAGCCTTCGGTTCTGTCAAGAACCTGTACCACAAGGCAGTGGTTTACAACTCTGGAGGGCAGGGGCGTCAAACTCCCTGAGGTATTGCTATACCTGCAATACCTGCATACACACCCACCCAACACCCCTCAACACACATCCGACACCATCGTACCGCCCTACAATACCGCATACCGCCCCACAACACCCCATGCCACCTCACAACACCCCGTACCACCCCACAACACCCGCACCACCCGACCCCACCCCACACAACACCACACCACACCCACCCTCCAACACCCAACACCACTTTAACCCCTAGGACAATCCGTGACAATTTCATCAAGCACAGGAAATCAGGGCGGCAGTGGGTCACAGTTCGCTTGGCCACCACTAGGTGGCGCCTCGGGTGGCATGACGTGTCCGCCAGGGGGCGCCACGGACCTTATCTGGCATGTGCAATGGGGCGTGACGGGGCGCCGGGAGTCAGGCCTGCGTGCTTCGGACCGGGTAACCGCCCAGTGCAATTAGTATACCCAGCCTCCTTCTCGCCATTTTGACCTAGTTACATGTTGTCACGTGACTGCTGACGGGAGCGGGACGTAGCTCAGGCATTAGAGTGTGCACCTGTGAAGGTGTCGGTCATCCGAACGATCCTGCTCAGTGGACCCATTTGAAGTTTGGACTATTTGACATTCCAACCAGTGGTCGACAACTGGTTCATCAAAGGCTGTGGTATGTGCTATCCTGTCTGTGGGAAAGTGCATATGAAATACCCCTTGCTGCTTATCGGAAAGAGTAGCCTATGTGGCGGTAGCAGGTTTCCTCCAAAGAAATATGTCAGAATGACCATATGTTTGATGTCCAATAGCCCATGATAAAACTCAATGCGCTCTTGAGGCATCGTCAAATAAAACTAACTTTACTTTTCCTGTGACTGCAAATATTTCTGATTGGCGGATTGTGCCCCGTCTGAGTTTGCATGTGTGTGTATTGTTGAGTGCGTAGGCAGCATAATGAGTAGAGCGTCTGCATCCCATGTGGCAGGTCGTGGGGTTCGAACACCGTGTTCGGGGAAGAACTTGGCTGAGTCAAACCAATGGGCAGGCTTCCCATGCGGAAGATTGTGAGTTTAATTCCCGGCCAAATCAAACGATTGGCTTGCAAAATGTATTCTTGTCACTACAGTATAACCCCGTTAAACCAAACTTGAAGGGACCCTAGAAATTTGTTTGGATTAACCGATCATTGGTTTAACCAAGCTTTGACTTTGACTTGGCTTTGGCAAAAACGGGGGTGCATTGTGAATGTACAATGTATGTGGACACTATGATTATTGTTTTTTATGTATATACAGTTTGACCCCATTAAACCAACCTCGGTTAAATGAAACGATCGGTTAATCCAAACTTTTTTCGGCGACCTGGCAAAATACTACCGTTTATCATATAAAAAAGTCTCAGATGACCTTAAAACCTCATGAAAGTTTGGTTTAACCATACCGGAAGTGACCTGGGGCTGACAATTTTGTTTGGATTAACCGATACTTTGGATTAACTGACTTTGGTTTAACCAACTTTTTATATGATAAATGGTAGTATTTTGCCGAGCCGTCAAACAAAGTTTGGATTAACAGATCGTTTGGTTTAACCGAGCTTGGTTTAACAGGGTTGTACTGTACCTAGCCTGGCGCTCAGCATTATTAGAATAGGGCAAGGAATGGTTAAGCTTGGTGTCAGGTGTGATTCACTCTGGCACTTTGAATAGGAGTCAGACATTTAGTGAATTATAGTTGGATAAATATCATCTAAAAAGTGAGACGAATGCAAAAGCATGAGACTATGCAACTTCAAACAAGTACATTTACAGTTCATTCAAACTGCAGTCATCATCATCATGCTGTCGGTCATGATGCGACAAAGACTGCTTTCATTACTTGACTGCCGCTCTCCATTTAGCTCTCTGCTGTGAGAGTTGCGTCCATGAATCGGTATTAATGCCTCTCAGCTTCAGGTTTCTCTTGATGGTATCCTTGAACTGGAGACAAGGGCCCCCTCTCTTTCTGTAACCAGAAGACAGTTGAGAATAGAGGATCTGCTTTGGTAGCCTGTCTGATGACATCCTCCTGAGGTGTCCAGTCCACTGGAGCTTCTTTTTGATCAGAAGATCTTCCATAGAGGGCAGCCCCATCCGTTCGAGTATTTCCTTATTTGTCACTTTGTCCTTCCAGGTTAGCCTCATGATTGAACGCAGATGTCGTATCATGAAGGCATGCAGCTTTTTCACTGTCGTCTGTACAATGTCCAGGCATCGGCTCCATATAGTAGGGTGGATAGTATGATTGCACGGTAGATCTTGCCTTTGACCCAAATGGACACATGGTGGTTGTTCCAGAGTCTCTGGCATAGTCGGCCGAAGGATGCGCTAGCCTTGGCCATCCTCCTCTGTATTTTGGCATCAATATGTCCGTCACTTGATATAGTGCTTCCGAGGTAGGTGAATTCGGGAACAGAGTTCAGTTTGTTTCCGTCAACCATGATCTCCTCCTCTCGGGTTCTTGTAGAGTTGGGTTCGTACAGCTCCTCTGTCTTCTTGATGTTAATCTTCAGGCTGAACTTCTTCGATGCATCGTAGTATACTGATCAACCTTTATATTTATCTACAAATTATGACAGGGAATCAAGGCAATCAGATTACACAATTTTACTAATAAAAGGAATTGTTTATTTCAGATGACTAACCATTTGAGTTAATCAAAAAAGACTTGCTAAGTTATGGATGTTGTAAAGTTAGTGCAATAACATAAGCTTATTTTATAAGTATATTCATTCATTATTTAAAGGTAATAATATGAAGCAATTTAAATTGAGCTAATTTATATGAAGAATTATATACTACGGAATTATTATATATCCACGTGCTATAAATCCATTTTATATGGTTGGCAAGCACTGGTGTTAACCAGTTAAAGTTTCTTTAGCACCAATGGATTGTGTGACCTTACTATAAAAAGGGTTTATCTGACAAAGTGACCGAATTGGTGTCATGGATGTAAGAATGTTCTATCTACAAAAGGCTATCATGCAGTTACACAACTGTTTCTCAACTGGTATTTTTCACTGAGATATATTAAAAATAATATTGTTCTATCTGCTTTGCTATCATGCATTTACACAGCTTCAGTCCTCATTATCTTGAAATCACCATTTTGTCAGATAGAAACTTTTTATAGTAATGTTGCGATTGGTTTTCTGATCATAATTATTAAATTTATTGAGAGAATTATGTAGAGATCAAAGTAATGCGTTCAGGTGATATAGATCCATAAATGGTGACACATGCTGGCAACAAGCAAAAAACAGGAGGTAACAAACAAGGTGCTCAAGAAGCAACAATGGTCCATTACGAGCAATGGTAAGATCAAAACGCAATGCATATGATCGCAGTGTTGGTAAAATGAGTGCCAATATTTAGAATAAACAGCCAGCTGCAATACAAAATGCAGAAAACATATCAGTGTTTAAGAAACTATTAACAAATAATGAAACCTAGAAGAACAGATGATGTTTAAATGGATTAACACAAAGTGTAGTGAAAGCTGGATTTTTTGCTGTTTACAATCTACAATCAGCTACAACATACAAGGCACAAACAAGAAACAAGAAAACCAAAAGTATCAGTAATGCCTAGTACACACCTCCCGTTTACGATTCGCGCACTAAAACTCGCGACTCGACCCGACCCGCTTAAAACTGAAAACGGGCCGATTCATTTTTCGAATCGCGAATCGCAATCGTAAACGGGCTCTTTTAGCCCTAAAAACTGAGTTTTATACGCGAATCGCAATCGCTAGGTGTGCGCGGGGAGCGCACACCAAGCGATTTTTGTGGGCGAAACGGGCAGTTTTCGATCGTATATGGGAGGTGTGTGCGCACAAACGGTAGGTGTGTACCAGGCATAAAACAAAATTCAAAAGATTTGAATCAAATTGGACCAGTGTTGCCCAGCAGTAAAGACAAGTGTTAACACACTTATATGTTACGAGCAGGGTAAATATATTTATCACACACACACACACACACAAAGCTGTGTTCACAGTTTACAGGTAGTTCTTAAAGTTGAATAGTTCGTTAGGTTTGAATTTCAGCCATTTTCTGTGATATTATCTATTAGGTTGACTGCTATAATCTACCTTACTTTTGTTTGAATGGCTACCTCTGGACATAATTGAAGTGAAAACACGTGAAATTAAAGTTGCATAGTCCGATGGTTTTGAATTTCTGTATTTTGTCTGAGATAAATATATTAGATTGATCACTCGTATCTACTTTACATTAGTTGAAAGTTACTTTTATTTTAAATGGTAAGCTTTTGAGATATTTGAAGTGCAAACATGGAAATTTAGTTTTGGCAAGCACGCCAAAACTCTGACACCATAAACCTCTACAGAAACATGCTCTATTAAATTGACCCGGTATTCCCTTCTGTGCAGAATCAAATGTTCAAAAAGTGCATCAGTATCTAAGTTAGATATATCAAAATCAAATCTAGATAACTGTCTTGGTTTTGAAAATTTCAGATTCCATTGGACTATGCAAATTTAATTTCGGCAAGCATGTCATAATTCTGACCCCATAGACTTCAGCATGCTAATGGATTGTCTTAGACTCCCGTTCTATGCAGCAACACATCCTTATGCTAGGTACACACCTACCGCATACGATTTGCGCACTAAAAATCGCGACCCGACCCGACCCGCTTAAAACTGAAAACGGGCCGATTCATTTTTTGAATCGCGAATCGCAATCGTAAGGAAGCAGTTTTAGCCCTAAAAAGTCGCGAATCGCAATCGGTAGGTGTGCTAGGGGAGTGCACACCTCACGGTTTTTGGGCAGTTTTAGATCGTATACGGTAGGTGGGTGCGGAAAAACGGTAGGTGTGTACCTAGCATTAGACTTAAAATTGCATAGTACGATGGGTTTAAAGCTGCATAGTCCGATGAAATATCAAATTTTCAAAACCAAACCAATTATCTAGATTTGATTTGACATATCTAACTTAGATACTGATGCACATATTAAGTATTTGCTTCTGCGTAGAAGGCAAAACTGAGTCAATTTAACAGAACCTGGTAGTGTTACTGCAGAAGTCTATAGTGTCAGAGTTTTGGCAAGCTTCCCAAAACTAATTTTCCATGTTTGCACTCAAAATATCTCAAAAGTTTAACATTTAAAATAAATGTAACTTTGAACTAATGTAAAGTAGATACTACTGATCGATCTAATATATTTATGTCAGAAAAATACAGAAATTCAAAACCATCGGACTATGCAACTTTAAGTTTGTCATTTACTGAGATGAAATAATAGTAGGGTGATTGTTATTGTCTACCTTACGTTTGAAGTAACTATGGGGGGGGGGATATAGGGAGTGGGGGTGGTGGGGTGGAGGGGGGGGATATAGGGGGTGGGGTCGCGGTTGAGGTGGAGGTTGTGGGGGTGGAGTGGGGCTTGTGGAGGGGACTTCATTTGCTAACCAGCGAGGCGGAGGTTAACTAGGTTTGAAGTAACTATGATTCTAAATGACAAACTCTGGAGGCATCTATTTATGTGTATTTTTGTATTTGTGTGTGCTTACTTATTGGGGACCGCGCATGTGCGAATTGTTGATGACGCAGGGACCACCTGTCGGTGAGGGTGGAGGTTGCGGGACTCGGGTGGGGCATCAGGGCCGACGCCAGTTTTTGCTTGACGGGTTGTGGGGGTGGGGCGGCGGTTGTGGGGGGTGGAATGGGGGTTTAGGGGGGGGTGGAGCGGAGGTGGAGTGTGGGGGATAGAGTGTGGGGGTGGGTGGGGGGGGGGGGGGGGTAGAGTGTAAGTGGGGGTGTGGGGGTGGTAGTGCGGGTGGGGTTGGATGGAGTGAAGGTTGTGGGGATAGAAGTTGTGGTGTGTGGGGGTGGAGTGCGTTGTGTCGGGTGTGTGGGTTGGAGTGGGGGTGGGGGGGGGGGGGGGGGGTGGAGGGGGGGGGTGGAGTGGGGGGTGGAGTGGGGTGTGGGGGAGTGGGGTTTGTGGGGGATGGGGGTGACTGGGGTGGAGTGGATGTCGTGGGGTGGAGTGGGGGGTTGTGGGGGGCGGGTGGGTTGGGTTATGGGATTGTTGGGTGAGGGGGGGTTGTTGGGGTGGAGTGGGGGTGGGGGGGGAGGGGGGAGGATATAGGGGGTGGGGTCGCGGTTGTTTCGGGTGAGGTGGAGGTTGTGGGGGTGGAGTGGGGCTTGTGGAGGGGACTTCATTTGCTAACCAGCGAGGCGGAGGTTAACTAGGTTTATCGGGTCCCCTGGTACAGACTCACTACATGTAGGGGGAGTGTCGGCGGGGCTGGGGGACTGTATGCGCGCATGTACGCACATGTACCCAGGCTGTTTGCACGCTAATGACGGCTGGGAAGTTAGTGGGGGGTCGGTGGGTGAGGGGGTTGCACACCCAGACATGGATGATTAGCACATTATAGATTATCTACGCGGCCACCTGGTGGCGACCGGTGGAAACATGTCCTGACAGGACACACACGCGCACACCACCTCTTACCAACCTCCCAATCCTTGTATGATACCTTCATCAGCCATCCCCACTCCCTCACCATCTACGTCCTTCCTCCCCCACCACACCCCCTCTCACCAACCTCACAATCCCTCTATGATACCTTCATCACCCATCCCCACCCCCTCACCATCTACCTACCCCCTCCTCCCACGGACACACACACCCTCTCACCAACCTCCCCAATTCCTGTATGATACCTTCATCACCCATCTTCTCCACCCCCCTCACAATCTACCCCCCTCCCCCCGGTACACACCCCACCCCTCACCAGCCCCTTTGTTGAGTTGAGTGTCAGTTAACGACACACAGGTAGGGAAATGTGTATGACAATGAGTCTGACAATGAGTCTGACAATGAGTCTGACAATGAGTCTGACAATGAGTCTGACAATGAGTATGATAATGGGTCTGACAATGAGTCTGACAATGAGTCTGACAATGAGTCTGACAATGAGTATGGCAATGAGTATGTCAATGAGTATGCCAATGAGTATGACAATGAGTATGGCAATGAGTCTGACAATGAATATCGCAATGAGTATGGCAATGAGTATGACAATGAGTATGGCAATGAGTATGGCAATGAGTCTGACAATGAATATGGCAATGATTATGACAATGAGTATGACAATGAGTATGACAATGAGTATGACAATGAGTATGACAATGAGCATGACCATGAGTGTGGCAATGAGTATGACAATGAGTATGACAATGAGTATGGCAATGACTAAGCCAATGGGGAAGGCAATGGATACAAAATGAATAATGCAATGTGGAAGGAATTGAGTAAGCCAATGAATATGCCAGTCGGTAAGGCAATGCAAATGCAACTGAGCAAACCAAGGACTAAAGCAGGGTGGATGCTAGATAATCTTAAAGATGCATAGTCCAATGCTTTTGAGTTTCTGCTATTTTCTGAGATAAATAAATTATACTAATCGTTATAATCCACTTTACTTTAGTTTGAAGTAACTTTAATTTTTAAATGGCTAAGTTTGGAGATATTTGATGTCAAAACATGCCAAAATAATTTTGGCAAGCACGCCAAAACTCTGACACATTAGACTTCAGTAGGTTTCTATTAATTGACATTATACCCTTCTATGCAGCAACAAATGCGTAACAAGTGAACCAGAAGCCGGATCAAAGCCGGATCAAAGCCCATGAAAGGAGCATGCTGGAAATGGCCGCCAAGGCATGGAATGCCCAAACGGTGAAAGAAAGACAAATCCCTGACCTAAAAACCTACAAAAAATATCTGTGCAAAATAAAAACTGGAAACCCCTACTGAACTGCACCACAAGGGGGCAGGTGATATGTCACGGCCCACCAACTGGACAGCCCAGGGCGGGACAACCGGAAATATAAAAGCCAGATAACATATCCAACAACAATATAAATCAAATCAAATTCAACAAACATAACTCAACCATCTATTATGTAGAAAAAGCAGAAAACTTTTCCCAAGAAAACCCCAAAACACTAACATAGAACCTTAAGAAAACAACTAACATAGTAATAAGAATAGAACAAAAATAAACATACCAACAGACTATCTATCTGCTACTGAAATGCAGACAATCAAATAATTTATCAGCAGCTACTGTTTGATAAGACAACACCAAAACTCCAGCTGGCCAGCATTGAAAAGAAGCCTGGGTACCCGGGCTTACATGCTATGGACAGTAGACATACAGCCTCAATTAAAAAAAAAAAGAAAAAAAACCAGTGTCTAAGTTGAATATGTAGAATCAAATCTAGATAAGTGATTTGGTTTTGAAAATGTTATGTTTTCATTGGACTATGCAACTTTAAGTAATAACTACTTCAACAACTAAGCCACCAATTAGGACAGTGACATTGGTTAAAGTTGCATAATCACATTTTCATAACTAAATCGCTCATCTAGATTTGATCATCCATGTCTGATTGTTGGTGCACTAATGCCAGGTACACACCTACCGTTTATCCGCACTCACCTACCGTTTACGATCTAAAACTGCCCGTTTCGCGCACAAAAATCGCTAGGTGTGCGTGGGGAGCACACACCTAGCGATTGTGATTCGCGACTAAAAACTCAGTTTTAGGGCTAAAACGGGCCGATTACGATTGCGATTCGCGATTCGAAAAATGAATCGGCCCGTTTTCAGTTTTAAGCGGTCGGGTCGAGTCGCGAGTTTTAGTGCGCGAATCATATACGGTAGGTGTGTACTTGGTATTACTAAGCACATGTTGCCGCAGAAAAAGGAACACTGGGTCACTGTACTAGAAGCTGTTACTGCTGATTCCTATCACAACAACATTTTGATGTGAGGGCACGCCACAATTAATTGTGCAATTTTCGATATATAATATTTCCAAAGGTTAACCACCCGTAACAAAAAATGGCTTTAAATTCAACTACAAAGAATCAATCTACTGTATTTTTCTCACACACTGGCAGAAACTGAAAACTATCGGACTACACAATTTTAAGTCACTTGCGTCTTGCTGTCTTCAGTTTAAATTGGACACCCTATTTAATATTGCATGAAGCAGCCTCTACGACCTAGTTAATTGACTTAATTGACCTGCTTAATTGACCTGCTTACTTGACATCATTGGATAATCGTATAACTTGACCTTGTCATTTGACCTTTGAGCATCCATTCAATGTCATTACAAAGTCACCTTGTTAAGTGATACTCTTCTCAAGTTCTCCCTGGTTACATTCTCAGGTTCTCCCTGGTTACATTCTCAGGATCTCCCTGGTTACATTCTCAGGATCTCCCTGGTTACATTCTCAGGTTCTCCCTGGTTACATTCTCAGGTTCTCCCTGGTTACATTCTCAGATTCTTCCTGGTTACATTCTCAGGTTCTCCCTGGTTACAATCTCAGGTTCTCCCTGGTTACATCCTCAGGATCTCCCTGGTTACATTATCAGGATCTCCCTGGTTACATTCTCAGGTTCCTACCGCTACTTTTCAACTGGCGTTCAGTGTTTGTTTACAACCCTCCTCAATAGTTAGTAACCCCAAGAACCCATGAATGTTTCAGTTTTATTCCGTAGTGAAACCTTATCCAACTGTGTGAATGCTCGCTGGTCTCGGTAGTTTCATTGCATACTTACTTTGACGCTGACTAACCGTAACCATCATCTCATACTCAGTAAGGCTGCCAACCTATATTACTCTATTAGATCATTCAATACCTCATAAGAAGATGGTAGTTTCACAACGGTTCACTCTACTATTAGACCGTCAACAATCCTTTGGGAAGAGTTGGTTTCAATATGGATAAACTGTATGAGACAACAAACAACTTATAGCAATGAACTAGTTTTAATACGTCTAAAAATGCATTACAAAATGAATAACTTATACATAGTAATAGGGAAGTGGCTACTCTGTATTGGACCATCAATAACTCATACGAAGATGGCAGTTTCAAAATGGTTCACTGCAGTAGACCACCAATAACACATAGGGGTTAGGTAGTTTCAAAATGGATAAACTGTACTACCACCAATGACTCTTAAGGCCCAGTCAGACCTTACTGGACTGAGTACCAGACAACACCGGACAAAGAATTGTCTAGTCCAGTGGTGTTCAGTTTCAAACTTTTGCAACAGCCGCCAGATGAAACGGATGCTAAACGGACAAGGAATGTACATTAACGAATAGCCACTGGACAAGAACTGAATGTCAAATGGATGTACTGGATTATTCACGGATGCGCCCAAAACATATACTGACTGAATTCCTGCAATTAACAAAAACAAAAGAAAACAACAACAAAAACCCACCTTCAACAGACTTGTCAGGGGGCAAACCAGACACATACTGGATGGGTACTGGACATGAAACAGACTAAACGGACTAAACGGACTTAAACTGGACATCAACCATACACATCAGTCCGGCGGTGTCTGGTACAAGTTTTGTGCATGTTCAAAACTTGTACCGGACACCGCCGGAGACCACCAGAGATAGAACAGACACGCCGGATGCCAACCATATATAAATTGTACATTGCCGTATTTCACCGAATAGTGTCCGGGTTCTCTCTGGTTCCTCAATCTGGTGAGGTCTGACTGGGTCTTTAGGGACGAGGTAGTTTGAATATTTCAAAACTGTATTAGACCATCAATAACTCTTAGGGACATGGTAGATTCAAAATGTGTTAACCACATTTGACCATCAATAATTCATAAGAAGATGGTAGTTTCAAAATGGTTCCCTGAGTTAGACCATCAATAACCCCTAGGGATGAGTTGGTTTCAATATGGTTCAATTGTATTAGACCATGAATAACTCATAGTGTTGAGCTAGTTTCAATATATCTAAGACGCATTAAGCCATGAATAACTCATAGGGACATGGTAGTTTCAAAATGGCTACTCTGTATAATGCCATCTATAAGTGGTAGACTTTAGAGACGAGGTAGTTTCAATATCTGGTGACTGTATCAGACCACAAGTAACTGATAGGGACGATGCAGTTTGAATATTTCGAAACACTATTAGTATTAGACAATCAATAACTCTTAGGATAAGACATTGTTTCAATATGGGTACACTGTATGAGACCATCGATAACTATCAGTATCAAGGATGAGTTAGTTTCAATATATCTAATCTGGATTAGACCATAGATAACTGTTATTGACGCGGTAGCTTTAATATATTATGGTAACTGTATTAAGCCCTGTTTACACGGGCGATTTAAAACGCTTCATATGAAACCACTTGCCTAGATCGACTCACATTTGGCGTGTAAACGAGACTCTGTGGCGTTTTAGGGCTGAATCGATTCATATGAAATGGTTCATCTATACCACCTCGCAAGGTAGTATAGATGAAGCGATTCAGCTGGTTCCCGGCAGTGTTAGGGCCCGATTAGGCCGAAATCTAGTGAATGCGATCATATTTAACAGAATTACATACTCAAATAATGAAATTTAATTAAATTAACCTTAAATTCCAAGCGATATTAACGTAGCAGCTACATCTGCGTCGAATCGACGAGGGTAAACTAAACACATAGCAGTGCTCGCCGGCTACAGGCGCACCACAGGCTGCTGGTTCCCGGTCGCCGACACACTTTCAAACTCGCTTATGTAAACGCACCACTACATCGCTTCATATAAATCGATTTGTCTAGATCATTTCACAATTCCCCGTGTAAACACGGCTTTAGACTATCAATAGCCCATAAGCATAAGTTAGCTTCAAACATTTTTAACTCTTTTAGCCCATCAATAACTTGTTGTTTTTGCTGTTAAAGTGTATTTATTCCTCTGAATAACATGCGTCAGTGGGGACTGACACCCAATACATGAATGTATTGGGTGTCAGTCCCCGCTGACAGTCAAACACATTTGACTAAGTTGTGTTGATTTGTTGGCCCTGCGCCAACAGTTCTACACTGCAGACAGTATGCATGACCTTTTTACTAAGGTAAAACAGGAAAACATTTTAGCCTTTTTGAGGGCAGCTGGACTGTACCACCTCATATAGTTTACTAAATAGATTCTATCAATTATTAATAAAACTTTTCTTTTTCTATGGGAATTTGTTTCCCTTGACCACAAATATATGATTGTGAGCTTTCTAATTTAATGAGTGTCTATTGGCACATAATTGATTGTCTGCTTTTACATGTAAAAGCGATGGTTTGAACAAAAAACAAACATTTCTCGCCATGAATATGGCCTATGCTGCCGACATGGCGTAATGGGGCTGTCACACTACGACGTCACGACGTCAACGTAGGGAGAACGTGAAGAACGTTGAACTTCTCGGCGTAGTATGCAAATTTGGGCACAAGTTGAACGTGGATGCAGCGTAGTGGACGAGAGAGTAACGTCGGTAAAGCGTAGTGATACCGTCGTTCGACGAGAGAGGTCAACGTAATGACGCTGACGGAACGTTATGAACGTTATTCCATCATCAGAAGAACGTTACGTGACGTTAGCCACGTCATGAGACGTTGAACGTACGTTGAATGCACGTTCTCCTACTTTCTCCTGACGTTCTCCTGACGTTCCCATTACACCCCGTGGGCATTTGCACTTGGTTTAATGGGGGTCAACGTAGTGGAACGTAGTTGAACGTAGTGAGGAGCGTTGGAATAACGTCCGTTTAACGTCATTGACGTTCGCTGAACGTGAACAGAATGTATGGCGAACGTAAACCCTTACGTTCGACCTACGTCGAAACTTTTGAACATGTCCAAAACCTCGACGTAACTTGACGTAACACGATGTAATGTGACATAGCTCGACGTCATTCTAACGTCATTATGACGTCATCATAACGTAATCCAACGTATATCAACGTAATGATGAAATATCACCACGTTAGGCTCACGTTGGCTCATTACGTCGTAGTGTGACAGGGGTATAAAGCAACCACCAATTAATCAATCAATCATGTTGTCAGTGCTAATGCACTGGTCTTCCAATCATAATGACAATTGCCACTACACACTAAGCAAATCTACCACAATAGAGATAGACAATTACCGGGAAATAAGCAAAACATTGATATATGAATGACCAGTATAGAACAAGATAAGAGAAAAAAGAAACATATATGGGGATGTAACTATGTTAGACTAGTATGGTAAGCATTAAAGCTGAGATTCCTTACACGCGGTATGCGATCTGCGAATGCGAATGCGAATGCGGCAAAAAATCGAAACGCCTTGAAGTCAATGAGGTGCAACCCTTACACGCGGTATGCGAATGCGAATGCGAATGCGAATGCGAATGCGACAACTCGATCGGTCCCTGTAGCGATCGGTCCGGCATGCGGCATGCGACACGGGGTGCGAATAGAAAAGCATCAATCGCATTTGTCCATTGATATAAGGCTGGAGGAGGCGACTGATAATTACGGACAGCCAGGACAAGGTAGAGCGCGGACCTGTTAGGAAGCAGTCTCCAAGGCTTCTGAGTGGAAACATATGGTAGTGGTGGTGGTTCGGGTTGCTAAAAATGCTACCAGAGCCACAAAAATATGAATACTTATCTATAATTTGGTTATAATAAAGGTAGGAACCCCCAGGAGTAGAAATAGCACACATAAAGACAAAATAATGGTTTTGTTGACCGAAAAGGACGGTCCTAACATGGGGTGTGAATAGAAAAGCATCAGTCGCATTTGTCCATTGATATAAGGCTGGAGGAGGCGACTGATAATTACGGACAGCCAGGACAAGGTAGAGCGCGGACCTGTTAGGAAGCAGTCTCCAAGGCTGCTGAGTGGAAACATATGGTAGTGGTGGTGGTTCGGGTTGCTAAAAATGCTACCAGAGCCACAAAAATATGAATACTTATCTATAATTTGGTTATAATAAAGGTAGGAACCCCCACGAGTAGAAATAGCACACATAAAGACAAAATAATGGTTTTGTTGACCGAAAAGGACGGTCCTAACATGGGGTGTGAATAGAAAAGCATCAGTCCCATTTGTCCATTGATATAAGGCTGGAGGAGGCGACTGATAATTACGGACAGCCAGGACAAGGTAGAGCGCGGACCTGTTAGGAAGCAGTCTCCAAGGCTGCTGAGTGGAAACATATGGTAGTGGTGGTGGTTCTGGTTGCTAAAAATGCTACCAGAGCCACAAAAATATGAATACTTATCTATAATTTGGTTATAATAAAGGTAGGAACCCCCAGGAGTAGAAATAGCACACATAAAGACAAAATAATGGTTTTGTTGACCGAAAAGGACGGTCCTAACATGGCTCAGTTTAGGATGTTAGGACCGTCCCAATCGGGAGACTGACTTGCAAAATGCTACCATATGCACATAAATATGAATACCAATGAATGTACACATGGGTGCACACTTTTATATGCTGCTTACCGCATGCCGCACGCCGCATGCCGTGTGTAAGGAATCTTCCCATTCGCATACCGCATGCCGCTTGCCGCATGCCGCATGCCGCTTACCGTGTGTAAGGAATCCTAGCTTAAGGCTACATTCCTTACACGCAGTATGCGGCATATGGCAAGCGAATGCAAATGCGGCAAAAAATGGAAACGCCTAGAAGTCAATGAGGGTCATTCCTTACACGCAGTATGCGGCATGCGAATGCGAACTGAATCGCTCCATGTAACCATCGGTGTGGCATGCGAATACCATAGACAACAGTGTTAGAGAAACCTGACACTATGTGTGGGTGTGGGTGTGGGTGTGGGTGTGGGTGTGGATGTGGGTGTGGGTTTGAAGTGTGGGTGTGGGTGTTGGGTTGTGGGTGTGCGTGGGTATGTGGGTGTGGGTGTGGGTGTGGTGTGGTGTGGGTGTGTGTGGGTGGTGAGGGGTGTGGGTGTGGGTGTGGGTGTGGGTGGGATGTGGGTGTGGGTTGGGTGTGGGTGTGGTGTGGTGTGGGTGTGGGTTGTGGGTGTGGGTGTGGGTGGCGTGGGGTGGGGGTGTGGGTGTGGGTGTGGGTGTGGGTGTGGGTGTGGGTGTGGGTGTGGGTGTGGGTGTGGGTGTGGGTGAAAGGACTCTCCCCGTATCCATGCCGCATGCCACATGCTGCATGCCACATGCCACATTCACATTCGCATTCACATGCCGCATACCACATGTAAGGAATCCTAGCTTTACTAGGGGGGGGGGCATAACTGATTATCTTTCTAGTGATGACATACTCGTTGAAAGGGTTAGTTTCAAATTAACTAAACTGCACATGCATGGTCTTATTTGATTGCAATACTTGTGGATAATAAAATTGCTGTCTCTCACGCTAGGCCATCCATGAATATCTACTGATTTCTGCTTTCACAAGCTCCTGCATGGTTTATTTCAATATATATATATATATATATATATATGTATAAATATATGGGTTATTCTCCAAAACTGGGCACCACATATTTGGTCTCCACGTTATGATGCTGATAATTAAGTCTTTGTTTTATTGATAATAAGTCAAATAATTATTGGAGACTCTGTATATTAGGTATGCTAGCAGTTCTACATGTATTGAATTTATCCCACAAAATATATCAAAATCATAATTGTATGATTTTGCGGGAGAGTGCAAATTTGAAAATTTACAAATTGAGACCATACATGTACCAAACTTTTTTTCAACTTATTTTTCAACTTTTTTCTTGTAAGTCATAACCTTGTCTGCTTAACAGTAATCAATCAAATCTTGTTTGACTATGCTGTATATGTTAAGATGAGGTTCTGGATATGTCTTTGATTTTCATGTTACACGAGTGATGTTAATGTATTGCTCAATTTGTATAAGATCTAATTCAAAAAGTGAAATTCATTTTTTTCAACTCTGACATATACACAACATGCAAACCTTCATAGGACATTGGATTAGGCTATTATTTGGAAGGATTATTGCTATATTTGGAAGGTTTTTACTTTTGGTTTCCACATCACACTTTGGTGCCCAGTTTTAGAGAATTACCCATATATACACAATATCTGAATCTGTCTGTTATTCATGTGAGCAAACAGTTGAAGCACTACATTGAGATGCTCACTGTTTATTTAAGATAAACAAAGTGTGTTAAAGTGTGCTTCATTGTAGCATGGTGTAAATGGCGATAACTGCTGAGTGCTCAAGTCAGTGAGGTAGGGTAGTGGCAGGCGCGTGGACCGGAAACACGTGACCGCGTCCCGGCGGGGAGGGAGTGTCGTGGCCGGCTGCCGGGACCCCCATTGACTTTGTAAATAGCTCATTGCAGTGCCGACGGAAGTGGATTATAGGGTAGCGACGCGCGGTGCATGCTTGTCGGACAGCGAACGGGGACCGGCTTTTACGCATGCGCGAATGTCTAATTAGCCTCGGAGACGGCGCGAAATGCTAATAGCCTTAGCGAACTAGATTTAGGGTGGGTGGGGGTGGGGGTGGGTGGGGGTGGGGGTGTGAGTGTGGGGGTGGGTGTGGGTGTAGGGGTGGGGGTTGGAGTGGGTGTGGGGTGGAGGTGGGTGTGGATGTAGGGGTGTAGGGGTTGGAGGTGTAGTGGTTGGGGTGGGGGTGGTGGGTGTAGAGGTGGGGATAGAGGTGAAGGGTGGGTGTGGGTGTGTGGGTGTATGGGGGGAGGGGTTAGGGGTGTAGTGGTTAGGGTGAGGGCTGAAGGGGTGTGGGGTTTTGGTGATGGGTGTGGGTGGTGGGTAGTGGGTGTAGGGCTGGGGTGTAGGAGTGGGGGTGTAGAGGTGGGGGTGTAGGGGTGGGGGTGTAGGGTGGGGGTGTAGGTGGATGTAGGAGTGGGGGTGTAAGTGGGTGTAGGAATTTGAGTGGGTGGGTGGATGTAGGGGTGTAGGGGTGGAGGTGTAAGTGGATGTATGGGTGGGGGTGTAGGCGGGTGTAGGGATGAGGTTGGGGTGGAGGTGTTGGGGCCCGGCTGTATAATGTTGGGATGCACGTTGTTGTGTCGGGCCGTGTGAAATAGAGGGACTGTCGGTGTGTATTCTTGTTTGATAGTTGTAGTTTTATGTCCTGGCATCAGTGAAGGGCATATCAGTATGTGTACCGACTTGTGACAGTGTGTACTCATAGCAACTTTATAGGGCTGCTGCATTGGGAGACCAGGCCACCAGCACCATGACCTGATATCCCACACAGTCACATTATCCTGACACCGACCCAACCAGTCCTTGTCCTATCATATATATTAATATCAATTTTGTAACTCATTGGGTTGACGCGACCCGGAATTGACCTCCCCATATTATGTAAGTGCACACCTTTTGTGACTGTATAGTGCTGCCTAACTGGAAGACTGCACCACCAGCACCATGACCCGATATCCCACTCAGTCACATTATCCAGATACTGAAAGTGAAACAGTCCATGGCCTATTCAATGCATGCCAAGCGACCAACCAGGTACCAATTGAGAACTATCAAGTTTGAAATTCTTTGGGTTTACTTGGTCGGATTTTGAACCCACGACCTCCCGGATCGGAAGCCATCCAACATTTTGCAGTTATGAATATGAAGCATGTGGCGTTGTACAGAAATTAGAACGGAATACTGAGTTTAATATAATAGATAATATTAATAATGTTACTGTTATCTCCAAATCAACCCTTCAACATAAAATCGACTTCAAAGTAAAATAAATTATATTACAATGGTCAACCTCACATTTATATTTTTCGTTTAATGGAAACGAACCCCTCAAAAACCATCAGTCTAGGCAACTTTCATTTTGGATATCTTTGAAATGAAAACATGTCAAATTATTTCTGCCATAACCAGCGTCTTCTTCTCTTAAATTCATTTAGTTTCCGTTCAGAGAAATATCAAGTATTTTAATTAATTCAAAATGTACTGGATATCGGGACTCAATTATGTATAATAAAGTAGGTAATATGTAGGCCTTATCTGCATATTTACTCGAATATGTTGAAGAGTTCAGGCACAAAACCCGGTAAATGCCAAACCGAGATTTTAATTAAAATGCAAGATTTGTACCTGAAGGTAATTTTAATTTTCATGAAATCCACTTGGGATGAATATGATTATGTCGCAATAAACACAAAAATCGGAACATAAAAAAAGAACTTTTTGAAGGTTTGATTCCACTTTTAATCTGAATTTTTGGATTGCCACTTAGGCACAAATCTTCATATATATATAACATATATGTATCTGCATTTAAAATAAGTCTAGAACCATTCACCGCCATGCAACACACATTCATCACACATATAATACATTTATTTTCAAATTGAAATTGTATGTAGCTTACAATTGAAACTCATAGCTTCGCTATGTACCAATCAATTTTGTTGAATGCCGGTGTCGCAGTTTCAGCGCCCGGTCAGTTTCCACCGCCCGTATAGACTCAAACTCAAGGCATTGTCAATGGTCGTGAGCAATCTTCATACAGAAAATACAGCAAAAGTGAAATATCTCTAAAATGACACCAGTTATTAACAAATCGCTTGGTACACATATAGAAAACATCTTTACCAAAAAGACTGTATTAAATTGATAAGGTTAGGGTTCTTGATTTGTATTAATTTTGAATAAAACTAAGGTTTTGCACTGCGCGTACCGTCAAACTCAAGGCATTGTCAATGGTCGCTAGCAATCTTCATACAGAAAATACAGGAAAAGTGATATATCTCTAAAACCACACGACCTAGAAACAAATCGCTTTGTACACATGTAGAAAACATCTTTACCAAAAACATTATATTAAATTTATAAGGTTAGTGGCGATGATGTTAGATTTTGACGCATGCGCATGAAACTGACTGGGCACTGAAACTGACCGGGCGCTGAAACTGCGACACCGGGAAGACCAACCAGTGCTCTGGCTGTGACAAAATACAGTAAAACCTCTCTAACCGACCACCCCCACAGATGGACCACTCCCCTATATCGACCGGTTTATTTGGATCACACTGATCCCATTATATATAACCATATTATACCTCCTTAATCCAACCACCTCCGTAAATGGACAAGTTAAAGTTGGTCCCAAGGGCGTTAGATTTAGAGAGCGTTTACTGTACATTAATCAATGAATAAACTACGTTTAATTTTGTTTAAGTTGAGTTAAACAAATCTGCTGCTATGATCTGCCTATGTAGCGTAAAGTTGGGAAAGATGTCAAAGTGTCTCTCTAATTGGGGAGGAGGGGGAGGATCTATAAATTGGTCTATCCTACTACTTTCCAGGCCTGTTAAAGGGAGTTATTTTGGGTGCGATTGATGAATAAATTACCACACTAATGAGAAAGACAAGTGGCATAAATGGACATTCTCAACTGAGTGAATATTAAACAACACCAACAAGAGTCGCAATTTTGTGACTGCGGTTCCAGAAGGCGTAATTGCCACTTAGGCACAATGACCTTCATTACAGGGTCATCCAATCCACTTCCGGGGTCAGGAGGTCAAATTGCGTTCTCGGTCATAATGCGTCACTCCAGCTTGATTAGATTACGCAGTTAACCCGCCCCGCCCCGCCCCGCCCCGCCCCGCCCCGCCCCGCCCCGCCCCGCCCCGCCCCGCCCCGCCCCGCCCCGCCCCGCCCCGCCGGATTATGCATGTTTACCGGCCTTTTCTCCATGTGTACCGGGTCGCGGGTACTGGGTCGCGGGTACCGGGTCGCGGGTGCCGGGCCGCGGGTGCCGGGCCGCGGGTGCCGGGCCGCAGGTACCGGGCCGCGGGTGCCGGGCCGTGGGTACTGGGTCTCGAGTATAGGGACTCAAGTACCGGGCCGCGAATACTGGGCCGTGGGTACCGGGGAGCGGATGCCAGGCCCCGAGCGGAGTTGCGGCTCTGGGCGGGCTGCCCTGGAAGCGGCTTCACGGCGGAGACGCCCCGGACTCCCGTCACCGCAGCAAGCCAGGCGAGGGTATGCAACACAACGCTAAAAGCAGCACAAGGGAAGGATGCATTTTGCAGCACAGCATATTCACGATGCATGATTCCCCCTCGCGTACATTGCACACAATGTGTTTGTTTGTTGTTGTCTTACATCCTAGCAACATCTAATGTCATATCAGGACCGGTACTGACTTGTGACTGAACACTGATGGCGACTTTATACTGGATAGCGATGCCCCACTTGGAGACAAGGCCTCCCCCTACATCATAGTAACACAAAGAATCCACAGTACCACCACAGGCACCAATATCACACAGTACACATTGGCCATTGGGCCACACAATACACCACACACAACACACCACACACCACATAAAACATCACACACAACAAACACCAAACACCATACACCACACTCCACACCACACACACCAGACAAGACACCACACGCAACACACCACACATCACATAGAACACACAAACACACCAGACCCCAATAGTCACATAAAATGCCCACACCAAACAGACTCTCGCAACCACTAATTCACTGCCGTGGTGTCCGTACACCCCCACATCCTCCCCCACTTCCCCCACCGCTCCGGTTCCCCATCCTCAACCCCTTTACCCTCTCCCGCCCCTTCCACCCCCACCCTCACACTCTCTCTCTCTCTTCCTGTCCATCCCGCCCCGTCCCCCTCCTCCTCCACCCCGCCCCCCCTCCCCTCCCTCCCGCCATTGTGCGCGAGCTCATCACGGCGCGAAACCCCAGCTTGGTTTGTAAAGGCGCACCCCCTCTGGCAGCGCGTCCGGCTCGTTGCGGCGCGACCACTCCTTTCAGCGTCCCACGTAGCAAGTCGGTGGGCCCAAATAGTGGGAAATTATCTATGTTATTCTAAGTGCATTACTCCTAAATTGTGTTGACACTGCTTAGATTAGTTTTTTAAAATTCTTGCTCTTCTTCTTTCCTGGTGATTGCGGACGGCGCGCGGGCGCTCATTCAGATTGGCGTTTGCTCTGCGTGATTGAGTAGGCGCGGGGCCGGGCGCGCCGCCCCGTACTTAGCCACTTAATGAAGGTTTAATTTAATAATTTCCCAATAGACCGCGGCAAGAAAAGCAAACGCGCAGGCGCAGATCGATCCCATTCCCCGCCCGCCACGCCGCCCGCTGCCCGTCGCCCGCCGCCCGCCGCCCCCTTCCCGCTACCCGCCGCCCGCTGCCCGCCCGTTACGCCGCCCCAGAACACACACCCACACACTGCGGCCCCACGTGCTGAAAGCCTCGGGCTGAGAAATTACACAATTCACACGCTGATTGCCGCGCCCGGTCAACACGCCGCCGCCGCCCCGCTAATGGAGCCGGCACAACGGGCCGGGTAGTGTTACCCGCTCGCCCCCGCGCCACGCACACCGCGCCCAGCGCACACCGCGCCCAGCGCGCCGCACATCTCGCACCCCGCGTCCCGCGCCCCTGCGCCCCGCGCCCCTGCGCCCCGCGCCCCTGCGCCCCGCGCCCCTGCGCCCCGCGCCCCACGCCTCGCGCCCCGCGCCCCGCGCCCCGCGCCCCGCGCCCCGCGCCCGCGCCCGCGCCCGGCGCCCCGCGCCCGCGCCCCCCGCGCCCCGCGCCCCACCCCGCGCCCCGCGCCCCGGCCCCGCGCCCCGGCGCCCGCGCCCCGCGCCCCGCGCCCGCGCCCCGCGCCCGCCGCCCGCGCCCGCGCCCCGCGCCCCGTGCCCCGCGCCCAGCGCCCCGTGCCCCGCGCGCAATGGAAGAGGGGTCCTGCATTCGGGGTAATCGGAATTAACCGGGTAGTGGGTGGCGCTAGTGCTGTGGTTGCCTTGTGCTGAATGTCTTGGGAGATACCGCATTTAAGTGGGGATCTAGTAGCTGAGGTGAGTGATTCGGTGCAAGTCGGGTGGACGGAACAGAGATAGGGATACATTGAGCAGTGTTGGGGTTAGAGGTGCGAAGGGGGTGGATGGGGTCAGTTTGGATGGGGACGTCTGGGGATAGATCTGTGGAAGAAGACAGGAACTGAATAACAAAAACAATGTCGATTGTCCTGAGGTTTATCTTGGAGTTTGTGTAGAGGAGAATGCGTCACACCCCAGTTCTGGAAGTTAAGGCACCACATAAACAAGGCCGGGTATACCGAGTTTTCTTCATGAGTGCACATACTCGATCAATACCACCATTCTGTGCAAGACAAATCACCTCCAGTGGACCATGACCATGTACCTCTATGTGTGTCGTGGCAAAACATAGGACTCATTAGGTTAGTTGTTGGGGTTTTGCGTCCTGGCAACATCTAATGTCATATCAAAGCGGCTAATGACTTGTGACAGTATGCACTAATGGTGACTTTATTGTGCTGCCTCACTAGTAAATCAGGCCACCGGCACCATGATCCAATATCCCACTCAGTCACATTATCCTGACACTGAGCTAACCAGTCCTTGCACTATCCCATTAATGCTGAGCGCCTGGATATGAAGCGACAAGTATCAATTTTATAAGTCATTAGTTTGACTTGAGTGGGAACCAAACTCCTCATATCCCGCATGCGAGGGCCGCGCTCTACAGAATCGCCCGTCGCGCATGGTGGGAGGAGGACTCATTGGAAGGTTACGCAATAGAGCCCATGTCTACATGAATCTTCAATGCGCATGTCATATGTGCATTTGACTGGAACCAATTTGTTGACATATAGTCTATTAAAGTTGCATAGGCCTATGGTTTTTAAGGTCGATGCTATTTTCTTTAAATAACTATGTCAGGGTGATTGCTATAATGAATTTTTCTTCAATTTGAAGCAACCTTTTTGTTCTTACTTCGGTAATATTTAACTTCAACACAACCGAGATTAATGTTGCAATGCTTGTTGAAAATCTGACAATATACGCTGTACAAGTAACAGGTTCTATTACATATGCCCAGTGTGCCCTTACAATTCTATCATTCTGGGCAGCAACACATATTCAATAAGTGAACACGTTGTAAAATGTTCCGATATATGAGATATGGGATATGGAGAACTCTGCTATAATACATTGCAAACTTGTCTATAAAATGGTAAATATTATGTCAAACCAAAGGCATATAAGGTATATGTGGAGTTGGTGAGCTACTAGTACTACTCATAAAATATAGAAATTGTATATTAATATAGTATAGAGAGAGGGTCACTTCTTGATCTGAAGGAGTGTCACTTCTTAGGTGGGCCAGTCTTTGGGAAGTTGCCTCACATACCCCCTCCCCTCCAAGAGTTATTTATGGATCCCTGCCACAGATACAGATCTAACCATGCCTTGGCAACAGGGATATTGAACCCTCATTGGTGGATAGAGGAATGCATGTTAGGGATTGGAAGATTGGATCATGTAATCACCACCATCTTGTTCTGGAAACTATAAAAGTAATAAATGAGAGAGTCTCACTCTCCTACCTTTCACTCTTTATCTACTTTCCTTCCTTGCCTGTAGTGATTTCTTATTAGTCTGTCCACACCACTCAAACCGCCAGCCGTCGACTTTGTACAGTGTCTAAATCGGATATGTAGAATCAAATCTAAATCTAATAATGTGAACGAGGTCGTGGGGGTTCAAGCTCTGGATTCAAGCTCTGTCCGAGTTCCTTTGGCTGTAGACCCAGCCACATCATCGCTTCTCCCCCTCCCCTCTTCCACCCATCCTCCTCCCTCTCCAGCCTCCCCACTCCCCCGCTCTCACACATCCACAGCCACACATACTCACACACACCCTCAGTGCGTTATTAACGGAGATAGTATTGCAGATGTTATTCCTGCAATACTAGAACATCAAGAATATAATTGATAAAGCCTTGGTCTGAACATTGGCTCAGTCAAACCAAGGACATAACAATTTATGTGTTGCTTCTAAAGGCTCGGTCACATAGCCGGTAGTGGACGTAGTGATCCGTAGGATAGATTAACGTGGGTCAAACATGTTGTAAGTATGTTAAACTACATTGAAATATGTTAAGGTATGGCAGGTTCTGATATGGATAAATATGTTATGGTATGGATAAATATGTTATGTTACGGATGCCAGTATGTTCAACTACCTTCACCTATGTTCAACTATGTTCAACTACGTTAGCCTCCACTACGTTCACCTACGTACACTACCGGTTATGTGACCAGGGCATTAGACCGGTGTTTTCCAGGATAGGACAACAATTAGTAGAATCATCAATACCAAGTATCCCTCAGTGCAATTTATCGCCTTAATCAACGAATGTACTACACAATAATGAGAATAAGAATATGCAGAACAGTGAGATATAATGCTGGTGATGTGGATAGTGATGACGATATTTGTAAAAGTTAACAAAAGCAACAAACGAAGCAAGGAGAACATTAAAAACAAAAACAACAGATTTATGGATTGTTTGGGGTTATAGGCTTAGCAGTCTTGGAACCTATCCCTAAATTCGCTGATGCTTGGCACTATTAGTATTAGCTATAGGGCAAGGACTGGGACAGTGTGATGAGAATATGAGCTGTGTGGGATATTGGGTCATGGTGCTACTGGCGGAACTATGAAGCTGCCACCCTTGCACATACAAGAGCATGCTAACAGTAACAATATGAGATTATCTTACCAATTCGCTCAGCACCTGCGCACTGGTATTCCAGCCTTAACGGACATAGTGCATTTGATGATGAGATGTTGAGACACTCTGACCAATATACATAATATTAGGTTTTGCAAATATTGTTGCAATCTTATTTTGTTCATATAGGATGGAAGATGGTCCTTTGATTTTAGAGTATATTATTGATTGGCTGGTATTAATCGTGAGGATGAAATACCTTTCTTATTGGGAAGCGTTTGTACTACGTGTATGATTTTTAAAAAAAATCTTCTTGAAGATTTATACTGCATATCATGGATAAGTCTGAATAATCTTGTTTTCACCATGAGACAGTTTGTCGATAGAAAGCGTAAGCCTACACTTTTACGGACCCAAGGGATTTTTAACCTCTCACACCACATAGACATGGTATGAGAGCAACTGGCCTTTGATGATGCTGTAAGTTATACACAGTGGTTGAACAGTGGGGGCATGGGGAATCGAACCACGGACCATCAGATTAGGAATCTGAACTAGAAAACAGTCAGACACTCTAACCTCTCCACCACAGAGAACACCATTATTTGATGTTCTGGTTTGAATTATTCATGCCCTGGGAGGAACTTTGCAATGGAGAAGGAGGAGGACAGGGGGAATGTTGGGGGAGGGGAATGGGCAGGGGAGTCGGGAGACGCAGGGGGGAGGGGGGAGAGGGCGAGAGGGAGGTGGTAGGGGGACAAAGGGAGGCGTAGTAGAGGGGGGAGCGGGAGGCAGAGGGGAAGGGCTGGGGGTGATGGAGGGAATGGGGGAAAGGAAGCTGAGGGGATGGGGAGGGAGAAGCGGATGGGGAAGGGTAGTGGGAGTGGGAAGGTGGGAGAGGGGCAGGGGGGGGGGGCAGGGGTAGAGGGGAAGGTTAGTACGGAGGGGGACTAGGGTACAGTGGAAGAAATAAACAGGATGAAGTAAAGTGTTGGATTACTTCATTGCGCAATCGCCGCTAGATGTAGCTGTCAGCAGTGATACATCGTCCAATTAACATAGCTTCCTATGTCAGAGGAGTTGTTTATTTTCAAATAAAGTTCAGTCAATCAACTTTAGCATGATTAAAATGGGCAACATCAGAAGTACGATCGCCTACTGTTTGATGTATCGGGTAAGGATTGATCCTTTTGTTTACCCTTTAAAAAATACTTGTATTTATATTCCTGTGCACAGATTGTTTCATTGCCAATGCACAGCAATACCTCCGAGGCATTGATTGACAGGAGGGTTCAGGCTTAGATTGACGCGTTCTGATTATTGGTGTTTAAGGGCCTACCAACATCTAACACCCCCATCACATCAAACGAGTTCTCAAAACGTCCGACCACGTTCTAAAACGGTCGGGGTAGAACATGGCTGCAAGAATATTTTGGGCATGCTCAAAGTTCTGGAGCACCATTCGGTTCTAGCCCATCCATTCCATTCATAAAAAGAGAATAAAAGTTGCTACTACTACATCCATTCCGTTCGCACACAGTTTGAGTCCGTTCAGCAACATTTTCAAGAACGTTGTGAGAACTAGTTTGGTGTGATGGGGGTATAAGCTCATATCAGGACAGATAGGAACGGATGTGACAGTCCGTATTCATGGTTACTTCATAGGGCTGCCCCATTGGGAGACCAGGCCCCCAACACCATGAGCCGATATCTTGCTCAGTTACATTATTACATTATGCTGATATTTAGCAAACCACCCCTTGACCTATCGGTTGGTTGGTCAGTTGTTGAAGTTTTATGTCCTGGGAACATCTAAGGTAATATCAGGACGGGTACTGACTTGTGACAGGGCACACTTCTGGTAACTTCATAGTGCTGCCCCACTGGGAAATCAGGCCGCTGGCACTATAACCTTATATCCCCCTCAGTCACATTATTATTGTCCTATCCCAATAATGCCGAGCGCCAGGCTAGGAAGCAACACGTATCAATGTTATAAGGCATTGGTTTGACTCGACCGGGAACCGAACTCCCGACCTTCCGCACACCAGGCCCATACTCTACCGATTAGGCCAGCGCGCTCCTTCTTAACCTATCGTATTACTGATGATCCTCAGGCAGGGAGTGACACTCATGAATTATGTAATTCTTTGGTTTGCCTCGGTTTGAAGCCACAACTGCCAACACTGGAAACACAAGATGGGACAGCCGAGTGAGTTGAGCCTCCAGATCACTTTTGGGTAAATATTGGGATTCGAACTGACAGGTTCTAACCCTGGTTGAGTCAAACCAATGACTTACAAATTGATACTTGTCGCATCCTAGCCAGACACTTGGCATTATTAGGATAGGGCAAGGACTGGTTAGCTCAGTGTCAAGATAATGTGACTGTGTGGGATATCAGGTCATGGTGCTGGTAGCCTCGTCTCCCAGTGGGGCATCACTATAAAGTCACCATGAGTGTGCACTGTCACAAGTCGGTACCCACCCTGATATGACCATAGATGGTGCTAGGATATAAAATTCCAACAACCAACCAACCTCTGCGTTCACATGCGCCCGACAGCGACACCTACCGAGTAATCTGTCTTTCACTATCTGTGTTACCCCCCCCCCCCCCCCAACTTCCCTTCTCTCTGGTGGGACCCTTTTTAATGACCCTCCCCCTGTGAATTTGAGTTATCACCCAACAGCCACATTCAGTGACAGTTCGTCTCATCACGCCCGCTCTGCACAGCCCCATCCGCACATCATCCCAACATCATTCCAACCCTCACTGCCACACACCTACATGCCTACCAATATCCACACATTTCTTGTTAACACATCCGGCCTACCTATTCCCACCCATTAATATGAACTCGTATCATATATGTAAAGTCGCCGGCTGGTAGTGTGGGTGGTGTGGACAAGCCAAATGAAAGCAATACAGGTAATGAAGGAAAATAGGTGAAGAGTGAAAGTAAGAGAGTGAGACTCCTTCATTTATTGATTTATATAGGTTTTCTAGAATCCAAGATGGCAGTGGTCACATGGTTCAATCCACCAATCAGAGTACAATGTGCTATTGCCAAGGCCTTGCCACACCGGCTACAGTGCCCTGTAGTGGTCAATGATCCATAAATAACACCATGGGGGGGGAGGGGGTATGTGAGGTGACTCTTCCAAAGAGTGTATCTGGCAAATCTCAGAAGTGACACTCCTCCAAAGTCTATCTTCCTATACAATTTCTATACCTAATGAGTAATAGTTTACCAACTCCACATATCCCTCATATGCCTTTGGTTTTTATATATTACCTTTTATCATTATATAGACAGTTTGCAATTTATTATAGTAATTTCACATCGATCCTCATGTATTATATCGGAAAATTGTACAAGTCGCCTACTGCACACCTACACTTCTTCTTCTTCTTGAAGATTTATACTGCCTATCATGGATAAGTCTGAATAGACTTGTTTTCACCATTAGACAGTTTGGCGATAGAAAGCCTGAGCCTACACTTTTACCGACCCAAGAGATTTTTAACCTCCCACACTACATAGACATGGTATGAGAGCAACTGGCCTTTGATGACGCTGTAAGTTATCCACAGAGGTGGAAATCCAAATTGGCAGAGGTGGGGGCACGGGGAATCGAACCACCAACCTTCAGATTAGGAGTCTGACCAGAAAAAAGTCAGACACTCTAACCACTCAGCCACTCAGACACAGAGAACACACTCATGCAGACACTATCTAGGTCACCACCCACCCACCTAGCAACACTCTTCACACACCTACACACTATTCCCACCCATTAATATAAACACATAACATACAGTAGCATGCCGGTGCCACCCACAGACCCACTTATGCACCCACTACCCATCCCCCTACACACCCACTTACCAACACGCCACACACACACACCGACACACACATACCCACTTATCAATATAAACTCAACATCCACTCCCACCCCCGATACTCCACCACCCCCCACCCAAAACCCACCACACACAACCCCACACCACCACCCCCCCCCCACACACACACACACATACCCACTCATCAATATAAACTCAACATCCACTCCCAGCCCCCATACTCCCACCCACTCTTTCGCCCACCCACACACCCACACATTCATGCACACATTACACAGCCCCTCATCTACACACATTTACCGACACCCCCACACACACCTACCGACACACCTTCTCCTACTCATCAATATAAAGTCAACATCCACTCCCACCATACCCATCCTTGCACCCACCCTTGTGGCACTAAGATCTTCAATGTGGCCCAGATACTTGCCTCATGTCGCGCCATCGACAAATTTGCTATTACTGACTCCATGGAGGACTCTGACTGTCCAAGTCATCCTGGATTGCACTTGCTCGCTTCTACCGCCAGAAGGCAGATATCATCGATGCTGTCGGTCCCAGCTCGTTCCCATACCTGTCTTGACACCACTACTAACTATCCACTAATTTTCACTAACAACTAAGAGGTAACCCCACCCACTGCCTAACTAATTCCATCCTGTGGTTGGGCTCTTACGCTGCCTTTTTCCTTCCTCCCCCCCCCCCCCCCTCCCCCCAGTTTCTCTGACCACCAACCCGCCATTCCATATTGAGCCACCCATACCGACAAATCGACACACCGACACACCGACACACCGACACACCAACAAACCGACACACCGACACACCGACACACCGACACACCGACACACCGACACACCGACACACGCCACCGCACAGACACACGACACACCGCGACACACCCGACACACCGACACAGGACACACCAACAGCAGACACACTAGACACACCGACACACCGACCAACACCAATCACACTACACACCGACCACACCAAACACACCAACACACCAACACACCAACACACCGACACACTGACACACTGACACACCGACAAACCGACACACCAACACATCGACACACCGACACCCCAACACACCGACACACCAACACCCCAACACACCGACACTCCGACACTCCGAAACTCCGACACTCCCACACCCCAACACACCGACTCACCAACACACCGACACCCCAACACACTGACACACCGACACCCCAACACACCGACACTCCGACACAACCCACACACCACACTCCACACCCCAAACACACCGACTCACTGACAACACCGACATCCCACAACACACACACACACCACCACCACACCCCACCACCGACACCCAACACACATAACACCGACACCCCAACACACTGACACTCCCACACTCCCACACCCCGACACTCCCACACACCGACACCCAGACACACTGACACACCGACACACCGACACACCGACACACCGACACACCGACACACCGACACTTTGACACTCTGACACCCCGACACACCGACACTTTGACACTCCGACACACCGACACACCGACACTCCGACACTCCAACACTCCGACACACCGACACACCGACACACCAACACACCGACACTCCGACACACCGACACACCGACTCTCACATAAGGGTACCGCGCCAAGCCTCCCAGGCACCCACTATCCTCTACACTCCACCACCATCCCCGCCCTACACCACCCATCCAACTCCAGCCCCCCAGCCCCAGCCCCCACACCCCCGTCTCACCCCCTTTCAACCAGCCCGGCCGCCCTGTGTTGATGTATTGATACAGGACATGAGAGTAATGCGCAACGCCGACCCTTTTTCCACTTACACTAAGTAATGCCAAGTACACACCTACCGTATACGATTCGCGCACTAAAACATGCGACCCCGTTCCGTCCTGCTTACAACTGAAAATGGGCCGATTCACTTTTCGAATCGCGAATCGCAATCGCAAGCAAGCAGTTTTAGCCCTAAAACTGAGTTTTAAGTTGCGAATCGCAATCGGTAGGTGTGCTAGGCGATCGCACACCTAACGACTTTTGTGCGTGAAATAGGCAGTTTTAGATTGTATACGGTAGGTGGGTGCGGATAAACGGTAGGTGTGTACCTGTCATTACACCTCCAGCGCTGGCCCTTTTCCCCTTCTTTTGTCCTTAACCGGGCCCTATGTATCGCCAAAGATTCTTACTATTCTTGACTTTTGGCCCTTTGCCTATTGGAATTGACGCTTAGCCATTTGTCCCTGGCTATTGACTCTTGACTCTTGGCTCTTGGCTCTAGGCTCTTGCCTCTTGACCCTTGGCTCTTGGCTTTTGGCACTTGGATTGTGGCTCTTGGATATTGGGTGT
This sequence comes from Branchipolynoe longqiensis, assembly GCA_030323885.1. Lineage (NCBI taxonomy): Eukaryota > Metazoa > Annelida > Polychaeta > Phyllodocida > Polynoidae > Branchipolynoe > Branchipolynoe longqiensis. Next base: position 56,464,438 of record CM059201.1, read on the forward strand.
TTGCATTTTGCCCTTACTTCTGGGCATTTTGCCCTTGGCTCTTACTGTCTTGGTCCTTTGCCCTTGACTCTTGGCTCTTCATTCTTCTTTATTGGACCTTGACCTTTGTCCCTAGACGTTTGTCTCTTGTCCTTGTCTCTTGGTCTCTTGTCTCTCATCTCCCTTATCTTGTCTCTGGCCTCTGGTATCTTGTCTCTTTTCTCTTGCCTCTTGTCTCTTGTCTCTTGTATCTTGTATCCTGTATCTTGTCTCTTGCATCTTGCCTCTTGTCTCTTGTTTATTGTCTCTTAGCCCTTGTCCCTTGGCTCTTGAATCTTGACTCTTTTAGTGTCCGTTCTCCCTTGGCTCTTGTCTCTTCTCTATTGCCTCTTGGTCCTTATTCCATATCCCATATCCCGTATCCAGTATCCCTTATCCCGTATCCCTTGGCCCTTGTCTCTTATCTCTTGGAATCACACCCCGCCCCTCTCCTCCCCTTCCTCCCGCCTTCCTACTCCCGTTCCCGGCGGCCTTCTCCGTTGCGCGGCCGCCATGTGTCGGACGGATTAAATGTCAACAGTTATTGTATTAACGCTGGAAACCATCGGCCGCGCCCGGCTCGGCCCGGCTCCGATGTGTGCAGCGGGGCGAGGGGGCGGGGAGGGGGGACGGCTGTCGGGCCGGAGTCTGGGGCCGGGGTGTAGGGCCGGGGTGGCGAGGGTGGCCAGGGACGCGACCGAAATGTGATTGATCCGCGCCAATAATTGTTTGTATCTGCCTCCCGGGTGTCACCCTGCCGCCCCCCCGGCACCGCCACTGCCATCGCCGCCGCCCAACGCCGCCCGCCGACTCCCGCCGCGGGACCGCGCTCGTGACCGGCGTCGCGGCCCGGCCACCGGAAGTCCCCAGGGAACGCGGCGCAAATCAAAGAGCGATGCGCGGCCGCGGGACGCGCGCGGCCCGGGGAGCTTTGCTATCGGCTAATACCACACATCAATGCGGTATTAAAACACATTACGCGCCAAAACGCCCGCCGCCGCCCACGCCAACCCGACTCGTCCCGTGGGGGGGGGGGGGGGGGGGTGCGGGAGCTGGTAGTGGTAGGGGGGGGGGTTAAGCGGGGATTGATGGGGGAGGGTGGGGAAAGGGGAGGGGGCAGCGATTTGTCAAACTAATCTTAACCAGGCCGGCGCAACGAGGGTGTTTGTGTGTCGGAGTGTAGGTGTGTAAGGGTGAGGGGCTGGGTGGGGTGGCTGGCCATTGGGGGGCTGGGATGGGGGGGGGGGAGTTGGGGAGGGGAGTTGGGGAGGGGAGGGAACAGGAGCTGGAAGACTGCCAGGATTGTCCTCCATGTTTCCAGCACCACCAGGTTTGAGACTCTCCTCCTTGAATCCGGCCTACCTCCCCTCCGCCTGTCACAAGTCGGTGCACGTCCTGGTTGGCCTAGGGTCTTCCGGGGTGTAAAACTACAGCAACCACCCAACCTCCCCTGGCCCCCTCAGAGGACGGTGGTTGGGCTCTTAGGCTGCCTTTTTCCTTGTAACCCCCCTCCCCCCACCCCAAGTTTCTCTGATAACTACCCATGGGAAGCCAAACTCCTGACCACATGGGACCGCTTTCAGAGGTGCCCATACAGTGCTGCAGATTTGCAGCCTTTAGCATGCCAATGCGACTGAAAACTCCCCAAAATAACAAAAATGAGCTGGAAGGAAAGGGTGGCTGTGGGGAATCGAGGAGATATGAAGAGAGCGGTATGCAAGGAAGGCAGGGTAGG